>SJYX01014291.1:0-62165 GCA_006410675.1 Oreotragus oreotragus
GGAAACAACCTAGATGTCCATCAGCGGATGAATGGATAAGAAAGCTGTGGTATATATACACAATGGAGTATTACTCAGCCATTAAAAAGAATACATTTGAATCAGTTCTAATAAGATGGATGAAACTGGAACCAATTATACAGAGTGAAGTAAGCCAGAAAGAAAAACACCAATACAGTATACTGACACATATATATGGAATTTAGAAAGATGGTAATGAGGACCCTGTATGCAAGACAACAAAAGAGATACAGATGTGTAGAGCGGACTTATGGACTCTGAGGGAGAAGGAGAGGGAGAGGGTGAGGGTGGGATGATTTGGGAGAATAGCATTGAAATTTGTATACTATCATGTAAGAAATGAATTGCCAGTCTATGTTCAATGCAGGATGCAGGATGCTTGGGGCTGGAGTATGGGGATGATCTGGAGGGGTGATGTGGGGTGGGAGGTGGGAGGGGGGTTCATGTTTGGGAGTTCGTGTAAAAAAAAATAAAAATTTAAAAAAAAAAAAAAAAAACAAAGATAACAAATGAATACAGGGTGTTATGAGAACAAACTGATTTAGACAACAACAAAAAGAGAATGGTTAACAGGGGAGAACTGGCTCAAAATCCATCGGCCTTCACCCTGAAGTTCAATCATTTGCTAAAATGTGACCTGAATCTAGGAAGTCAGAGAACTTCTACCAAAACATAAACACGCACTCTATGGGGATAACACGTTTCAGCATGCTGACTGCAGCACAAGTCAACATAAAGCACACCATCCTGAGGCCTGTGGCTCCTCTGTTGATGGAGGAGGGGAGCAAAGACTGATAGATGCTCTCAAAAGCACATGCGCTATGCTACAACAGACAGAAAATTTCATCACGGGGCAAGTCCTAGGTCCTGAGCCCCCGACACCATGAGCCCAGGCAAGTGCCTGCCCTGATGGCAGAGTGAAGAGTCATTTACTAAAGAAAAAGATGGGCCCTGAGGGCGTGTATTAAATAGACAGGGCATGACTCAGAAGGAGGGAAAGGATGAGTCTTAAATACTGGGCAAAGGAAAGCCGGTCAGTCCTTACACATACTCTGCCTCCTGCCTGGCTTAAAGGAAAGAGACCTGGGCGTGGCACCAGGGCCTTCCTCTACAACCCAAGCTTCAGCAGAAGCACATTTATTTTCCAACTTCCTCTCACGTTACTGCCACAGTTTTTCCCCTTCTGTAGTTTGCTATTTTTAAAGAAAGATGCATGTAGACTGTCTATGAGTTTAACACTATGGTTCCTTCAACGGTTCATGTCAGTAACCACAGTCAGAAACGAGCCTATATTTACATCTACATTAACTAACACAAACACCGACACGTTCAATGCACGCTAAGAAAGGAGCTCTGTGTCCTTCTGTCTGCTCACCCCAGCCAGCTCAAAGTTCTCCAAAGAGCAGTCACCAAGATGAATCATGATGACAGAGTTTAGACTTGGTGAACATGGCACAGGGCGCTCCCACACCAGTCCCCGTGTGTATGCTAAAGCACTTGAGTCGTGTCCGACTTTTTTCAACCCTATGGACTGTAGCCCGCCAGGCTCCTCTATCCATGGGATTCTCCAGACAAGAATACTGGAGTGGGTTGCCATGCCCTCCTCCAGGGTTCTTCCCGACCCAGGGATCGAACCCAGGTCTCTTCCGTTGCAGGCAGATTCTTTACCACTGAGTCACCAGGGAAGTTCCACCAGTGCCTGCAAGGGTTATTAACTCTGAGAGGAAGGGGAGAGCCGAGATAAGAGCTCAACTCCTAAAACATTTTTTAAACAATCAAAAAAACGTTTACTACAATATGGGTTCACATCTAACCATCATGACAAGCAAACAAGAGACACAAATTGCCAGTAGGCATATTTCAAAGTTAACTTCATACTAAATGCAAAAAAAAAAAGCTCAACTGCTTAAGCCTGATTGCCTAGCTTCAACTCCCAGCTCTGCCACTTACTATCTGGGTGATACTGAGCAAATTACTTAACAGTGCTGCACCTCTCTTTCCTCTTCTGTAAGATGGGGATACTAACAATATTAAACTACTAATCCACTTACAAAAGTGCCAAGCATACAGAACGTGCTCAGTAAGCACTAGTATTATTATCTTCATCACTCGATGGTAAATAATTCTACAGCCTCACAGTTTCAAACAGGAAATCACTGGAATTTTAATATCACTTTAAATAGTTTAATGAGGATATTCTCACTATATGTAAAATCCATACTATCCTCTTCTCACACCAGGAGAGCAGCTCAAACCAGTACAGGTCTGCCACAGAGAGACACCAAGTTCAATCATGAATCAGAAACTAGGGCTGAGATCTGGCTAGCATAACAACAACCAATATATATACTGAATGTCAGGCACTGTTCTAAATGCACTAATGTACTAACTTATTTGACCTTCGCACAACTCTATGAGATAGGTACTCCAACCATCTCCATTTGATTGATGAGAAAGCTAAGGCAGAGAGCTGTGCAATATCTAAAGGTCACAGAGTCACAAAGGCAAGGTCTAGGTTTGGACAGGCAATCTAGCTCCAGAGTCAGTGCTCTTAATCTCTATGCTGGCTCACCACACTGTCCTTGCTGGTTACAATCTCCTAGAGGCATCCACAAATGGTTCTCAGAAAGAGAAGTTTTTCAACCTTCTAGAAATGAAGTCACAGCTCAACAACAACACCAGTTCTTCAGATACCTGAGGGTACTGAAGCTAGTCTAATGACAGTGACTTAGGCTGGTCTGCCTGGAGTAAGACTTTTGGGGGCACAGATGGGTTGAGAGTAGGGAGCAGAAGATGGTTAGTAAGGAGTCCTAGATCAAATCAGACATGCTGATCCAACCATGGAGCAGATGTTTCAGCAGATGCTGAAACAGGTTCCAGTAAGAAGCATGCTCCTAGTTCTGGCTTAGGCATAACCAAAGGGCATCAAAGAAGTGGGAATCAAACTCACTGCGCTCTCTTTCCTCCAAACCCAAATCCACTATCTCTAAAGTCATGGTTAGTTTTGCTAATAAAACTGATTTTTTTTTTTTTTGTTGATGTATGGCAAACCCAATACAATATTGTAAAGTAATTAACCTCCAATTAAAATAAATTTATATTTAAAAAAAGATGTGGTACATATGTAGAATGGAATATTACTCAGCCATTAAAAAAAATAATGTCATCTGCAGCAACAGGGATGGACCTAGAGATTATCATACGGAGTGAAGTCAGAAAGAGACGAATACCATATGATATCATTTACATGTGAAACCTAAGATATCATGCAGACAAAGGTGTCTATCAAACAGAAATAGATTCAGAGACACAGAGAGTAACACTGTGGTTGCCAGTGCCAGGTGGGGGAGGGGTGGACTGGCAGTTTGGAAATAGCAGATGCAAGCAATTATTATACAGAAGGGTTAAACGACACGGTCCTGCTGCCGTGTGTGCAGCACAGGGAGCTATATTCAGTATGCTATGATAAACCATAATGGAAAAGAATATTTTAAAAGAAGGTGTGTGTATATATATAACTGAATCACTCTGCTGTACAGCAGAAATTAACACTGTAAATGAACTATACTTCAATTTTTTAAAAAAAAAGTCTGGAATCTCAAAAAGGTAGTATCACTTGCTGTAAGTCATAAGGTGCACAGATGGGAGAGAGAGGTTTGAAGGTGGCTGGATCTACCTCCAAATGTTCCTGCTCTTTCCTTTACACCAACCACGTGCCTCCAGAAAAACTAGAAACAGAGATTTGGGAATACCATGAAGAGCATTGCATGGTTTTCTCCACTTCTCCTCATATGAGCATACATCCATGGACATCTTCTTATGCGTATAGCATCAAAGCAATAGACAGACACGAGGTTAATTTAATAAACACACAGCATTCACTGTGTGGCGGTCCACCCTCATTTAATCTTTGTAATACTCCACAGCAAATACTACCAATTCACTGTTTTGGTCACACTTATTTCCATCTCTGTCGAAGAGTCGGCAGAAGAACACTTTGGAGCACTCAGCGGTGGTCCTGACCATCCAGTGGGCTGAGCACGGGTGCACAGCCAGCCCAGCTGTGGGGAGCACCCAGGCCCACAGACCAGCTGTGACCTCAGACTGAGCAGCAATTTTTTGGGGAAAAAAGGAAAACAAAGTCCATGTGTAGCAGGGACCTGGAGCAGCCCGCCCGCTCTGACACTCCTCTCGGGCACAGTCTCTCCAGCAGTGGCCCGTCTCCCTCTGCAACAGACCAGATGAGGCCCACCCCTACCCTATGAGGGTAATCTGCTTTACTCGAGGTCTACCGATTTAAATGCCACCCACATCTAAAAAGTACCTTCACAGCAATATCTCAGCTACCAATATCTCAGCTGGGTGCCATACCTATCCCAGTTGACTCCTTAAAGTCAACCATCGGCCCATGGAACAAGAGTAAGGCAGAAGTCGGGACTTCCCTGGAGGTCCAGTGGTTAAGAATCAGCCTTCCAATGCAGGGCTGCGGGTTCAGTCCCTGATCAGGGAACTAAGATCCCACGTGCCATGGAAGCAACTAAGTCCACATGCCACAACTAGAGAGTCCGTGTGCTGCAAAGAAAGCTCCCTCACGACACAAAGAAGATCCTGCATGCCACAAGGCCCGACACAGCCAAATAAGGTTAAAACAATTTTTTTTTAATAAGTCAGAAGTGTTTACCTTGACATCCACTGACTATTCAAAGACAAGTTGGCCCTTTCAGTTCTGGCTGGAAGCAGGTGGTGTGCCCAATGTATAGAAAACAAACAAACAAACAAAAAATGAAGCAGTGGGAAGGCCACAAAGAGGACTGAGAAGGAGACTGGAGGGAATGTGTTGATGCCAAGCACTTCCCTCAGAGAAAGGTAGACGGAAGTAAAGCCGGTGACAGCCCAGGGTGCTGCAAGGATGAGCACAAGAGCCTGCTGCCTTTCCTGAAGTCCACGCCTGCAGGTTAGATCAGACTTACTTCAGGTTAGGTCTCCATGTTAACAGATAAGGCATGCCACGGCCATGGGCATAACGAAACTTCCAAGAGCTCTGAAAACCTGTTTGCACCTAAAACTGTTAGTCACTCAGTTGTGTTCGCCTCATCGTGACCCCATGGAGCCCTCCAGGCTCCTCTGTCCATGGAATTCTCTAGGCCAGAGTACTGGAGTGGGTAGCAATTCCCTTCTCCAGGGGATCTTCCCTCCCCAGGGATCGAACCCGGGTCTGCTGCATTGCAGACAGATTCTTTACCATCTGAGCCACCAGGCTCCCCACGTAAAACTCTTCTCTCACCCAGAATGACTTTTAAGGGTGCTCACTGATGGGAAGCATAGGAAAATACACTCTGAGCTCTTGCAAACGATTCCATCCAGAGACAAGAACATGGAAACAGAGCCTCAGTTACCAAGCTTCCTTTGCAAGAGGAGTTCCCACTGCCTACAATCCCATCTGCATCCTTGGCTTGGTTTCAGAGATTTTTATGTTGTTGCGGTTTTTTGGGTTTTGTTTAATATGCACCCCCCCACCCACCTAATAAAAAATGATTAGTGCAGAGAGGTCTCCGGTGCTGCAAGGAGAAACACCGTAGGATGTTATGTATTTAAAACTGGCTTGGGATCCAGGTGTCAGCTTCTTACAACTCAGCCCAGAGCTGCCAGTTCTCTCTGCTATTTTCAGACCAGTCTCTGGAGAAGGGAAAAAAAAGTCCATGTGTAGCAGTTTTGTGAAATGTTTAAATAGTACCCCCAAAAAAGAAATGGTTAAAGGGAGACAGCTCCATTGTTTAAGAGAGAGATACTTCCAAGACACATTCCAATTTTTTCTCCTTGGCTATCTGACCTTGGAAAGGTAACCACTCTATGCCTCAGTTTATCCACCAGCCTCTCTCAAGTGGTAACAACATTTGTGTGCCTTCTTCGTACCTAATAAGTTATAAATCAGGACCTTGGAACACTCTGTAATCTTAAAGTATATAAATCAAGCAGAGCAAAACATAGAAACCATCAATACTACCACACTGGGTCAAAAACAAGATTTAAATTCCAGGCTCCAGTGATGAAAGGCTAGTGGGTGGAAATGCTGTCAGCCCGGCCCATCGCTCTTGTCTCCACATTGAACACGGTCGCCTTCAGATCAAGGAGTAGTCCGTGAAAGGCGGCCTCACGGTACAGTAGCATTGTTATAATAGCAGACTGACAAAAATGGAGACAGATGGCTGCTCAGCGGCAGGGTTTTCAAATGAATTTACTGTTTATGAAATGTGCAGGATGGATGGTGTCAGGGACTGAGTCTGCTGCATAGAAGGGGAGATCAACCGAGGGGCACCAGGACGATGACCTGGGCTGCCTCTCCCCAATTCCCCCCAGCGCAAAGCCAGGCAGGAGGCTTGGACCAGCTGCCAAGCCCCCGAAAGGAAAGCTGCGTCTGGACTCACGGCAACACTCACCGTGGAACAGGAGGGCAGATTCAGCACCATTAATTCCTCACGTTGGCAGAGAAAATCCCAGTGAGTGCCAGTGCGAGGCTTGGGGCCAGAGGGGGGCTCTATTCCTCAGCCAATAAAAAGAATGAGATAATGCCATTTGCAGCAACATGGAAGGGCCTAGAGAGGGTCATACGGAGTGAAGTAAGACAGAGAAGCAGAAATAGCATATGACATCCCTTATACGTGTGATCTAAAAAGAAAGGGTACAAATGAACTTACAAGACAGAAAGAGACTCTCAGACTTGGAGAATAGACTTCTGGTTGCCTGTACACACTGCTATATTGAAGGGGCACATGGAACTCTGCTCCATGATATGTGGCAGCCTGGATGGGGGCAGAGAATGGATACATGTGTATGTATGGCTGGTCACCTGAAACTCACAATACCATTCATCAGCTATACTCCAATATAAAACAAAACATTTACACAAAGAGTGGGACTCTTTTCCTGGTGATTGTCTACAGTGCGTTTCTTGGGAAACAGCACGAGGCAGGGGCAGGATGGAGATGACACAGTCACCCGCTGAATCACGGTCACGCAGCCCTTGACAAGGTGGTGCCTGTTCACCTCAAATCCCCTGGAGTCTGGCGAGCTCCAGCCATGACGTCTCCCAATTCCATAGAATCTCCAGTCAGTCCTCCCAGGCTGCAGGGAGCTTTATGATGTCATTCTTTCATAACGTCAAAAGATTTCTGCCAATCCCTGATGGCCTAATGCCATTTTCTGAACCGTTTTTCTTGAAGGAAACCCAAAGGTTGGTAAGACACTGCCAGTGTGATACTGCCCCTTGGCACTTCTGAGACACCTCCAGAATCTTTTCTCAGTCATTCAAGTCAATGACAGAAAAAGCAAGCGCAGCCGAGCAGAAGCGACTGTGAACCAGGCCATGTCTCTATGACTCGCAAGGACCCCACGTGGCCTAGAGCTTTGAGGGTGCGCCCTCTGCCGGCTGACTTGCTCCACTGTCCCCTCCCTGACAGTTTCGGTGCCAGCCTGGGTTTATTTAAGCCCTAAGAGTATTGCTGGCGCAAGCGGCACTCAATGGGGTCAGTGCTCAACGGGACAGATTGTGACCTTAGGAACACTGAGGTCTGACGCTCCAGGGATAGCAGCAGCCCTCACAAGCAAAGGCCAGGCTCTCGGAGGGCTCCGGGGGAGCCCTGAACACCTGCCCCCCGCCCGGCGCCCGTCTGCGGGGCTCCCCGTAGACAAGGCTCTGCCTGGCACCAGGGCTCTGCGGCGAGCAGCAGCCCACTAGGCCCCCCTGGAAAAGCCGGACAGCAGGACCCACGGAGAGAGGCTGTCGGGAGCGAGGGAGCCTGGAAGCTGAGGGCCTCTCTAACACCAAGCAGGAGCCAGGGGCTGGAGGTCAGCAGGAAGTCAAGTCATTTGGAACAACAACAAAAAACGGCAGAGCCAAGCTGCCGTCACCGCCACGCTGGAACAGGGGACCGAGGAAGCAGCTCTCCTCTTCTCTGAAGCTGAGGGTCCCGACACGAGGCCATGCTCTGCGGAAGCTGGCTTTCCCCAAGTCCTGCATCTCACACAGAGCCTAACACAGGTGGTATCTCCCTGTACCCCGGTCAGCTGAGTGCGAGGCCAGGGCACCCACCTCAGGGCAGATTTATAGTGGCTCCTTTTAGCACCAGGATGAGTCTCTAAGTCAGCCTGCAGTGAAAGGAGGCTTTATTTGCCCTTCTTTGGGGCATGCGGGCTTCCCTAGTGCCTAAAACCATAAAGAATCTGCCTGCAGTGCAGGAGACCCGGGTTTGATCCCTCAGTCGGGAAGATCCCCTGGAGAAGGGCATGGCAACCCACTCTAGTATTCTTGCCTGGAGAATCCCATGGACAGAGGAGCTGGCAGGCTACAGTCCATGGGGTCACAAAGAGTCAGACACGACTGAGTGACTAACACTTCTGGCGCATGTAACAGTCTTGATGAATACCTATCCTGTGTCACCCAAGCAACAGGCCGAGCACTATGGATACAAAGGAGAGTTAGAAATGACCATAATTTCAAGAGAATTCCAAGAACTTGAAATTCCCAGTCCGCAGCTGTCTGACTTCTAACATCTTGCAAAGACAGCCCCCATCCTCAATACTTCCCGTGAGAGGTTATGGAACTAACACCACTATTAAATAAACACCACCACTGCCAATGGATCAACAAGAGCTTAAGAGGGTTTAAACAGACAACTGAGAAGAGAATTTCAGAGTTAAATATCTAAGGCACGTGACTGAAAGGTTAGCTCTTCCACTCAAAAGAGCTCCAACAAAATTAAAGGATCAGCAGAAAAAAAGATGAAAGTACAAGAATACTGCAGAAAGACATGTTTAATGGTATGTTTCTGATGCAAAGGCAATTCTAACCCACTCAGATTTGGTCAGCAGGTGAGAGGAGGAGGGGAAAGGAGGTTCCTCTTGAGATTTGGAGGAAGCCTGGGTCAAGGGGAAAAATACACCATGACTGTCTCCCCTGGGAGTATTCTCAGGAAGGAAACAGTGGCTGTTAGCTCCCCAAAATCCTTTTTTGTAAATTAGAGAAAGATGCTTCCTCTGGGTAGGCAAAACCCCATGCCAGTGCTTATGCCTTAGCGAGCAGAGTGGAGGCTGGGTTTCAGCCCTCATTTCTCGTCTTGGCAAGGCATCCTTGTGCAGTCAACCACCTACACACCCTTCCATGGCACAGAGAAGGGGAGGGTGAGAGAGAGCAGCAGACAAAGAAAAGAAAAACCACACAAAAAGAGGCAGAAACGGAGAAAGAGACAGAAAATGAGACTGAGAGGGAAGGTGGAAGCAAGAACGCGAGAGAGGGAAAGACACAGAAGCAACACTCACACAACAAAAGGGAACAAATGGGAAGGGGCCAGATGCTTTGGACCGGTTTCTCCACGGCCAGTCCCTGGCTGCTGCTGATGGGGAGGCTGGGTCACTGCTCTAACACGTTCAGTTCGGAGACCAACACACCTGTCCTGAGGACAAGCGTGTGATGATGCCCTGTGGCTGAGGCTCTGGACACAGACCTGAACAACAGGCTTCCTACGCTGCATGGCCTGCTGCCTGCTGGGGGTGCGCAGAATGAATGAAATGTCTACCAACCGCTCTGGGAGCAGCAAGGCCTTGAGGGGTTGATTCTGACCAGAAAGTCCCATTTCTGACGAGGTAAGGGAGCCTCATGACTTTGCTAGTCAATTAGAAGGTCAAGCCCTGGAACTTCCTTGGTGGTCCAGTGGTTAAGAATCCACCTTCTAATGCAGGAGACCCTGGTTCAATTCCTGGGTCGGGAAGATCCACTGGAGAAGGGATGGGCTACCCACTCCAGTGTTCTTGGGCTTTCCTTGTGGCTCAGCTGGTAAAGGATCTAACATGCAGCATGGGAGACCTGCGTTTGATCCCTGGGTTGGGAAGATCCCCTGGAGAAGGGAAAGGCTACCCACTTCAGTATTCTGGCCTGGAGAATTCCATGGACTGTATAGTTCACGGGATCATAAAGAGTCAGACACGACTGAGCAACTTTCACTTTCTTTCTTTCTAATGCAAGGAACGCTGGTTTGATCCCTGGTCAGGGAACTATGATCCCACCTGCCTCCGAGCAAGTAAGCCTGTGCTCTGCAACTCCTGAATCTGCACGCCCTGGAGCCCTCATGCCGCAACTGGACAGCCCGTGTGCTGCAACAAGACACCGCCTGCCGCGACGAAGACCCGACCACAGCCAGACAAACAAAGACGAATGGATGCAAGAAAGGCAAGGCTTGATCAGACGAAAACAAACAACTAACCACCCAGCCAGCCTCCCGCAGTCAACCAACAAGCAGGGCCCTTGCCTGTAAGGCCCATATTTTTGAGGTGCATAGCTTTTCTCGAGGCTTAATAAAAATGCCAGATGTCTTGCAGACATTTATGACTAACACAGCTTCTGTTAAAAACAAAAACAGTTGCTTGATCCATCTTCCTACACATCACCACCACAAAAAAATTCCCCTCCCACCTCTCCCATCTGCCATGCGGCCTAATTTCAGAGTCTCAAGAGAAGCTCCTCACGGAACATGACATTTCCTAGATCAGCACCTTGGTTACCAGTTTAGAATCCTCCCAGCACCTGGGACCTAGAAACACACTGTGAAGATTCTCCAACAACAGCTTGAAATAGCCCTGGTCATTGTCAGCTCAGTTTCTTAACTGGGGAAATACCCAGCCGCCAACTGAGAGTTAAGTAAGGCCTATGCGCATGAACTCAGAATTGGAAGTCCACAGGATGAGAGACGCTACCAGAGGGAGAAGGCATACTGAAAACCAGGCCCATCTGCAGCACGCTTCCATCACAGCCATGCTCCAAAGGCCACGTTCTGGTGTTTCTTTCTTTCTTTTATTGCACACATGGTCACTGGGACCCTGCCTGAGAGTTAAACCCTGAGTCAGGCTTTGCAGATACAGACGTGAAAAAGAAAGAGCTAAGCCCTGTCCTCAAGGAATTTACAACCTGATTAAGCAACGAGCTCCATAATTACTCACTTAGTAACGCATTACTAAAAAGCAACTACAAGTGTAACTGAGACCAAGTCCAGGGCTCCAGGCAGGCGTGTAACTGGGGCATCGGATCAGGCCTGCAGGGCATGACACTCACACTGAGATCTGACGGCTGAACTGTAGGTAGCCAGAAAAACAGGAAGGAAAGACCAGACCAGGGAGAGAGAAGAACCATACAGAAAGCTTTGAGACCAGGTGGGAGTCATGGTTTTCCTCTTCGACTCAACTGCCTAATCTAGAAATACCTGATCTCTTGTGTGTGAGCTGGCTCTGTGGTATAGATCCATCCTTAAGAAGTCTATATAAACAAGTTAAAAACACAGACTCAAAGAGAAGAGATTTGTGGTTGCCAGAGGCAGTGGTGGGACAGGGATGGACTGAGAGATTGGCATCGGTGGTGGTTGAGTTGCTTCAGGAGCATCCGACTCTTTGCAACCCTATGGACTGGAGCTCACCAGGCTCCTCCATCCATGGGATTTCCCAGGCAAGGATACTGGAGTGGGTAGCCATTTCCTTCTCCAGGGGATCTTCCCCTCCCAGGGACTGACTCTGGGTCTCCTGCGTTACAGCTGGATTCTCTACTGACGGAACCACCAGGCAAGTTTGGAGTTAGCAGAGACAAACAATTGTGTGTGTGTCTGTGTGTGTACGCGCAGATAAGGATAATGGATAAACAACAAGGTCTTTGCTGTATAGCACGGGAAATCATATTCAATATAAAAGACCACAGTGGAAAGGAATATTAAAAAAACACATATATACACACATATAACTGAATCACTTTGTCGTACACCAGAAATTAACACAACATTGTAAATCAGCTACACTTCAATAAAAAATTTTTAACAAGTTAACCTTCAAGGTTCAAACCTCAAGACCACAAAAGGCTCTGGTAGCCCCCATATTTTCCTACTTCTGAAGAGAGCTTCTGTGCCACCCAAGAGACCCTTCTGCCTCTCATGGCGACAGCTCACACAGCCTTCAGTAACTTCCATTAGCGTGGGCATCCCGACAGCTCTCTAAGCCTGCTCTGCTTGTCCGCGGGAACAGGGCACTGCCTCTTAATGTGAACATCGCCAGCTCTAAGAAGGTTAAATAGCACAAATGGCTTCGCTGCATGCTCTATGGGTCTATATCCCTGCCATCTAATCATTTTAATTCCTTTTCCATTCATTAGAAAAGGGGAACGCTCACAGAAGAGGATCCCTCAATTCATATAAGTCTGAGTAATAGCCCTTAAAAAAAAATGTATAAAAGATTTTAATTCTCCTCACTTTCTCCTCTTAGTCAGATTCGACTAATGGTACATAATAGAGGGAGTCAACGTCTTCCTTTAACACTTACAATATGCAATCTTGCAGCTAGAGGAAGAAAGAAGTAGAAATTTTCCGTCTCTGGCATGGCTGGGATTTGCGGTATAATGTAGTCGAGGGACGGGCGGTGAGCTCTGTCCTGGGTTTCCACTTCTTTATCGGCAGCAGCAGTCAGTCTGGAGGAGTCCAGGACTCACCAGTAGATCTATGTGGTCAGTCAGTGCTGGGGCACGCATGCGTGTGCCCATCAGCAAGTCTGCCACTAACTGCCCACCCCCAGCAGAGTGCTTGAGAGAGTTCAGGGGCTTTAAAAAACGTTTCAGGCTTATCTGGGGCCATGCTGGCTCTTTCTCGCGGCACATGGGCTTTCTCTGGTTTCTACTCTTCACCGCGCTGCTTGGGCTTCTGCAGCGGCCACTCTTGCTGGAGAGCACCGGCTCTGGGGTGCGAGTTTCAGTAGCGCCAGCACGCAGGCTTAGTTGCCCCACAGCACGTGGACTCTTCCCGGGCCAGGAATCGAACCCACGTCCCTTGCACTGGCAGGCGGATTCTTAACCACTGGACCACCAGGGAAGTCCAGAGAACTCACAGGCTTTTGAGCTTGACCTGGCTTAGCTACCTACCAGGTGGTTGTTGTTTAATCGCTAAGTCGTGTCCGATTCTTGCAACCCCGTGGACTGTAGCCCACCAGGCTCCTCTGTCCATGGGATTTCCCAGGCAAGAATACTGGAGTGGGTTGCCATTTCCTCCTCCAGGGGATCTTCTGACTCAGGGATTGAACTCATGTCTCCTACACTGGCAGGCAGATTCTTTACCAACTGAGCCAGCAGGGAAGCCCCACTTAGCAGGTTAAGATCTTGAGCTGAAAAACCACAGAAGGGCATGCATCAGATCTTCAAGACCTCAGACTAAGTTGCTAACATCTGCTCTCACAGGGGCAAATTTCCTCAGTCCTCACTTTCTTATACACAAACACGTCACCTGAACAGTAATGACTCACATTTGATTTGTTGGTGGCCCCTATCTGCTGCTATAGGATCACCAACCCTTTGAAAAGTCTTTATTTCTCAAGTTTTTCTGTAGTTCTCTACCAGGCAGCTCTCACGGGTCCATAAACAAGTCTATTCCTGCCAGTGCCACTGGTCTACCAAGCTACAAGGGCAGCGCCTCTCCCAGAAGCATCCCATTTCCCTCCAGTATTCCCCAGGGCTGAATAGGAGTCCCACTATTTGTCTCACAAATACCATGGGTTTCACTGCCTCTTGTCAGGTATCATTTCTGATGCCCGGGACCCTCTCAGAACCCAACTGTGCTGTGATGTGCAGTGAGCTGAGTGTGTTAGGTAGAATTCTAAGAACCATCTGCTGTGACCCTCGCTTCATGCCCCTTCCCTTGGTCGAATCCATGAACACCACGAGATGTCATTCCTGTGGTTATGTTACTTTTTAGAGCAAAGGAAAGAGGATCCAGCTGGGCCTAACTCAAATTGAATGAGCCCTTTAGAAGCAGAGCTTTCTGCAGCCCATGGAAGAGACAGAAATCAGAGAAATATGAAGCAGAAGGATTTGATGTATCACTGCTGCCTTGAAGACTGAGGGGCAATGCAGAAAGAAATGCAGATGCCCTCTGGAAGCTGATACCAGCCCGACTGACAGTCAGCAAGGAAACAAAGTCCTCAGTCCTTTGGCCACAAGGAAGTGAACCCTGTCAACAATCTCAATGACTTTGGAAGCAGGATCCTCCCCAGACACTCCAGGGAAGAACCTGCCTGACCGACACCATGACTTTGGCCTGCGAGACACTAAGCAGAGAGTCCAGCCAGGACTTCTGGCTCACAGATCTATAAGAGAATGAGTGGGTCCTGTTTCAACCTGCTAAGTGTTGGCAGTGCGTGTCACAGACACAGGAAACTGATGCAGGGAGAAAAGAGAACATTCCCTCCTACACCAGCGCCAGTTTGGGCGCCCATATTTTCCAGTCCAGCAAAATGGAATGGATCTTTCTGATGTTGTGTAAAGTCTTCCTGTCTTTTAAAGACCCCAAAATGTGTCCAGTGGGTACTGGACCTGTCAGTCATGACTCAGTCTTTAGAAGAACCCTCCTCAGCGCTTGGTTAAAACTCTCACGTGCCTCGTTTCATGATGACAAGTCCTCGTAGGAGGTGTCCCAGTTCCACCTTGAAGAGACGTAGGCTATCATCTACATCCATTCTCTCATTCATCAGTGAACACCTATCACATGTCAAGGTTCTGGTGATATGGAAGGAACACCTCAGAGTCCTCTCTCCCACAGAGCTTACATGTTCCTTAGACAAATACATATCTACGTCAAAAGATGCAAGTGCAATGAAGAGAAACAGGGCAGAGTGAGGAGATTAAGAGCAACCCTGGAGTGGAGAATATTTTATATACCATGCTTGTTAGTGTCAGTTAGTCGTGTCTGACTCTCTGAGACCTGATGGACTGTAGCCTGCCAGGCTCCTCTGTCCATGGGTTTCTCTAGGCTAGAATACTGAAATGCATAGCCATTCCTTTCTCCAGGGGATCTTCCCAACCCAGGGATTGAACCCAGGTCTTCTGCATTGCAGGTGGATTCTTTACTGTCTGAGCCAGCTGGGCCAGATACCAGGGTTATCGAGGACCTGTTGACAAGGGGGCTTATTTGAGAGGTTAAAGTCAGTCATGTGAATGCACAGGGAAGATCACCAAAGGCGGAGGGTTGTGTGTGCAAGGGTGCTGAGGTGGGAGTGTGTCTGGCAGGTTTGAGAGCTGCCACGATTACTGCAGAGGAATGAACAAGGAGGAGAGGAGGAGGAAATGAGGTCAGTAAAGTATCCTGTGGGGCCGCAAGGCCACTGAAGAGCTTTGACTCTTACCTTGAGTGAGCTGGAAATACTGGAGGGATTTCAACAGGGCAGTTTCATCACCTGACTTGCAGTTCAGTGGTGAAGGAGCTAGAGGGAAGGGGACATCGGCTGGCAAGCCAGCGCACTGGCGGTGTGTGGGGACTTAGCCATGGAGACCTCCCTGGCTGGCTTCCCATTAGGGCTTCCCTGGTGTCTCAGCGGTAAAGAACCTGCCTGCCAATGCAGGAGATGTGAGTTTGATCCCTGGTCCAGGAAGATCCCCTAGAGAACCCACTCCAGTATTCTTGCCTGGGAAATCCCACGGACAGAGGAGCCTGGCGGGCTAGAGTCCATGGGGTCACACAGAGTTGGACATGAATTAGCGACTGAATACCAGCAGCCATGGAGACAATGAGAAGATGCTGGATTCTGGATATACAGAAGGTGGTGTTGACAAGAGGCTGGATATGGAATGTGAAGAGAGGCTGGATACAGAATGTGAAGGAAAGAGAACAGTCAAAAAAAGAAAAAATGCACGCCCATGCCTGAGCTCCAGCAGTGGACAGGGTTACGCTCTTTCCCAGGAGATGCTGTCAGCTCTGTCTGTCATTTCTCCACATCACCCCTAGGCATTCCTGAAGCCCAGTGGTTGTGAGGTCTAGGCTTCAGCTGAGCTCTTTGCTTTGGTAAATAAAATTCAAGACATGCCCAAGTTTCTGTTGGGTGGCAAGAAAAGCCAGGTGGGGCAAAATCTTCCATGCAATAAAGGTCTCTGATTCAGCAAGCAGCCGGTGTCCTTATTTAGCATGAAAGGGCAGGGGGTGCGTGGGACTGGCTCCCCAGCCCCTAATTCCAACAGACTTACACATTTTTGCCCATCTCCTGAGTATGACGGTGAAACGTGAATATGAGCGTGAGGTCTGGAAGGCAACTCAAGACATTCTCAGTCCCAGTTGGAGAACTGGTCCAAGCTGTATTTCATGGGTTCTACAGCATTTCAGTCTAATCATTGCTCCTGTCTATGAGCAGAGAATAAATCCTGGAGTTCTTCTGGCATGAAAGTCCACATATGGTCCCTTAATGTAGGGTATTATTTCATAAATAAGTGAAGAAGTACGAATACTTTTATACAGCTAAGAAAGCCGGTTCAGACAAGAAGGGTGGAGCCCCATTCTCCTGACTCCTCTCCACGAAACACAAGAATAAAAACTGGGAACTGCACGACAGGCACCGAAGGAGAGCAAGATGTGATAAGAAGAAAGCCAGCTGCTTTGGGACCAGAGGAGCAACACGGTGGGAGGGCATCTTGCATCCCCCACCCAAAAAGGAGGGCCACCCAGACATGGAACCCCCAGCCCCCAGCTAAGCAGCAGAAGGCATCCAGGTTGCTCCTCCCTGGATAAGACAGGAGACCCTCTTACACCAAAGGAGGGTCTGGACTCCCCTGGTAGTCCAGTGGCTAAGAACGCGCTTGCCAGTGCGGGGGACTTGGGTTGGACCCCTGGTCCGAGAAGATGCCACGTGCAACTACGCCTGGGAGCCTCAACGCCGAGCACACTTCCTGCAGTTACTGAGGCCCTCGTGCCTAGAGACCGAGCTCCTCCACAAGAAGCTGCTAAACAACGAAATTCTGTAAAGCAATTATCGTTCAGTTAAAAAAAAAATAAGAGAAGCTGCTGTAATGAGAAGCCTGTGCACAGCAATGTGGAGCAGGCCCTGCTCGTCACAACTAGAGAAAACCTGGGTGAAGACCCACCGGAGACAAAGATAAGTAAACAAACATTATTTCTGGATATACAGAAGGTGGTGTTGACAAGAGGCTGGATATGGAATGTGAAGAGAGGCTGGATACAGAATGTGAAGGAAAGAGAACAGTCAAAAAAAGAAAAAATGCACGCCCATGCCTGAGCTCCAGCAGTGGACAGGGTTACGCTCTTTCCCAGGAGATGCTGTCAGCTCTGTCTGTCATTTCTCCACATCACCCCTAGGCATTCCTGAAGCCCAGTGGTTGTGAGGTCTAGGCTTCAGCTGAGCTCTTTGCTTTGGTAAATAAAATTCAAGACATGCCCAAGTTTCTGTTGGGTGGCAAGAAAAGCCAGGTGGGGCAAAATCTTCCATGCAATAAAGGTCTCTGATTCAGCAAGCAGCCGGTGTCCTTATTTAGCATGAAAGGGCAGGGGGTGCGTGGGACTGGCTCCCCAGCCCCTAATTCCAACAGACTTACACATTTTTGCCCATCTCCTGAGTATGACGGTGAAACGTGAATATGAGCGTGAGGTCTGGAAGGCAACTCAAGACATTCTCAGTCCCAGTTGGAGAACTGGTCCAAGCTGTATTTCATGGGTTCTACAGCATTTCAGTCTAATCATTGCTCCTGTCTATGAGCAGAGAATAAATCCTGGAGTTCTTCTGGCATGAAAGTCCACATATGGTCCCTTAATGTAGGGTATTATTTCATAAATAAGTGAAGAAGTACGAATACTTTTATACAGCTAAGAAAGCCGGTTCAGACAAGAAGGGTGGAGGCCCATTCTCCTGACTCCTCTCCACGAAACACAAGAATAAAAACTGGGAACTGCACGACAGGCACCGAAGGAGAGCAAGATGTGATAAGAAGAAAGCCAGCTGCTTTGGGACCAGAGGAGCAACACGGTGGGAGGGCATCTTGCATCCCCCACCCAAAAAGGAGGGCCACCCAGACATGGAACCCCCAGCCCCCAGCTAAGCAGCAGAAGGCATCCAGGTTGCTCCTCCCTGGATAAGACAGGAGACCCTCTTACACCAAAGGAGGGTCTGGACTCCCCTGGTAGTCCAGTGGCTAAGAACGCGCTTGCCAGTGCGGGGGACTTGGGTTGGACCCCTGGTCCGAGAAGATGCCACGTGCAACTACGCCTGGGAGCCTCAACGCCGAGCACACTTCCTGCAGTTACTGAGGCCCTCGTGCCTAGAGACCGAGCTCCTCCACAAGAAGCTGCTAAACAACGAAATTCTGTAAAGCAATTATCGTTCAGTTAAAAAAAAAATAAGAGAAGCTGCTGTAATGAGAAGCCTGTGCACAGCAATGTGGAGCAGGCCCTGCTCGTCACAACTAGAGAAAACCTGGGTGAAGACCCACCGGAGACAAAGATAAGTAAACAAACATTAATTAAAGAAAAGGTTCATCAGATCCCGGCCATAGAAGTCCCGGAGAGGCAGTCTCCTTCTCTGCTGCCCTCACGCCCTCTTTCCCCCAGGAGGTACCAAGTCCTAGGGCCAAGGGACCAGCAGGAGAGGCCAGCTACAGTGGGTGGCCAGTCCCAAAGCCTCTCTGTCCCAAGTCCGAGACTCTCCTCCCTCAGGCTAATGGAAATGATGTGGAAAAGGTCCAGAAAAGTAAAAAGCTAGAACAAACTTTAGCTCGTAAATGATTCTGATATTTTTGTAGCAAAGGATTAATAAGATAAACTGGCATATTTAGTAGGGTTGAGCTGTGGGGCTAATAAAATGGTCTCTGGGAGATTGTATCTCGAAACTGAGATGTCCAGGTGGGGTTGTTAGCAATAAAATCCTTAACCTTAGCTTTATATTTTAAACACAAGCAGATTGCGGTTAAAATGAAATACACAATTTTACTGGTATACAGGAAGCAAGAAAGAGACATTGGTCTGTAGAAAGCTCCAGACATATTTGATTTTCAATGAAGATACTTTGGGGGATACACATAAAAAAGCTTTCAAATAAAACTGAAATATGTTTTGAGCAATAGTCCAGGGTGGCAGAACCCTTAGTTGTATTACAATGGCCTTACTCTTGCAGACCAAAGTTTAAATATTAAAACAGGCCATTTCACTGAATTAGGGAAGAATTCAGGGTCCTGGGACTATCAGCAAAACGTTTAGCCAAAAAGAGCAATAAAAACCTTTAGAAAGTTCCCAGAGTATCCATATGTGAATCAATATATAAAATAAGTTCACTAGGTTTCTGAAACTCAAGGAAGAAAGAGGGGTAAGGGGATGGAAAGGGAAAAAAATCAGTCAACATTTGAAAGAAAACAAGAGTCAGATGTTATAGAATGTCTGTGTTCCCCCAAAATTCATAAGTTAACATCCTTAGTCCCCAGTGTGATGTATCAGGAGGTGGGGCCTTTGGGAGTGATCGGGTCATGAGGGTGGAACCCACATGAATCAGTGCCCCATAAAAGAGACCCTGGAGGGTCCTCTTGCCTTCTTCCACCATGCTGGGTTATAACAAGAAGGCAGAAGTCTATGAACGAGGAAGTGAGTTCTCACCAAACACCAAATCTGCTAGCATCTTGATCTCAGACCTGCTAGCCTCCAGAAGAGCAAGAAATAAGTATTTGTTTTTCAAACACCCAGCCTAGGGATTTCCCTGGTAATCCAGTGGTTAAGAACCTGCCTGCCAATGCAGGGGACATGCTTTTGCTCCCTGGTCCAGGAAGATCCCATATGCTGCAGGGCTCGACAGCTGCTGAAGCCTGAGCGCCCTAGAGCCTGCGCTCCACAGTGAGAAGACACCACAGTGGAAAGTGGCCCCTGCCCACCACAACCAGGGAAAGCCCGTGCGCAGCAACAAAGACACGGCACAGCCAAAAATTCATTTGTAAAAAGCACCCAGTCTGTATTTTTGTTATAGCAACCCAAATGGAATAGGACTGCTATTCCAAATGGAATCAGATATGAGAAATCAGCTAACGATTAATTCAAGAATGTAAAATAAGACATCCCATACGGAAAAGCTGTGTAATCAGTCAAGAAACCAAACTGCCCCTCTTCAGCCTTCCTTTGAAGATAAGATCCATCTACAAATGACCTGTCTATAAAAAACGGGAGTGGAGGGGTGGAAATTGGCTCTTATGAAAGCTAATTAGAAAGTTCAAGAAGAGAATTCCCTTAATATTACTTAGATGCTTTTAAAACAAAATTTTTAGTTAATGGAATCCAATTGGATAGATTCTTGCCATAATAAAAAAGACTTTTTAAAAAATCCATTCTACTTTTGTAGATAAAGAAGTATTAATTCCATCAATAAAACTGAAGACGACCAAGGCTGCAAGGGCTAAAACTGGTGTCAACCACTGAAAAGACAGCTACAGCCACAGAGCAGACTGCTCCCTGGAACAGCACAAAGATGCTCAGTCTCACCTTGCCAGGAGCCTCCCATATGGTTTCCTCCAAGCTCTTGTCTTCTTAGTGTGAAATATAGGAACTAAATGCTTAAAAATACAAAGAATCTCTAGCTTGCTAAAGACTTTGTGTTATCAGCCACAAGAAAGAACAAGACTTTGCCATTTGTAACATATATGGACCTGGAGGTATTTATGCTGAATAAGTCAAATAGAGAAAGACAAATATTGCACATTATCACTTATACATGTAATCTGAAAAACAAAGGAAATGAATATAACAAAACAGAAACAGACTCATAGACTCAGAGAACAAATTAGTGGTTACCTGTGGGGAGAGGAAGGAGGGAGGAACAATATGAGCAGGAGATTAAGAGGTGCAAACTACTATGATACAAGGATATATCGCACACCACAGGAAACAGTCAATACTTATAACAAGTTTAGAATATAATCTATAAAAGTATCCAATCCCTATGTTGTACACCTAAAACTAATATAATATCATAAATCAACCATACTTTAATTGAAAAAAAGATGGTATTTTAATCCTTTAGAACTGGATTCACACAATCCATTGGATTAAAGTGAGCCATGGGCTTACTTTATGACTCTTTTTCTAGATTACAAAACAATACATATTCAATATAAAAAGGTTTTGAAAACACAAAAACTACAAAGAAAAAAGTAAAATAAAAAATCACCCTTGGGATGTAATGTACAACCTGAAAACTACGATTAACATTGCTTTATAGTATATTTGAAAGTTGTTCAAGCAGATCCTTTTTCTGTAAAGGGCCGGGTGTATTATCATTATTTTAGTCTTGGCAGGCCTGTGGTCTCCGTGCAGCTCTATCTGGCATTGTAGTCTGAAAGCAGCCATAGACAATAAATGACTAGGTGTGGCTGTGTGTCAATAAAACTTTATTGACAAAAACAGACTCAAGTTAGATCTGGCCCAAGTCTGTAACTGACCAGCCTGAACAAGATGAGCCCAGAGAAGCTATGTGTATGAGAAAGACGAGGAGGGACACAGAGACAGAGGGAACACAACTAAAATTAAGAATGAAAAAAGTAACAGCTTACAGATCCTATACTGGAAAAATCGTAAGAGCTTACTATGAATAATTTTGAGCCAATTAATTTAAATTTTTAGATGGAATGTACCCTAGGGAAGGCTCAACTTACCCAAACCAAATAGAAACTCTGAATAGTTCTACATCTATTAAAGGAACAAACCCATAATCTAAAGCCTTGGCCTCAATGAAAATCTGAAATCTAGACGAATTCACCACTTTCATCAAATATTTG
The DNA here is from genome assembly GCA_006410675.1 of Oreotragus oreotragus. Classification (NCBI taxonomy): domain Eukaryota; kingdom Metazoa; phylum Chordata; class Mammalia; order Artiodactyla; family Bovidae; genus Oreotragus; species Oreotragus oreotragus. The sequence continues at coordinate 21,617 of SJYX01014291.1, forward strand.
ACAACTAAAAACTTTTGCTTGCCATCTGCCTCTCTAAGGAAGAAGTCATTAGCCAATGACCTTCAAAACACTATGAAGAGAGTCTAGGGTACAGATCAGGAATGAGGCACTCTGTGCTTAGGAAAAACTGGCAGAACAGGCCTTCACATAGATATTTTTCAGGAAAAGATGTTATGAACCAGAAGTGAGTTCTCACCAGACACCAAATCTGCTGGCATTTTGATCTTGGACTCTGCAGCCTCCAGAACAGTGAGACATAAACATTTGTTTAAAATACCCAGTCTACAGTATTGTTTGTTATAGCAGCCCAAATGGAATAAGACATTAGATATAAGAAATCAGTTAAAGTCAAATTCATGAATGTGAAATAAAACATCCCATATGGGAGAGGAGGGGACAAGACGGAAGAGTAGAACGTGAGCTCACCTCTTACAGAAACACCAAAATCACAACTCATGAATAGCAGTCCACATAAAAATGCTGGAGCCCACCCCCAACACTAGCCTACATCCAAAACCAAAGCAGCAGCTACGACAAGACAGGAGACTGCTGCAACTGCTTATAAAATCAAATCCCACAAGGTCGGTGACCCACAAACTGCAAACTGTATCACAGAAGTGCTCCCACAGACGCGAAAGTTCTGAGTGCCGTGCCAGCATCCCCAGCCTTGAGGTCTGGCAACAGGGGTAGAAGCCCCCACAGAACCTAGCTTTGAAGGCTAGCAGGCTTTGATGCGGGAATTCCACAGGACTCACGGAAACAGAAACTCCACTCTTGGAATGTGCACACAAGCTCTCACGCATATCAGGACCCAGGGGGAAAAAAGCAATGACCTCATAAGAACCTGGGTCAGACCCACCTGTTGGCACTGAGCGTCTACTATGGAGGCAGGGTTAGCTGTGGCTCATCGCTGGGACAGATATTGAAGTAGTAGTTTTGGGGGGAAGTCACCGGTATGAGCCCTCCTGGGATCCACCATTCTCTCACCAAGACGGGGCCCCTTCCAATAGCCTGTAGGCTCCAATGCTGGGATGCCTCAGGCCAACCAACCAATAGGACGGGAATACAGCTGCGCCTGTCAATATACAGGTTGCGTAAAGTCTTCCTGAGTACACAGTCGCCCACTAAACACACCCCCTGAAATGGCCTTGCCCACCAGAGACACAAGACCCAGCTCTACCACCAGTGGGCAAGAACCAGTCCCACCCCCCAGAAAGCCTGCCCGAGCCTCTTAGCCTCACCCACAGGGGGGCAGACAGCAGAAGCAAAAAGAACTACAACCCTGCCACCTGCGGAATGGAAACAGCAATGACAGAAAGTTAGACAGAACGAGATGGTAGAGGAATATGTCCCAGACGAAGGGGATAGAACCCCAGAAGAAGAACGAGGTGAAGTGGAGACCGGCGGTCTACCTGAAAAAAATTCAAAATAATGATTGTAAAGATGACCCATGATCTCAGAAAAACAATGGAGGCACAGATTGAGAAGATACAAGAGGCGTTTAACACAGACCTAGAAAAACTAAAGAACAAGAGCTGAACAGTACACTAACTGCAATATGGAAAATAGACGAGAAGGAATCAGCTGAAAAAGTGAGGTCGGAGAACAAATAAGTGAGCTGAAAGACAGAATGGTGGAAATCAGTCACAGGACAAAATAAAGAAAAGAGAGTGAAAGAAAGGCCGCTGCTGCTAAGTTGCTTCAGTCGTGTCTGACTCTGTAGGACCCCACAGATGGCAGCCCACCAGGCTCCGCCATCCCTGGGATTCTCCAGGCAAGAACACAGGAGTGGGCTGCCATTTCCATGAAAGAAATGAAGACGGTCTCAAAGATGTCTGGGACAAGATTAAACACACCAACATTCACATTATAGGGGTCCCAGAAGCAGAAGTGAGAGAGAAAGGACCCAAGAAAATATTTGTAAAAGATAATAGCTGTAAACTTCCTTAACATGTGAAAGGAAACAGTCACTCAAGTCCAGGAAGCACAGAGAGTCCCAGGCAGGACAAGCCCAAGGAGGAACAGCCCAAGACACACGGTAACCATACTGACAAAAATTAAAGACAAGAAGTATTAAGAGCAACAAGAGAAAAGCAACAAATAATATGCAAGCAAATTCCCATACGGTTATGAGCTGATTTCTCAGCAGAAACTCTGCAGGCCAGACAGAAGTCACATGATATATTTAAAGTTATGAAAGGGAAGAATCTACAACCAAGAATACTCTACCCAACAAGGCTCTCATTCAGATTTGATGGAGAAATTAAAAGCTTTCAGTTCAGTTCAGTTGTTCAGTTGTGTCCGACTCTTTGCGACCCCATGAATCACAGCACACCAGACCTTCCTGTCCGAGTTTACCCAAACTCATGTCCATCGAGTCGGTGATGCCGTCCAGTCATCTCATCCTCTGTTGTCCCCTTCTTCTCCCGCCCTCAATCTTTCCCAGCATCAGGATCTTCACATGAGATGGCCAAAGCTTTGGAGTTTCAGCTTCAGCATCAGTCCTTCCAATGAACACCCAGGACTGATCTCCTTTAGGATGGACTGGTTGGATTTCCTTGCAGTCCAAGGGACACTCAAGAGTCTTCTCCAACACCACAGTTCAAAAGCATCAATTCTTTGGTGCTCAGCTTTCTTCACAGTCCAACTCTCACATCCATACATGACCACTGGAAAAACCATAGACAGACGAGCAAAAGCTAAGAGAATTCAGCACCACCAGACAAGCTTTGCAACAAATGCTAAAGAAACTTCTCTAGGTGCAAAAGAAAAGGCCAGGACTAGAAACAAGGAAATTACAAATGGAAAAGCTCACTGGTAAAGGCAAACAGTAAAGGTAGGAAATCATACACACAGAACTAAGATATCTAAACTAGGAATCATGAGAAAATACTATAAATGCAAGACATTGTAAATGCCTCTGAAATTAAAAGGCCAGAAACTTAAAACAATTCTGCTTACATATAGACTGCTATACCAAAACACATGGTAACCACAAACAACAAAAAAATCTATGATCTATGGACAGACAAAAAAGAAAAAGAAATCCAAACACAACACTAAAGATAGTCATCAAATCACCAGAGAACAAGAGAGGAAGGGAAGAAAAGAAGACATACAAAAATAAATGCAAAACAATTAACAAAATGGCAGTTAAGAATATACATATTGGTAATTACCTTAAATGTAAGCAGATTAAATGCCCCAACCAAAAGACACAGACTGGGTGGAAGGATGCAAAACCAAGACCCATGGAGAATTCCCTGGTGGTTCAGTGGCTCCATGCTCCCAATGCAAGGGGGCTGGGTTCAATCCCTGGTCAAGGACCTAGGGTTTGTATGCTACAACTAAAAATCCCACATATTTTAACTAAATATCCTGCATGCTGCCACTAAGACCCGACATAGCCAAACAAATTTAAAAAAAAATTTTTTAAGACCTTTATATATGCTATCTATAAGAGACCCACTTCAGATATAGCGACACATACAGACTGAAAGTGGGGGAACATAAAAAGGTATTCCGTGCCAGTGGAAATCAAAGGAAAGCCAGTGTATCAATCCTCATAGAAGACAAAATAGAGTTTAAAACAAAAGACTGTTAATAGACAGAGGATACTACATAATGATCAACGGATCAATCGAAGAAGAAGACTACACATTCTTTTCAAGTGCACAAGAAACATTCTCCAAAAAAAAAAAAGAAAAGAAACATTCTCTAGGACTGATCACATGCTGGGCCACAAAGTGAGCCTCAGTAAATTTAAGAAAATTAAAATATCAAGCATCTTTTCTAACTACAATGCTATGAGATTAGAAATCCACTGTTAGAACTGCAGAAAACACAAACACATGGATGCTAAACAATAGGCTACTGAACAACCAATGAATCACTGAAGAAATCAAAGAGAAAATCAAACAGTATCTAGAGACAAAAATAAATAAAAGGCATGAGGATCCCAAACCTATGGGACACAGCAAAAGCAGCTCTAAGAGGGGAGTTTATTGCACTATCATAGTGAAAGTGTTAGTCACTCAGTCATGTCTGACTCTTTGCAACTCATGGACTGGGGCCCACCAGACTCCTCTCTATCCATAGAATTCTCCAGGCAAGAATACTGGAGTGGGTTGCCATGCCCTCCTCCAGGAGAGCCTCCTGACCCAAGGACTGAACCCAGGTCTCCTGCATTGCAGGTAGATTCATTACCCTCTGAGCCACCAGGGAAGCCCCATACAATATTACCTCAGGAAACAGAAATCTCAAATAAGAAGCCTAACCTTATACCTAAAGCAAATAGAGAAGGAGGAAAAACCAAAACCCAAAGTCAGCAAAAGGAAAGAAATCATAAGGATCAGTACAGAATAAATAAACTAGAGACTACAAAAGCAATAGAAAAGGTCAATTAAACTAAAACCTGTTTCTCTGAAAAGATAAGCATAGTTAATAAAACTTTAGCCAGACTCATCAAGAAAGAGAGAGAGAGGGTGCAGGTCAATAAAACCAGAAATAAAAACGAAGTTACAACGTTCACCAAAGAAATAAAAAGGATAAGAGACTACTATGGATAACTAAATACCAATAAAATACACAAGCTAGAAGAAATGAACACATTCTTAGAAATGTACAATCACCCAAGGCTGAACCAGAAGAAACTGAAAATATGAACCGACCAATTACTATTACTGAAATTGAATCAGTAACTTAAAAACTCTCAACAAACAAAAGTCCAAAAGCAGACAGCTTCACAGATGAATTACACCAAACATCTAGAGAAGGAACATTTAGTATCCTTCTGAAACTATTTCAAAGAAGTCCAGAAGAAGAAACACTCCTGAACTCATTCTATGAGGCCACCATTACCTTGGTACCAAAATCAGGCCAGTATCACTAATGAACATATACACAAAAATCCTCAACAAAATACTAGCAAACAGAATCCAACAATACATAAGAGGACCATATATGATGATAAAGTGGAATTTATCCCAGATGCAAAGTTTATTCAATATCCATAAACCAATCAGTGTTGGTATACCATATAAACAAATTGAATAAAAATCATGTGATCATCTCAAAAAAATGCAGAAAAAGCTTTTGAAAAAAAATTCAATACTCATAATAAAAACTCTCCAGAAAGAGGGCTTAGAGAAAACATTCTTCCACATAATATTGCCCACATATGACAATCCTACAGCTAACATCATACTCGATAGTGAAAAGCTGAGTGCATTTCTTCTAAGTTCAGGAGCAAGACAAGGATGTCCACTCTCCTCACTTCTATTCAAAATAGTTTTGGAAGTCCTAGTCATGGCAATCAGAGAAGAAAAAGAAATAAAAGGAATCCAAATTGGAAAATAAGAAGTAAAACTGTCAATATCTGCAGATAATGTAATACTACACATAGAAAATCCTAAAAATGCTACTAGAAAACCACTCCCTGGTGGCTCAGAGGTTAAAGCATCTGCCTGGAATGCAGGAGACCCGGGTTTGATCCCTGGGTCGGGAAGATCCCCTGGAGAAGGAAATGGCAACCCACTCCAGTACTCTTGCCTGGAGAATCCCATGGAGGGAGAAGCCTGGTAGGCTGCAGTCCATGGGGTCGCAGAGAGTCAGACACGACTGAGCAACTTCACTAGAAAACTACTAGACATCATCAATAAATTGGTAAAGTCAGAATAGAAATTAATGCACAGGAATCTGTTGCATTTCTATATACTAACAATAACAGATCAGAAAGAGAAATTAGGGAAACAATCTCACTTACCATCACATTAAAAAGAATGAAATACCTTGGGATAAACCTACCTTCAGAGGCAAAAGACCTGTACTCTGAAAACTAGAAGACACTGATGAAAGAAATTGAAGACATGCAAACAGATGGAAAGATATACTGTGTTCTCAATACTGTCAAAATGACTATACTCCCCAAGGCAATCTATAGATTCAACACAATCCCTACCAAATTACCAATGGCATTTTTCACAGAACTAGAACAAAAAAATTTAGATATGTATGGAGACACAAAAGATCCCAAACAGCCAATACAACCTTGAGAAAGGAAAAATGGAGTTGGAGGCATTAGGCTCCCTGACTTCAAACTGTCCTCAATGCTATAGTCATCAAAACAGCATGATAGTGACACAAAAATAGAAATATAAATCAGCGGAACATGATAGAAGCCCAGAAGAAGCCCATACACCTACGGTCAATTAGGGGAAGCAAGATTACACAATGAAGAAAAGTCAGTCTCTTCAATAAGTGGTGCTGGAAAAACTAGACAGCTACAAGTAAAAGAAAGAAATTAGAGCATTCTTTAATACCACACACAAAAATAAACTCAAAATGAATTACAGAGCTGAATGTAAGATCTGATGCTATAAAATTCTTAGAAGGAAACATAGGCAGAACATTCTTGGACGTAAGCCGCAGCCATATCTTTTTCAATCCATCTCTCAGAATAATGAAAAAACAAAAACAAACAAATGGGACCTAACTGAACCCAAAAGTTTTTGCACAGCAATGGAAACCATAAACAAAACAAAACAAAACCAACCCACGGAATGGGCAAAAATATCTGCAAATGATGGGACTGATAGGGATTAATCTCCAAAATCTAGTAACAGCTCATGCAACTCAATACAAACAAAAATCAAAAAATGGGCAGAGGACAGAAGGCTTAAACAGACATTTTTCCAAAGAAGCCATACAGATGGCCAAGCAGCACGTGAAAAGATGCTCTACACCATCAGTTATTAGAAGAATGCAAATCAAAACTATAATGAGGTTATCACCTCACACTGGTCAGAATGGCCATCATCGAAAAATCTACAGACAATAAATGTTGGAGAGAGTGTGGAGAGAAGGGAAACCTCCTAAACTATTGGTGGGAATGTAAACTGGTACAGCCACTATGGAGAACAGTATGAAGGTTCCTTAAAAAAACTAAAAATAGAGCTACCATATGGCCTTGCAATCCCACTCCTGGGCATATATCCAGAGAAAAACATGGTCCAAAAGTATAAATGCACCCTAGTGTTCACTGCAGTGCAGTTTAAAATAGCCAAGACATTGAAGCAACCTAAATGTCCATCAACAGAGGAAGGCATTAAGAAGATCTGGCACATGTATACAATAAAATATTAATCAGCCATTAAAAAGAATGAAATAATGCCATTTGCAGCAACAGGGATGGACCTGGAGATTGTCATCCTTAGTGAGACATGAATCAAAGAAAGACAAATATTCATATGCTATCACTTATATGTGGTATCTAAAAATACTGATATAAATCAACTTATTTATAAAACAACAGACTTAAGAGAATGAACTTACAGTTCTAAGGGAGGAAGGGGGAGGGAGGGATAGTTAGGGAGTCTGGATTTGACGTGTACACACTGCTATATTTAAAATGGGTAATGAACTAGGACCTACTATACAATATAGCACAGGGAACTCTGCTCAGTATTACATAACAACCTAGATGGGGAAAGAATTAGAACAAGAATAGATACATGTATGCGTGAGTGCTAAGTCACTTCAGTCATATCTGACTCTGTGATCCCATGGACCCCAGCATCCTGTCCATGGGATTCTTCAGGCAAGAATACCGGAGTGGGCTGCCATGCCCTCCTCCATGGGCTCTTCCCAACCCAGAGCCTGAACCTGCATCTGTCTACCTGCATTGTCAGGCAGGTTCTTTCCCACTAGTGCCATCTGGGAAGCCCTATATACATGTATAGTGTGTTAGTTGTTCAGTCATGTCTGACTCTGCAACCCCATGGACTACAGCCCACCAGGCTCCTCTGTCCATGGAATTCTCCAGGCAAGAATACTGGAGTGGGTAGTCATTCCCTTCTCCAGAGGATCTTCCCAACCCATGAATCGAACACAGGTCTCCTGCATTGCAGGTGAATCCTTTACTGTCTGAGCCACCTGGGAAGCCCCTAGATAAAGACGTCAGTTCAGTTCAATCGCTCAGTCATGTCCGACTCTTTGTGGCCCCATGAACTGCAGCATGCCAAGCCTCCTTGTCCATCACCAACTCCCGGAGTTCACCCAAACTCATGTCCATCAAGTCAGTGATGCCATCCAGCCATCTCATCCTCGGTCATCCCCTTCTCCTCCTGCCCCCAATCCCTCACAGCATCAGAGTCTTTTCCAATGAGTCAACTCTTCACAGGAGGTGGCCAAAGTATTGGAGCTTCAGCTTTAGCATCAGTCCTTCCCAAGAACACCCAGGACATTAAATCACTTTGCTGTATACCTGAAACTAATTAATCACCTGAAACTAATTATCACCATTGCTAATCACCTATATACCCCAATATAAAATAAAAAGCTGAAAAAACAAACCTATAATGAGAGCGCCTTACACTAGTTAGAATGACCATCATCAAAAAAATCTACATGGAGAGGGAATGGAGAAAAGGGAAGAACCCTCGTACTTTAATGACGGGAATGTAAATTGGTATTTGGAAAACAGTAAGGAGGGTCCTTGGAAAACTAAAAGTGGAGCTACCATATGACACAGCAATCCCACTCCTGGGCATGTATCCAGAGAAAACCATGGTTTGAAAGTATATGTGCACGCCAATGCTCACTGTAGCACTGTTTACAGAGCCAAGACGTGGAAGCAACGTAAATATCCATCCACAGAGAAACGGGCGAAGAAGACGTGGTACATATGGAATGAGTACTATGGAACGGAATCTTATTATGGAATACTACTCAAACATTTTTAAAAATGAAATAATGTCTTGTGCAGCAACATGGATGACCTGGAGATTATCACAGTAAGTGAAATAAGTCAGACAGAGAAAGACAAATATCATATGTATGATATCACTTAAATGAGAAATCTTATAAGAAAAAGTATACAAAAGCTAAAGAACTAAGATCCACTTAGCTGATTTTTCCTGTGATCTAACAGAAGCCCAGTCTTGTCTGTGGCAGTTGTGGGCCCAGGTAAAAATAATCAACTCTCCAAATACTCCTGTTTCTCAGCAAACACAGTTCTGACAAATGAGATGTAAGAAGTCTACTGAATATGACTTCTGAGAGAAGTATTTTGTGTAGGTTTGTGATAAAAAAAAAAGATTAAAAACTTGAAAAAATATCCCATATGGAAAAGTTGCATTTTTATGGTGAACTTATTTTACGAGTCCAGTTTCTCGCATCTTCTCATACCTAGAAAAGCACTAAAATCGTGAGGGAGACATCTGCTTCTTGCGACCAGCAGCAACCTTCTGCCAAAATGTGTTCTTGTTTGCACTTATCCGCTAAAACTTCATACATACTGACCTTCCCCTTACCTCTTCTGCGCAGGTACTCAGAACTATCTTGAGAGGCTGTCTCCCAGGCTGCAATCCTCATTTTCCCAAATAAAACTTAACTCACATCTCTCACAGTGTGCGTTTTTTCTTGGTTGACATCTTTTAAGGAATAAATTACATCAGCCTGATAAACTTTGCAGACTGTTAAAAGAGGGACTACTTCCCAGGTCATTCAATGAGGAAGGCATAACACTGAAACTAAAGCTCGCCAAGGATATACTCACAAAAGAAAACTAGAGGTCCGTCTCTCCCATTACATGCAAAAACTTGATGCAAAATTTTAGCAAACCAAATTCAACAACATACAGGAAAGAACACACACCATGGCCGATTTGTGTCTAAGAAAGAAAAAAAAAAAAAAAAAAAAAACCCACAAGCGTGTTTAAACGTTCAAAAAGCAATGTATTGACAACTTCCGGAACAGGCTGCCATGGCTGTTATGGGGAGGGACTCACCTTGCAGACTTAAGTACCACGACGGGCTGAATTTCATAAAGCAGAAGCTCGCGAGGCTCTCCGGGCCGAGCAGGAGCTGCAGCTGCAGCTCCAGCCCCCGGGGCCAGGCGGAGCAGGAGCTGGAGTCACAGCAAGACTAAGAAAACCTTCGCGTGCCCCGAAGTCTCCAAATTGAGATTCTGCAGGCCAGCTGCTAGTGCGCCTGCGCCGACCGTCTGCGGACGGCTGGCTCCCGGACTGCCCCTGCGTCCTGAGCTGTGATGGACACCGCTGCCCACAGCGCCCGGCAACTTCCGGCCTGGACCAGCCTGGTTAAAGGGACTGCCGCTTCTTTGGACACAAGCAACCTGGCCGACGAGGGTGGCACCCGAGGCCAGGCTTCATCTGTGGTCGCCTCGCCTCTGCCTGGAGTGCGTGCCCGAAGCCCAGGCCCTTCAGCCAAGGGCTCAGATGAAGTGTTCACTCGCTACCTGGTTAATGGCACATCATGTCTGCCCACCGCCCTTTTGTGTCGGCCAGTGCCTTCGCTTCCAGGCCCATATCGCAGCCTTCCACGAGAACAGCAGGCCTCCCCATCCATGCGTCTTTCCCCAGTCGCCTCCAAGGGAGGCAGTGGCTGGTGGGACACTTGGTGTCTGGGGTTGTAACCACGACCCAGGTGCTGGGCTGCCTGCAGACGCTGACGTGCTGAGAATCACTGCTGTCTGGGGCCTTCTCACAGTGGCAGCCTGCTGCTCTGGGATGCCTTCACAGGCACTTGGGCAGAACTCAGCAGCGGAGCAGCGGGGTCAGCTGTGATTAATCTGCAGAACTACCAACCAAGCTTTCTGTGGCTTGGAAACGACTGGAAGGTACTGCGCCCCGCAGTTGCTGAGCTCAGAGGGGCAGCGCACCGGCGTCTGAACTTCACATCTCAAACTATCTTTTTTTTTTTTTTTGCCTCTTGCGCTGCACATCCCTTTAAAGCATTTGGAATCAAGCGGTGCATGCGTGTTGCTTCAGTCATCTCCGACTCTGCGACCCCATGGATGATAACCCACCAGGCTCCTCTGTTCACAGGATTATCCTGGCAAGAGTAGTGAAGTGGTTTGCCATTTCCTTCCTCCAGGGGGTCTTCTCAACCCAGGGATCAAACCCGTGTCTCCGGTGTCTCCTGCTTTGGCAGGAAGGTTCTTTACCACTAGGTGCCACCTGGAAAGCCCTTAGATTCAGGAGATGCAGAAAAGCTGGAAACTCCTAGAATGAATCTAGGAAGGGATTCACGTGAAATTTCCCAGCATGCATGTGAAATGGCCCCTCTCTCTCCATTTATGTGATATGAAAACTGGGCAGTGACTCCCAGAAATCCATGAAATATCCCCAAATTGTTAAGAACAACTCAAGAGTTAGGTTCTTTGACAGTTCAGGATGTTTTGTGTGGCCTCATGGAATGGGCAGACAAGATAGATTAACATCTTGCCATCCTGCGGGGGCTGGTATGGTCTATCCAGAGAAAGATGTGGATTGTCATATTGCTTCAAATATAGATTTATTTGCATTTTTTCCTGTAATGTAAAGAAGAGCTTGGGATTCTGAAATATCTACAAAAGAACTACTTTTTAAAAAATGCTTTTGGATTGCAATTTGTTGGATTACTGTTACTTACCAACCAGCTATCATACTGCTTCTGGGTCTTGTTTTCAGAACTTGGAGAGTATCTTCAGCTTGTGATTTGTAACATAAATGAAAAGTTGTTCTGTTTTTAAACACTCACCCTGCTTTTTCTCCCACCTACTCCAATTAAAAAAATTAAAAACTAAACTATTTTGTGCCTGGAATTGAAGTGTAGTAAAATTAGTCATACCAAACAAATCATAGGCCATATACTGGGGTGGCCAAAAAGTTCTTTTGGGTTTTTCTGTAACATCTTATTGAAAAATCCAAATGAGCTTTTTGCCTAACCCAATACTTAAGGGCAGTTTATTGTTTATAATACATTCTTGGGTCTGATTTCAAACTATAGAATATGTTCTATGGAATACATTAATATATAAATTGTTTTAGTTATCTGGGAAGTGGTCATTCCATGAGATAGTTTAAATTTATGTCAGTGAAATCTTGACAGTTTAACAAGATAAAACATCTTTGTAGTCTGAAAAATTGCTGACAAATGGCTTTACAAATTTTCTTAACTTTAGGGTCTGTCGTGGTCTGTACATGGATTGGAAAACAATTTCCAGATGTTTTAGGCAGAATGAGAGGAGAATAGTTCATTAGAATGGGAGACGCTGTTAGAACAGCAGGCTGGCTCAAGGGAGAGCCGACCCCTTCCGGAGGCTAGTGGCCAATTTTTATAGCCTCAAGACACAGAAAATTCTAGCTGGAAGAGGGGCATTAGGTGATTGTTTAGGATGCTATGGCTGGCTATTAGGGTCAGTATTATGGGGTCAGGGAACTGGCCAGTTTAGATCAGGAGGTTCACGGCAGCAGTTGCTATGGGGCTTGCTTAATTCCAGAAAATTTCGTCCTGTGACCTTGGTATAGGGCTCCACGGGGTTCACCTTATGTTATACCACACAATATTTTCTAAGCTGTATATATGGTTTGGCTTGCCTTGAAATCTTAAAATCCAAGTTCTAAACTTCCACTTACCAAAAACAGCCTCTCTGTACGTCGTTGTAAAATCACACCCCAGAGACAGAGTTGTAAGTGACGTAGAAAAGGACAGATATTGCTTTGACAGGCAAAGGGAGACACACCTGGCTTCCCCCTTGGACACTATGTGTCTCAACTCCAGAGGACTTGATGAGATGTGGAACAGCTGCTCAAAAGTGGGGTTTCTGAGTAGCATGGAAACTCACATCACCATATGTAAACTAGATAGCCAATGGGAATTTGCTGTGTGGCTCAGGGAACTCAAACAGGGGCTCTGTATCAACCTAGAGCGGTGGGATGGGGCAGGAGATGGGAGGGAGGTTCAGAAGGGAGGGGATATATGTACACCTGTGGCTGACTCACACTGATGTTGGACAGAGACCAATCAAATTCTGTAAAGCAATTATCCTTCAATCGAAAAATAAGTAACATTTTTTAAAGTGGGTCTCTGACAAGATTCGGGTGTGAGCAGGGCTTGCACTCCCTTAATCTCCTCTCAGGTGATGTGTGCATGCTAAGTCACTTCAGTCGTGTCTGGCTCTGTGCAACCCCGTGGACTGCAGCCCGCCAGGCTCCTCTGTCCATGGGATTCTCCAGGCTGGAGTGGGTTGCCAGGATCTCCAGGGGATCGTCCCGACCCAGGGCTCAAACCTTCATCCTCTATCATCCTACATCTCTCCTGCACCGGCAGGCGGGTTCCTTACCACTAGGGCTACCTGGGGAGCCCTCTCGGGTGGTGGGTCTCCCAGTTGTGATGAGCTTCTCTGGTCCCTTAGGTGGTCTCTTGGCTGCTCCTCCCGTGATGAGCAGTTCCTCCCTTGAACTCGCCCTTTGGAATTCAGGGAAGGCCATGGAGGCTGGAGTCTTGCCCACAAGAAATGGAGATGGAAAAGCTCCGGCACTGGGGAGCCCCACAGGGCCCTGCTCGGTTTCACTGCTCGCCCCTTAATTGACAGTTTCTCTTTCGGTTTAATCTGTCTGATTTCAGCATTTTACAGCAGTGTAAATTTTAACGTTTTTATATTTGTTTACATTTTTGTGAAAGGGCAGGTAGTCTGCCAAGATAACAAAATGTGCAACAAAATTAGAAGTAGAAATGTGGTATGAATGGACATACCGGAGGCAAATCACAGACCAGGGGGGCCTGTTCTCTTCAGCTGATTGCTACACGGGTTCATTAGTGTCAGCTTTTTTGCTGGTTTTTAACGAGAAAGCTGAGGACTTCCCTGATGGCACGATGGTTAACAATCCGCCTACCAGTGCAGAAGACACAGGTTGGATCCCTGGTCCGAGAAAGCTGCACATGCCACGGGGCAACGAAGCCCGTGCCTGCACCACAACTCCTGAAGCCTGTGCACGCTGGAGCCTGCTCTCTGCAACAAGAGAAGCCGCTGCAGTAAGAAGCCATGCACCCCACCCAGAGGGCAGCCCCGCTCGCCACACCACGAGAAAGCCCGAGAACAGTAAGGAAGACCCTGCGCAGCCATGAATAACTGTTTTTTAAGAGAGAAAGCTGAAATCACAGATCTAAAATCTTTGTGTCTCCAGCAACAAACTGGGGGTGAGGGGGAGTTTAAAACCCACTTGCAGGCCATGTTTACCCACACTGGTCTCCAGTTTGCAACCTCTAGTATGGACTGTAATTATAAAAGGCTGACAGTGTAACGATCAGCTTCAAAATTAGGAGGGCATCATTTCTTCCACGTGGACTACATTGTAACTCTTTGAACAAGTAGACTTAAAGTATAGTATGACCTTCTCTGTTTTGAAGATGTAACAGACCTTTCATTACTGCTTATGCAAATAAATGACAGAGCTGGAGGGGAGAACAAAAACAACAAAAAAATCAATGCATTTTATCACATTAACAGAATAAAAGACAAAATAGGATCATCTCAACAGATACAGAAATTCAACATCCTTTCATAAAAAATAAACCTCTTTGTTAACGAAGAATAGAAGGGAATATTTTTTATCTATTAAAGACGATCTATCCAAACCCGCAGCAGTCATCACAGTTAACAGTAAATTGTTGAAAGATTTTGCTCTGAGATTTGAAGCGATTCAGATATGCGGGCTATTACCACTTATATTCATATAATTTAACAAAAGCTCTAGCCAGCACAATGAAGCCAGAAAAATAAATATATATAAGAGCTGGAGAGGAAGAGATAAAACAATCTTTTCCTCTTTTATTTTTTGCAGAAAGCAAGAGTGTATATGTAGAAAGTTCAAAGTACAATTTGTTGTTTGTCGCTGTTCAATTGCTAAGCTGTGTCTGACTCTTCGCCACCCTATGGACTGTAGCCCGCCAGGCTCCTCTGTCCGTGGGATTTCCCAGAATGTTAGAGTCAGTTCCCATTTCTTTCTCCAGGGGATCTTCCCAACCTGGGGATAAAACCTGCGTCTCCTGCATTAGCAGGCAGATTCTTAACCACTTCGCTNGTATATGTAGAAAGTTCAAAGTACAATTTGTTGTTTGTCGCTGTTCAATTGCTAAGCTGTGTCTGACTCTTCGCCACCCTATGGACTGTAGCCCGCCAGGCTCCTCTGTCCGTGGGATTTCCCAGAATGTTAGAGTCAGTTCCCATTTCTTTCTCCAGGGGATCTTCCCAACCTGGGGATAAAACCTGCGTCTCCTGCATTAGCAGGCAGATTCTTAACCACTTCGCTGTCAGGGGAAACCCTCAAAGTACAATTACAAGCTACTAAAATTTAAAATAATATTTGTAAGTTTACAAGTTTTGTTAGTGAACGTTTGTGTGCCCCACACACAGTGAGGCCAAAAACTGTACTGTTAGAGCAGAGAAAGTTTTATTTCAAGGCCATGCAAGGAGACGGGCAGCTCATGCCCTAAAAACTCTAAGCTCCCCTAAGAGTTTTTTTTTAATTTATGTACTTTAATTGGAGGCTAATTACTTTACAAATGGTAGTACTTTTGCCATATATTGACATGAATCAGCCATGGGTGTACATGTGTTCCCCATCCTGAACCCCCCTTCCACCTCCCTCCCCATCCCATCCCTCAGGGTGCCCTAAGGGTTTTAAAAGTACTTTCAAAAGCCAGCTTAGGACCAAGGGGGTGGGGTAGGGGTAGGGGTGTTGGGGGGAGTGTCACAGAGTATGTGATTAACTGTGCATCTCTGGCTGATGGTAAGGTAAGAGGGCTGTGTCACAGGGGTTAACATTATCAGTCCTTAGGCTCCAGGAGGCCTGGGGCTGTAGGCTTATAGTCATCAGAGTTAATATCTTCTTTTTGGTGAGGGGTTTTCACATCTACAACACAACTCAGGAAATATGCGTGAAATACTATTATCTAGGTACTTCAGAGAGGAACTGGGGGAAGGCCTGCTCCAACAAGAAGGCGCCAAGGAGTCCTGGTTGGTTAGTTTTATGGTGTAAATATGAAACTGGGCAGAAGGCTGCAGGGCTCCAGATACAAATTCTATATGTCCCCTGTTTCTTGTTTGTGGGAAAAAGGCTTCATTCCACTTCCTTGACCTTCCTTGAGTTCCAAAGGGCAGATTTGAATAATTGTTGTCTGTTTCAACTGCTCACAGAGTTTATCTCCAACAGGCTCCTACAGTTTCAGGCTAAATTGTCATTACTACAAGGCTAGAAGCAAGTTTCAGACATGAAGTACCCTACTTAGATCAGGTAGAGACTTCTACTCTACTGAGCAAGATGATGCCCACTCCTAGCAAGAAGTAGTTACAGGAGAGACCTCCACCCAACTCTCCAGAAGTATCTTGAGTATGAAGTCTCTCAGAGGGCAGCTGTTAGGGAACCATTGACCAAAACCACCTGCCCTTGCCAGGCACGAGAATTACCCACTTGCACGAGTTATCTCACAAAAGGAGGTCCTGATAAGGAACACAGAACTGACCAGCTGCCGCCAACTGGAAGAATTCAGTAGGGGCCAAAAGGAGGGAGGAGACACCAGCCATGGTATCTGTCAACATGTCCTGCCAACCTCCCAGAAACCCTCAAGCTGAAATCCATCTTGACTGAGAGACGACGTGCCTCCAGGAAAGGTCTTGACTCAGACCAATAAGGGCAACAAGCAAGACGATCGGCCAGAGACAACCCAGAAGGCCAACTCCACCATCCAAACCCTGAGACTGCAAGGCTAGGCAGAGCAGTTCTCCTGGGTTCTATCACCTTGCTGAGCTCCTTACCCCTTTCTCTAGGTAATCAGTTCCTCTCTGAAGTACTAATCATTGATTAGTGCTCTTTCAACGTTTTTGTACGAAAACTAGGCTATGATGCTGTAGCAAATTAACCTCAAATCTCAGTGGCTCAATACAACATAAATTTAATTACTATTCACATCTCAGTCCAGAGTAGGGTGAGTGACTCTCCTGGGCAGATGCCTCTGTGCAATACCCCGGAACTGGACTGCTCCCATGGAATGCCTTCACAGTGTCCTTGGACAGGGAACAGACAGAATAAGCTAAGCACCTCAGGGGAGATTCTAGGAGCCAGGTCCAACAGTGGCATGGGTCACTTCCACCCACATTCCGTGGGTCACCTCAGTCTCACACTAACTCCTGGGAAGTGTCGTCTTCTAAAGTGCCCAGGGAGGACAAATGAGCATCTACCCATAACTCCCTCAATAAAATAAAACCGCAATCTTCCAAAGTTGGTAACGACAGGAGACTCCCCAAGGGGGAGGGGGTGAGTGGACCATGCAGTCTTATTCTTTTCCCCTTTGGCATTTCCTTGAGTGCTCTTTCATTTGCATCATTACCATCAGCATCGAGACATCAGAGGCTGCTGCAACCGTTTAAATGCACCCTTCCAAGGAGGACTCGCACTTTCCACCAACCTAACAACGTGGAAAAGATGCTGCTCACCAGTGGGGCTAGATGAAACAGGTCAGCTTGCTCCTTCCACAGCCCAAAGAAGCCTGGTGATAATTCCACCGACTCACCAGTTCTCTCTGCTGAGAGCTGTTGCCACCTCCAAGCCACACATCTAATATGACCCATGATAACTCTCTCTTGCAGGTGGTCCTACTTCTGCTCCAAGCAGAAGCACTCTTAGATGTCTTGCCCCAAAGAGCTATGAGAATTTTTCCTGATAAATCACCTCCTTTACAAAAAGCTCATATCTGGAAGCCTTTCTTTTCCAGGGAAGATCCTAGTCCCAGCCCCAGCAACAGTATAGTCTCAACTCTCAGCTCTATAGTTTAAATGGGACAAGCACCACAGAGTACCTCACGGTGTTACACCTCGGGGTGGAGGCAATAATTCTAGTATAATTCTTTGTTTTATGGAGCTGGCCTTGCTACCGTGACATATACCAAACAACCCCATTTTGTGTCTAACAAAAACGACCCACAACTTTTCAACTGTCCGTAAGAATCCACAATTGAGAATCACTGGGATTTAGATGAAAACTCGTCCAAACCCAGTCCTTCAAGGATATTGATAATGTAGCGCTCAATGCCACACACTTAAAAGAGAGAGAGAGAGAAAGAGAGAGAGGCTATTTATTGGGTTTCATGTGCAAAGAAGCAAATCGCACCACCAAATGCTTTTTATCCTATTCCTCCTTCTCTGCTTTCAAGGCAAGATAGATGTGCTTGGCAATGGATATGGTCCATGGTCCATGAGAAACCATGACTTATGGCTTCTAGACTCTTATTTTCAGTTACTTGTTCTATACAAGAAATAATAGGAGTCAAGTCATAGTATTATCTGAACAAAGAGTCCCCACCCCAAATGAGTCTTCTGGGCAAGCAGCCCCCCAAACTGAGCCTTCAATACAAAGCCCCCATTCCTGCCCATCCTTTCCAGACCAGCACCCCACTGGCCTATACCCACCAAGACCCTTACTTCAGATTCAAACCCTCCCTCAAAAGCTTTTTCGGGGACTTCCCTGGTGGTCCGGCGATTAAGATTCCATCTGGCAATGCAGGGGACACAGATCCGATTCTGGTCCAGGAAGATCCCACGTGCTGTGGGGCAGCTAAGCCCGTGGACCAGAACTACTAAGCCAGCACTCTACAGGCCTTGTTCTGCAACAAGAGAAGGCATCGCAACGAGAAGCCGTCACCACCACTGGAAAAGTCACTGCAGCAATGAAGACCCAGTGTGGTCAAACACAAGTCAGGAAAATTATTTTTAAAAAAAGCTTTTTCAGAGAACAGGCATTTATTATTGTGGAATTAACTGATCTAGTGATTACAAATATTTAGTATTCAGTTCAGTAACATTGAAGAATTAAACTATTCTTGTCAAGGGTGTGGTAACCTGTGCAAATGTATCTCTGATTCACATATTTATCAGAATGTTTCCAAACCCAAAGCATTTTCAATATATTTACTTTTCATCTTCTCCCAAGGTGAGATAATCATGACAATCATAGCAATACTCTGAGACAGTAGGGCATAAGGGACTTCTCCAGTGGTTCAGGAGCTGCAGGAGATGTGGGTTCAATCCTGGGGTCAGGAAGACTGCCTGAATGAGGGCACGGCAACCCACACCAGTATTCTTGCCTGGGAAATCCCATGGACAGAGGAGCCTGGCGGGCTACAGTCCACGGGCTCTTAAAAGAGTCGAACACGACTTAGCAATTAAACAACAACAAAATTATGGCATAAAACACTGTGAGGACTTTATCTTGCCCCAGTCATTTGCTAATCCATGTGACTGTACCAACATGCATTACTCCATGAGGCTCTCATGAGCAACATAGCCAAATGTCAGACTGATATCCATCAGCACTTGTGAGACATTCTCCCAATCTAGCTAATACATTAACTTTTTCCAAGAACAAATCAAAACAAAAGCCACATCACGAAACCTTAAAAGAGGAAGAAAAAAAAACCTGATATGTCTTTCATACCATCTTGGGAAAATCTTTTCCATCGCTATTAGCAGCAGGAAGCAGCGGATAAAGGCCTGTATTTGGAGTCAGGAGCAGACCTGGGCTCTTCCTCATATGCCTGGTTGACCTTGGGAAAGTCATTTAATTCTTCTCTCTCCTTATCTCTAAATGCTAAGAATAATGCTTTCCTTCTAATTAGGAAAATATAATCCCCTTCAGATATTTACAACCAAGGGAATTGAATGCAAAGAGTTGCTTAGTCAGGTGATGTAGGCGCTGAGACCCAGGAAAAGATGGTTAGGGTAACCAGAGATTTGCAACACAGGAAGCAGAAAGTGGGAGGAGGCAGGACTCTGGAGTCCAGGCACCGAGGCCTGTCTGGTGGGAGGTAAGGCCCAGGAAAGACACAGCCCCTCACAGCTTAACGGAGCAGCTCATGGAGAAGGAAATGGCAACCCACTCCAGTATTCTTGCCTGGAGAATCCCAGGGATGGGGGAGCCTGGTGGGATGTCGTCTATGGGGTCACACAGAGTCGGACACGACTGAAGTGACAGCAGCAGCATTGTGATCCACACAGTCAAAGGCTTTGGCATAGTCAATAATGTAAACAGCATCAACTCAGTGTCCTCAGAGACCCAGGTGGGCCAAAACCCATTCAAGATCAAGGTTCATTTAAAAGCCCAGCACTTAGTGTTCTTATGAATAGCTCCCTTTACAGAACATCCCTAATTCTGATCAAGGGTCTAAAGAAAAGGAACATACCTGCTGGTTCTGTAGAGTATTCAGTCTCGAATCAAGCTGCTGCTTTTCAATACACAAATCATTCATCTGATGAAGTTTTTTGGTGTGTTCTTTTGTCTTCATCATCAATTCCCATCGAACCTGAGCAATCTTTTCCTGCCAGGGCAGGAAGATATAAAATGGATTCAGTGAATGAGAGAGAAAACAAAAACAAATGTCCAGGTTTGATCAAAAGCATGAAGCAAATGGAGTGATATGCACATGAAAGTGAAAGTCTTAGTAACTCAGTGGTGTCTGCATCTTTGCAACACGATGAACTGTAGCCCACCAGGCTCCTCTGTCCATGGAAACCTCCAGACAAGAATACTGGCGTGGGCTGCCATTCCCTTCTCTAGGAGAGCAAACCTGGGTCTGCTGCATTGCAGGCAGATTCTTTACTGTCTGAGCCAGTAGGGAAGCCCAGGAGTTCTTCCTGACAAACTAGACTTTAAATTCTACAAGGGCGAAGACCATGCTTATTGTGCTCACCGCCTGGCACATACAGTGACTGCTGCTGCTTAGTTGCTCAGTTGTGTCCGACTCGTTGCGACCCCATGGACTGGAGCCCACCAGGCTCCTCTGTCCATGGGATTTCTCCAGGCAAGAATACTGGAGTGGGTAGCCATTCCCTTCTCCAGGGGAATTGTCCCAACCCAGAAATCAAACCCAGGTCCTCCCACATTGCAGGCAGAGTCTTTACCATCTGAGCCACCAGGGAAGCCCTATGCACGTAGGGAAATATAGTAAGCCAATAATATAATCAGAAGCAGGTGCATCAGCCGTGGCTTGATTAGAGAAAAAAAAAGAATGAAAGTAGGCAAAAATAAGATGGAGATACGTATCACTCCACTTCTGAAGAAGGATATTAGTATGCTGACTGAGTGCTGCTGTTCATTAATTACAAGGGAGAATGACTGTTTAACCAGAAACTTTCCTATATCACTTTCCCCCCCAGTGTTGGCCCAGGATCCTCAAGGTGACCAGCTTCAATGGCCATACATCTGCCAGTGGCTTTCCTTTGTTACCCTATTGCTCCAACAAATTATTTTAGATCACACATATTATCTCCAGCCCTACTCTGATAGGATCCAGTGCCACGAACACCAGCACTGGAGTAATTTGTTTCTCCACAGTACAGTGACAGATCTTAGATACGAAAAGAAAAGATGCCACTGGGAACCTCTCCTCCTTCCCTATCTGCTGTTAAGTCAGAAAACTAGAGAAGCCGTGTGATTGGTGAGCTTATAAAATCTTTGTAAAAGTCCCTCTCTTTGAATCAGGCTGTAACTGGAATACTGCCTCATCTCATGGCTCCAGGAACAGTGTAGGCATTTAACATTTAAGACCCTACCAGCTAAACAGTATATAGCTTGTTATAAAATCTCTTATTTAGAGATGCTTTGCTAATTTCCAGAATGGAAACAACATGCAAAAGCATGTTGAATTATAGAATTATATAAGGAGGGTTCTCAGAGCATTACCAGGTGCTGCTAGTGGTAAGAAGGAAAGGGCAACCCCCTCCAGTACCCTTGCCCAGAGAATTCCATGCACAGAGGACCCCGGGGGGCTACAGAGGACCTCCACCGCTCACCAGCAGTTCTCACCTCTGCCCAGAGGGTCACCTGCCCTCTCATCCTTACCTCCCACGTTTTCATTTCCTTTACATTCGATAGCTCCTTTCGAAGCTTTTTGATCTTTAGTTCTTCAAGCGTTGTATTCACAGAAAGTGTCTGAAGGGCTTCTAGATTGATCACACGGCCAAACTTGCTAATCATTAGTTGACTGACTGTTTCTTCCATTTCTAAAAGAAGACAACCACTGTCAGGCTGTTCAGAAGCACTGTTATTAAATGAACAATACCATTCTAAGGAACAGCTTTTGCAAGATGATGGTACAAGACTTTACATCACCAGTTGGGTTTCCCCTGTGACACTGCACCTACCGCTTTCCTCGCTTAGAATGCACATTGCTGTACTAGCTTTTCATCAACTTCAAATTCCCGTGTGAAACAGACTCACCTTTCCCCAGTGACTTACATGCTCTGGTCTGCCTCTGCTCAGACTGTTCATGGGCCCCAGCGGGTTATAAAGCCTTTGGGTGTTAATTTTTTACTACTGATCTCTGTAACATCCTGTGCTAAGACTGAAATAGGTACTGAACAGCAGTTCCCACCTCCAAGTAAAAACAGTAAAATCCTGGCAGTGGCTCACAGGGTCCCACCTGCCCTGCCCCTGTTAGCGCTCACACCTCTCTCATTTACTCCAGACACCTTCTTACTTCTCAAACATTCCGAGCTCACTTGGGTATTCTCATAAGGAATCCTCTGGAATTACGCTGCCTGGAATTCTCTTCCCAATATACCCACGTGGCACATCCCACACAGCCCATTTTCTGAAAACAAGCTGTGAGACTGTGATAGACTCATTTCCAGTACACTCATTTCTGAAGGTGTAACCAAGTGTGACTTGTCCTCTAAGCATTAGGGAGAACCACATCTTAGCAAGTATATCACATTTACAGAGAACTCCTCGGCCTCCTACAGGCCTCAGCACTCTTTCCCATTCCTTTCAGTTTTTTCTTCTTAACAGTTATCTCCGTCTAACATGCAAAGTTTTATTTTTGTTTTATTGTCTTTCTTCAACATGGGAACGCTGGAAAACCTGGAGAAAATTCCATTTGTGGGATTTTAATCAGTACTTTGGCCACCTCATGCAAAGAGTTGACTTATTGGAAAAGACTCTGATGCTGGGAGGGACTGGGGGCAGGAGGAGAAGGGGACGACAGAGGATGAGATGGCTGGATGGCATCACTGACTCGATGGATGTGAGTCTGAGTGAACTCTGGGAGTTGGTGATGGATAGGGAGGCCTGGCGTGCTGCAACTCATGGGGTCGCAAACAGTCGGACATGACCGAGTGACTGAACTGAACTGAACTGAAGAAAGTATAACCTTGTAGTGACTGAACTGAACTGAACTGAAGAAAGTATAACCTTGTAGTGACTGAACTGAACTGAACTGAAGAAAGTATAACCTTGTAACAAAATTTTCTGTGACCAGAATCCCCTAAGTGAATTCTGAAGGCCCTAACATATAACAAGATGATGCAACTCAGTTACTGGGCAAGAATGTATATTCAGGTATAATCGTTACCATGAGTGAATCATAATGGCATAATTGGCATGACTGCCATTTTGCACAATCCAGGAAGGGTTATTCATTTCTATTCTATGTGAGTGGCACCTGCATGTACTTGCATCATGTGGTGGCCATGATAATTAGTCATGCAAATAAAATAATGATTGGATTATTTGCTCTAGTGTATCTAGCCTGTGGCTGCCTGCTTGGCCCCCTCAGTAAGAACCTTGACTCCCCCTAGCTAGCCCATATATCAGGCTGCCCTCTCCCAAGGCAGCCTCGTGTACTAGGACATGGACTCTGGTCTTTGCCCTTCCCACAGCTAGTATTCCCTGGGGACAGAAAGCCTTCTGGAACACCCCCTACTCCCCATCTCCCTCCACATGGCTGCAAGCTGCGCTCTTCTTGAAAAGGAGAGAACTTACCTTCCCACTTCATGTTCTAAACTCTCCTCCTCTTCCCCATTGGGTCTGGGATGGAGGAAGGCACCAGTGAGCGACTGTGGTGTTTCTCATCACTGTTAAGCCTTTGTTCTCTGAGTTATAGGAAAGGAACCCACTCCTAGTTTCACCTTCAGAATTAGAAGATCAGTCTTTAACCAGACCCACAACTTGCTTTCAGAAAGCAAACCAGGGATGTGAGAAGAACTGAAAATAAAACTTCTACTACACAAAACCTTTTTTTTTTTTTTAATTTCAACTGACATTCCAAAAATATGAATACTTCATTTCATCATCACACATTTTCCCAAACTGAGAGGTTACTCAAATGGAAACAAGTTTCTCTCATTTTCATGCTAGTTTGTTCCCTTCGTTTGACAAACAGTATTTCCAAATATAAACAACATTCACAGGCTACAGAAGCCAAAGGAATGTGAAGTACGAGACAGACATTAGGGCTGCGAGGTTTACACCTGAGAAAACTCTGTGTCTCAAATAAATGTTATTCAAATATAGAGTCCTAACACGTATTTTAAAATTTTATAATCCAGCCACCCATGAGAGCAGAACCACCATCTCACTGAAGACTGACCTCTACAAATTCAAGCAACTTGAACTGACTGACAACTGTATTCCTCCCTTTTTCCTTTCCAAATTTTCTTTTAAAAAAATATTTAATTGTAGCAAAATTCACATAACAAAATGTACAATCTTAATCTTTTAAAAGTGTACACTTCTGGGGCTTCCCTGCTGTCTAGGAGTTATGATTTCACGCTCCCAATGCACGGTTCAAAGCCTGCTCGGGGAACTAAGATTCCACATGCCACATGACATGGCCAAAAAAAAAAAAAAAAGTGTACAGTTCTGGGGCATAAGGTAGATGCTATTATACCACTCATAATTTTATTGTTATTAAAGTTGGAATACTTCATCACTTACATATATGTTCCATGTCTTTACTCCATACATCTTATACTATATACCTCAATTCCAGGTGAGCTAAGAACATAAAAGTAAGGAATACTACTAACAGAGGAAACAATAGAAAAATATGACCTCAAAATAGGAAAGGATTTAAGACATACACATATACACACAATGCGCAAACTATAAACAGGTTGATAAATTAAAATTTTAAATGTCTGTATCCCAAAAAGATACACCAAATAAAAAGGCAAGATACATACTAGAAAAGATTCAAAATACATGTAATAGATAAAGACAGAATATGGGGGGAAAAAAACTCCCTACCATCAATAAGAAAAGTAAAAAATAGAAGTAAAAAAATGGGCAAGGTGTATAGCAGGCAAATTTCACATGAGAACACAAATAAATGGCAAATAAGTGTATGTGAAGACATTCAACCTCATGAAACTAGAGGAACAAAAAGCACAGTGAAATACAATTTTAACATATACCAGGTTGACAGAAATATGAAAGGCTAACATTACTAAGTGTTGATGAGACTATGGAACCTAGGCAATTCTCAGCCTCCTGGGCGGTGAGGAAAACAGGAGGAAGAGAAAACAGTGCAACCAGTTTGGAGGACAACTTGACAACACCTGGGCGAGCAGAAAGTACACACACACCCCATCTCACCCACAGTCCCCACTCCTGGGGACTCACGTCCTCCCAAGCACAGGGAGACATGTACGGGAAGGGTCACTGAAACATTGTCTGTAATCATGAAAAAATTACAAGTACCCTAAATATCCATCAACAGGAGGCCAAAGAAAAACTCTTATAGGCCAATGGCATACTGTAGTAGCAGTTAAAATGGCTAATTATCTGTAGCATTACAGATCACTCTCAGAAAATGGGTTAATAAAGTGAGTTTCAAATTATACCAAAAGCATGCAAAGACACTTCATATAGTGTGTGTGAATACATCTATATGTGTATGTACCTGCCTCATGGTTGATCCTGTGGAAGGAGAGAGCAGAATGATACTAGAAAGAGAAAGGTCATCAATTATATCTTCCGTGCTTTATTTCTTAAGCTTCGTAGTGGGTATTTTTTATATTTTTCTACATTTTATTAAACATAAAACCTTTAAAAATTGTGAGAAATTGTTTCTATGACAAATGACTTATACTTTTTAAAACAGGAGAGTAACTTTTTTACATCATCAGGAGAGAGAGCAAGTAGAAAGAGGGGAAAGTGTTATTTCTGCTCAGTGGTTTGGATCTGTGATGACCTACTGTTTTCAGAGCTGGAGATGACCACTTGACAGTTCCCTCTGTCACCAATAAATATTACTAGGTAAGCCACGGGCTTACTACTCACTCTGAATCCTTTTGGCCATCTCTCTCTTTTCTCGGATGAGCTGCTTACGCCTCTCCCGGCATTCTTTGTTAAGTTTTTGCTGCTTGGAATTTTCCTCGTGGAGCTGGACAATTCGTTCTTGCAGTCGTCCCAAGGAGCGGTTGGAAAAGACCAAAGCTCCAGAAAGATCACTCGGTATTTCTCCAAATAGCACATACTCTATCTACAAAAGCATGACAAAACTGGCATCAGAATACACAAAACCAAACTAAATGTAAAGTCATAGAGAGGGATGTGCTGCTTTTTCTGTCCCTTGTTAGGTCACGACCTTCGGTCTCCTAACTCTCACCACTGAGGAAGGTAGAAGCAGGAAGCTGCTTTCAAAAAGAAGTCACATTATATCCCTCTGGGACAGCAAATCTTTCCAAAACGACCACACTGAATATCTACTGCCCAAGGATGGAACAGACATTTCAGGGCTGGAATATTTGGCAAACTGCTACAGACAGTTAATCCAGTTTGGATCAGGTTAAACAAGATATATGCAAGGCTGATCCTCCTAGGTTTTTTCTTCTCAAATACAGCTTTCTCTCTTTACCTGACAAAATACATTACAAGGGGCTTTTGCGGGTATGATCTCTGCATTTTAATGTAAATTGTAATTCAAGTGGAATATAGAGATGAACAGAGAAAAGGGAAAAAAGTATTTTCCTTTTATCTTAACCTCCCTCATTAACAAGTAAGGAATAAGGGAAGATAATTCTTGCACCATTAGTCCATGTCTATTTAAAGAAGGTGTGCAAAGTGACATGTGTCCAAGAGACAAGAAGATTTCAACTTCCAAGCCATTCCTTTAAGTCATAGGTTCCTCTTTGCTTCAGATTTGAAGTGATTTGACTTTCAAACTCATAATGACCACCAGGAAATATACATGTTTTGATATTATGCTTTTATAATAATCTCAGAAGGGGTAAGAAACGCTGGGGTGTCATTCTGCAAGTAGATGTCTCAGACAAGGACTGCCCTTCTCCCCAACAGTGTCCCCTGAATCTTTCTCTGGAAAAGTCTGAGGGTGATGACTCTTCTGCTCAGAGAGGGTGGGGCAACCTCCAGCCCCATCACCTGGTGGAGCTTCAGCGGGATCACAACCAGCAGTTCATTCAGCCGCTGCTGCTTCTCACGTTGATAAGCCTCCAGGGCCTCCTCTGCTGCGTTCAGATTAGTTGCCACAATTTTTACCTGTAGAAAGCCCCATGTGCGAGATGTTAACAGGATTCGGTGAACATATACCCAAGGTGATAAATGAAGCCACTGGGGAGGAAGAAAAAATATGAGCTGGATCTGCCTCGTTGGGCTGGATTAAACAGATGATCCCAGACTGCTCCTCAGAAGTGTTTGTTATTCTCTTTCTGCTAAGTCATGCGCCACACCACTTTTTCACTTGTCCCTGTGACCCCAGAGTTGTAGAGATTTTGTGAATGAAAACGCAGAGGACGTGTTCCCATCTCCCTTTTATTTTCTGCAAGAAAATCATCTCTCAGCCTGTAGTATCTCTGTAAGGATGGTTCAAATATCATTTGGTCATAAGGACCTCAATAAATTAGCAAAGAAAGCCCTTTATGGTAATGAAATTACCAACTACAGTATTTCTAAAGTACATGCCTCATCTCCTAAAATACTTGAAAGCTTTCCAAATCATTTCCTTTTTGCAAGCAGAGAAGCAACCTACCAAAAACATTTCTGAATATGAATCAAGTGATGCTGCTCTAGGAAAGAGTACCTAAGAGGGAAACTGAGTAGATACGGCAGAAAAAATCAATACAACTGTACCGGAAGTTCAGCTTAGTGGACTCCCAAAGGAATGCATACACCTCAGAATATCAAAGTGCTCTACTGGGGTCCAGAAAGAAAATGGAGTTTCCATTTCTATTTATTTTTATCTTATTCTTTTTATTTTCTGTTCTTGCAAATGTTTCATAATACACAAAATATAATTAGTACAATAGTTTATGGGTATAATTTCTAAATAAGTATACATTTATTGTGGGAATATGTGCTCCACAGTTTTTTTCTTTTTTAGTTCCAGAAGTATATAATCAAAAAAATTTTAGGGCCAATGATTTAGAAAAAGTTCCAATCATCAAAGGGGCAACGGCCCTCAAAGACGTCTGTAAATGGGTGCAACATGGGAAATGTCTCTCTTCTAACAATAAGCCGTAACTCATGTCATTGCTATGCTGCTGCTGCTAAGTCACTTCAGTCGTGTCCGACTCTGTGTGACCCCATAGACGGCAGCCCACCAGGCTCCCCCATCCCTGGGATTCTCCAGGCAAGAATACTGGAGTGGGTTGTCATTTCCTTCTCCAATGCATGAAAGAGAAAAGTGAAAGTGAAGTCGCTCAGTCTGTCCAACTGTTAGCGACCTCATGGACTGCAGCCCACCAGGCTACTCCGTCCATTGGATTTTCCAGGCAAGAGTACTGGGGTGGGGTGCCGTTGCCTTCCCTGGTCATTGCTATGAAGTAGCAGTATTATAGCTAGAAGGAGATGTAGCATGTTGGGAGATGATAAACAGAACTGAAAAAGGCAGAATAACGTACTTTTTTGGACAATGTATCGTGTTCTTTTTTGAGGTTATCAATCATTTTTTTTTCTTCAACTAAAGCCTATCACGTTGATAAGCCTCCAGGGCCTCCTCTGCTGCGTTCAGATTAGTTGCCACAATTTTTACCTGTAGAAAGCCCCATGTGCGAGATGTTAACAGGATTCGGTGAACATATACCCAAGGTGATAAATGAAGCCACTGGGGAGGAAGAAAAAATATGAGCTGGATCTGCCTCGTTGGGCTGGATTAAACAGATGATCCCAGACTGCTCCTCAGAAGTGTTTGTTATTCTCTTTCTGCTAAGTCATGCGCCACACCACTTTTTCACTTGTCCCTGTGACCCCAGAGTTGTAGAGATTTTGTGAATGAAAACGCAGAGGACGTGTTCCCATCTCCCTTTTATTTTCTGCAAGAAAATCATCTCTCAGCCTGTAGTATCTCTGTAAGGATGGTTCAAATATCATTTGGTCATAAGGACCTCAATAAATTAGCAAAGAAAGCCCTTTATGGTAATGAAATTACCAACTACAGTATTTCTAAAGTACATGCCTCATCTCCTAAAATACTTGAAAGCTTTCCAAATCATTTCCTTTTTGCAAGCAGAGAAGCAACCTACCAAAAACATTTCTGAATATGAATCAAGTGATGCTGCTCTAGGAAAGAGTACCTAAGAGGGAAACTGAGTAGATACGGCAGAAAAAATCAATACAACTGTACCGGAAGTTCAGCTTAGTGGACTCCCAAAGGAATGCATACACCTCAGAATATCAAAGTGCTCTACTGGGGTCCAGAAAGAAAATGGAGTTTCCATTTCTATTTATTTTTATCTTATTCTTTTTATTTTCTGTTCTTGCAAATGTTTCATAATACACAAAATATAATTAGTACAATAGTTTATGGGTATAATTTCTAAATAAGTATACATTTATTGTGGGAATATGTGCTCCACAGTTTTTTTCTTTTTTAGTTCCAGAAGTATATAATCAAAAAAATTTTAGGGCCAATGATTTAGAAAAAGTTCCAATCATCAAAGGGGCAACGGCCCTCAAAGACGTCTGTAAATGGGTGCAACATGGGAAATGTCTCTCTTCTAACAATAAGCCGTAACTCATGTCATTGCTATGCTGCTGCTGCTAAGTCACTTCAGTCGTGTCCGACTCTGTGTGACCCCATAGACGGCAGCCCACCAGGCTCCCCCATCCCTGGGATTCTCCAGGCAAGAATACTGGAGTGGGTTGTCATTTCCTTCTCCAATGCATGAAAGAGAAAAGTGAAAGTGAAGTCGCTCAGTCTGTCCAACTGTTAGCGACCTCATGGACTGCAGCCCACCAGGCTACTCCGTCCATTGGATTTTCCAGGCAAGAGTACTGGGGTGGGGTGCCGTTGCCTTCCCTGGTCATTGCTATGAAGTAGCAGTATTATAGCTAGAAGGAGATGTAGCATGTTGGGAGATGATAAACAGAACTGAAAAAGGCAGAATAACGTACTTTTTTGGACAATGTATCGTGTTCTTTTTTGAGGTTATCAATCATTTTTTTTTCTTCAACTAAAGCCTCTTCAATGTCCAGCCTTTTCTCTCGAAGTTGAAGGGCCAGTTCAAAGAGACCCATATCACAATCTGAAACGACAGACAAAATAAAAAAAGCGGCTCCATTTGTTAGAGAATATAGTAATAAGTGTGGACTTTGGGGTTTCAGAATTATTAATGTCCATCTACTCCAATAAGGTTTCACTACACTTACGGCTCCAGGTAGAAATTATTAATGGTATTAATAATTATGATAGAGACTTCCCTGCCAGTTCAGTGGCTAAGACTCTGAGCTCTCAATTCAGAGGGCTTGGGTTCAGTCCCTGGTCAGGGAACTAGATTCTGCATGCCAAAACGAAGATCAAAGACCCCAGTGCCGCAACTGAGACACAGTGTAGCTAATATTAAAAATAATAATAATAATAATGATGATAGTGGCTGTGATGTTCATACTGATGTTCTGCCTGCAATGCAGGAGAGATTCCAGTTCAATTCCTGGGTTGGGAAGATCCCCAGAGAAGGGACAGGCTACCCACTCCAGCATTCTTGGGCTTCCTTTGTGGCTCAGCTGGTAAAGAAGCCTCCTGCAGTGCAGGAGACCTGCGTTCGATCCCTGGGTTGGGAAGATCCCCTGGAGAAGATAGGCTACTCCCTCCAGTATTCAGGCCTGGAGAACTCCATGGACTGTATAGTCCGTGGGGTCGCAAAGAGTCAGACATGACTGATGGACTTTCACTCACTTAAGAATCTTAAGACTGTAAGAACATTTCAGACAGTGAAAACAGTGAATATAAATTGCCAAGAATCTCCAAGAGACATAAAAATTGCCCTTAAAAACCAGGTTTGAAATATGAAAATTTAATGGTTTGGCAAAAAGGAAGAGTTTTATAAAAATACACGTATGTAGTTTTAAATACACACATGTACATACACATATAAATTTTCTGTTTCTCGGTAAAATGAAACTTTCTGCATAACTTATGACTGAATCAACTATAGATTGTCTGCAGATTATTTAATTTGTTACTCATAAATAGCAGCCTCAAGAAATAGGAAGTAAATTGTCTAGAGAGTCCCCAAAAGTATTCATTAGACTATACTTCATGCTTATTATACCATCCTTTCCTTAAATATTACGAAACAACTGAGAAACCAAAGAAAACCTTTTTGATATTATCATCCATAGTCAAACGTCACAAAGAATACACGGTTTTATCCAACTTACTTGTTGGGCAGATAGAATCATCAAAAACCTCATCTTCAGATCCAGACTCATCCTCATCACTCTCCAAGCTGGATTCTTCTTCACTTGATTCTTCACTTTCCTCCTCTTCATCTAAGGAGAGAGAAAAACACTGTCAATAAGTAGAGAAGTTCCTGTGTTAAGATAAATCCCAGATCTTAAAAATAAATCATTGTCAATGAGTTAGTTACTAGGAAAACAAGGGGTAATAAGGAAATTACTCAATATTTTTAGAAGAATTTAAAAGAGTTAAGGACACAGGGACCACAAACTCAAGTGCCTGCAGAAGGTTATACAATGAATTTCAGTGCATCAAGTCAGAGGGGGTGACACCAAGCTACCAAGCTGCTTGTGCTGTGACGTGCCTAATGTACCCTTGGTTATACAGCATAGTGCTCTGAAAACAGAGAGGATTTTCATAACTTCTCTGAACTAAGTAACACTAGTTATAATCTTCACTTAACCTACTTAGTGTGAATATTCATGTCTTACTGTGGAAGTGGTAATATTAAATGTTTGATTTAGAGATTCTGCACCAAACCCTGTTGGGGTTGTTAGGTGACAAAGGCTCTCCTTTAACCAAACTCGAGTCAGGCTCCTCTGAGTCCTCTGTCTGGTCCTTGACCCTTGCTCTGTCCTTGGCCCATTTACTTGAGTTTTAGCAAGAGTCCTGGTGAGTCAGTTTAGTAAAATTCACTACCCTTAATATCTGGTTAAATTCCTTTCCCCTTAGCCTTAATATCTTATCACTCTGGCCTGCCTTCAACAAAAGTCCTGTTATGTTAGTTTAGTAAAGAATTACCCTACCCCTCAGTAATGTTCCATCAGCTAACCCCAGTCTTACTCCTTGGCTATAAGTCTCCATTTACCTTGTATTCAGAGTTGAGCTGATCTCTCTCTTACTATAAAATCCCATGATAGGGGTCCCCTGAATAAAGTCTGCCTTATTGTTCTTTAACAAGTGTCAAGAATGCTTTTTTCTTTAACAATATCATATCATGTTTAATATGCTTTATAAAATATAACATTTTTGAATACTAAAATATATCTGTTCCCAAGAATTTTAGATAAGGATTGTATGCCTCTTCCACCCAACTCTACTCCATTTTCTTTTAAAACACTTTGAGTCCATGTGTGAACAGTTAATGGTTTCTATTTTATGGAACATCAAAAAATATAAAGATAAGTGGACCTCATATTCACTAGAAAACTTCTTAAGATGTCTCAAAATTAGTGATCTGTACCACCTTATGAAATAAATCAACAACGTTTATAATTAGGCTTTAAAATTCTTACATAGATGTCTGTTTTCAGGAAGATGAAGTATATCTATTTCCCCTATTCTTCCCACAAAATACAGCTAAAACCCCTGAACATTAAATATAAAACAAACACAAGAAAACTCCGAGAAGTGGAAAGAAGGAGGCAGATCTACTATGCACTTCGAATCCTGAGGAACACCACTGTGGTATTTCCCTGGATTTTCTTTTTGCCATATATATCTCTGAGGGGAAGAAGAGCAAGTCAGTCTAACCTGAAACACCAACAGGTAGGGACACAGGAAGACCCAATCAGAACCTGCTCTCTCCAGCCAAATGACCAGAAAGAGGCAGATTAGCAACACAGACAACTTGAAGAAATACCACACAAAAATACTGTGGTCCCACTCACACCCACACTGGCAAAGGCCTAATGGAGCCTAGACAAGCCAAAACATTTCACATAAAACAGTATGATGTACATTATTTGCAAGTGCTCACAGAATATACCCTTGCCAAGCTGTAATGAGGCACCCCACCATGCCAACTAGGATGGTGTCAGAAAAGGTCAAGATATTCTTTCTGAGGGTAACCAGTCCCTTTACCAAGATGTCTGTGGCCATCACAGTCTGGACCTGCATTTGCATTCTCAGATGGCAGTAACAAGATTCTCTTCACCCTCCCTGCAGAGGTGGTGTCAGAAGAGGCCTGCTGGGGAGTCAGGACTTCTACCATTGCCCAGAGGTGCCAAGGCCTTCCCCACCATGTTGTCAGTAGAGACTCTCTGAGGCGTTAGCCCTCCCATCTGCACACAGAAGTAACAAGGAGATCTCCCTCCCCTTCAGTGACAATAAAATGTGAGTGCCTCCACCTGGCAGTAAGGAGGAGGCACCCATTCCTTCCTCTGGCAGAACAGTGTCAGAGAAAGCCTAGTAAACCAGAAGGTTTAAGTAAGATACAGAGTCTAATACATAATACGAAAGTTTCCAGGTTTTAACTGAAAGTCATACCAAGAACCAGAAAGATCTCTAACTGAATGAAAAAAGACAATCAATAAATGTTAACACCAAGATGAAAGAAACAGAATTATCTGATGAAGTATTTTAAACATGCAGGATAAAAATGCTTCATTGAGCAATTATGAATACACTTGAAGCAAAGATATAAAGTCTCGGGCTTTTTATTTATATAAGGAAAAAGTAAATGGAAATTTTAGAACTGAAAAATACAATAATGAAGACTAAGGGATGGGGTCAACAGTAGAATAGAAGGGACAGAAAAATGAATCCATGAACTTGAAGATAGTAAAATAGGAATTAGTCAATCTGAACCATAAAAAGAAAACAAACTGAAACAAACAAAACCCAAACCCCAGAGCCTCAGGATCCAATGGGATTGTAATAAAAGTCTAACAGTCATGGCATCAGAGTGCCATGAAGGAGTCAGGAAAGAGGCGGTCTTTAAAATGACTTGAAGAAATAATGGCTGAAAACTTAAACTGGGCAAAGTACATAAACCTACAGATTAAAGAACTTGAATGTATTCCAAAGAGGATAATTCCAAAATCAACACTAAATCACATGACAGTCAAACTTCTGAAAACTAAAGAGAAAAAAATACTTAAGGTAAAGAAAGAAAAGTGATTCTTCACCTATAGAGGATAAGCAATTTGCATATCAGGTTTCTCACCGGAAACCACGGTGACCAGAAGGAAGTGGCATAGTATTTTTCAAATGTTGAAAGAAATACCAACCTAGAATACTACATCCAGTGAAAATGTCTTTCAGAAAAAAAGGGGAAATCAAGATATACTTAGATTATGGGAAAAAGTTTTTAAATTGCCACCAGTATACCCTCCCTAAAAGAATGGATAAAGGAAACTCTTTAAGCAGAGGGAATTTTTAATTTTTTAAAAAAGGAAATTTTGAATAAAAATATGGATAAAGCCTACATGGATAGGCTTTCCTCCAAGTGCTTAAATAATGTTTGATAATTGAAGCAAAAATTATAACATTGTCTGATATGGTTCCAGATGTATGCAGAGGAAATATTTAAGACAATCACATGATAAATGAGGAAGAAACTGGGATATAAAGGTAGGTAAGGATTCTAGACTTGACTTAAATTGGTAAAATGATGACACTGGTGGACTGGGATAAATAATGAATATATATTAAATATATATATATATAGAGAGAGAGAGAGCGCGCGCACAACCACTAAAAAATTTATACAAAGAGATACATTAAAAAGTGTTCAGTTCAGTTCAGTCACTCAGTCGTGTCCGACTCTTTGCGACACCATGAACAGCAGCACGCCAGGCCTCCCTGTCCATCACCAACTCCCGGAGTTTACTCAAACTCATTTCCATTGAGTCGGTGATGCCATCCAACCATCTTATCCTCTGTCGTCCCCTTCTCCTCCTGCCTTGAATCTTTCCCAGCATCAGGGTCTTTTCAAAAGAGTCAGTTCTTCACATCAAGTGGCCAAAGTATTGGAGTTTCAGCTTCAACATCAGTCCTTCCAATGAATATTCAGGACTGATCTCCTTTAGGATGGACTGGTTGGATCTCCTTGCAGTCTAAGGGACTCTCAAGAGTCTTCCCTAACACCACAGTTCAAAAGCATCAATTTTCAGCACTCAGCTTTCTTTATAGTCCAATTCTCACATCCATACATGACTACTGTAAAAAGTGCTAGGGAAAATAAAATGGAATTCTAAAAAATGTTCAACTAACCCACACGAAGGTAAGAAAAAGAAAAAAGACAAAACAGATATAAAATGGTAGACTTAAACCCTAATAGATCAAATATAAGTGGTTTGATACACCAATTAAAAGACAGAGTGGATGAAAAACATTATTCAGCCATATGCTACCAGAAATTCACTCTAATGCAACTATATAGTCAAGCTGAAAGTAAAAGGAGGGAAAAGATATATCATACAACTATTAATAAAAGCAAAGCAGAAATGACTATAATAATATAGGATAAAATGGACTTCAGAGCAAGGAAAATTACCCAAGACAGAGAAAGACATTAAATAATGATAAATATACCAATTTATCAAGAAAACATAGAAATCTTAACAGTGTATGCATAAAACAACAAAAATATGGGAAGTAAAAACTGATAAAAATGAAAGGAGAAATAGATAAATCCATGAATGTATTTGGAGACCTCCACACCTCAACTCAATAGTTGATGCAACCATCATACAGAAAATCAACAAGGATATAGAATGAAAGAAATACCAACCTAGAATACTACATCCAGTGAAAATGTCTTTCAGAAAAAAAGGGGAAATCAAGATATACTTAGATTATGGGAAAAAGTTTTTAAATTGCCACCAGTATACCCTCCCTAAAAGAATGGATAAAGGAAACTCTTTAAGCAGAGGGAATTTTTAATTTTTTAAAAAAGGAAATTTTGAATAAAAATATGGATAAAGCCTACATGGATAGGCTTTCCTCCAAGTGCTTAAATAATGTTTGATAATTGAAGCAAAAATTATAACATTGTCTGATATGGTTCCAGATGTATGCAGAGGAAATATTTAAGACAATCACATGATAAATGAGGAAGAAACTGGGATATAAAGGTAGGTAAGGATTCTAGACTTGACTTAAATTGGTAAAATGATGACACTGGTGGACTGGGATAAATAATGAATATATATTATATATATATATATATAGAGAGAGAGAGAGCGCGCGCACAACCACTAAAAAATTTATACAAAGAGATACATTAAAAAGTGTTCAGTTCAGTTCAGTCACTCAGTCGTGTCCGACTCTTTGCGACACCATGAACAGCAGCACGCCAGGCCTCCCTGTCCATCACCAACTCCCGGAGTTTACTCAAACTCATTTCCATTGAGTCGGTGATGCCATCCAACCATCTTATCCTCTGTCGTCCCCTTCTCCTCCTGCCTTGAATCTTTCCCAGCATCAGGGTCTTTTCAAAAGAGTCAGTTCTTCACATCAAGTGGCCAAAGTATTGGAGTTTCNCCGGAGTTTACTCAAACTCATTTCCATTGAGTCGGTGATGCCATCCAACCATCTTATCCTCTGTCGTCCCCTTCTCCTCCTGCCTTGAATCTTTCCCAGCATCAGGGTCTTTTCAAAAGAGTCAGTTCTTCACATCAAGTGGCCAAAGTATTGGAGTTTCAGCTTCAACATCAGTCCTTCCAATGAATATTCAGGACTGATCTCCTTTAGGATGGACTGGTTGGATCTCCTTGCAGTCTAAGGGACTCTCAAGAGTCTTCCCTAACACCACAGTTCAAAAGCATCAATTTTCAGCACTCAGCTTTCTTTATAGTCCAATTCTCACATCCATACATGACTACTGTAAAAAGTGCTAGGGAAAATAAAATGGAATTCTAAAAAATGTTCAACTAACCCACAGGAAGGTAAGAAAAAGAAAAAAGACAAAACAGATATAAAATGGTAGACTTAAACCCTAATAGATCAAATATAAGTGGTTTGATACACCAATTAAAAGACAGAGTGGATGAAAAACATTATTCAGCCATATGCTACCAGAAATTCACTCTAATGCAACTATATAGTCAAGCTGAAAGTAAAAGGAGGGAAAAGATATATCATACAACTATTAATAAAAGCAAAGCAGAAATGACTATAATAATATAGGATAAAATGGACTTCAGAGCAAGGAAAATTACCCAAGACAGAGAAAGACAT
The DNA here is from genome assembly GCA_006410675.1 of Oreotragus oreotragus. Lineage (NCBI taxonomy): Eukaryota > Metazoa > Chordata > Mammalia > Artiodactyla > Bovidae > Oreotragus > Oreotragus oreotragus. The sequence continues at coordinate 58,834 of SJYX01014291.1, forward strand.
TAAATAATGATAAATATACCAATTTATCAAGAAAACATAGAAATCTTAACAGTGTATGCATAAAACAACAAAAATATGGGAAGTAAAAACTGATAAAAATGAAAGGAGAAATAGATAAATCCATGAATGTATTTGGAGACCTCCACACCTCAACTCAATAGTTGATGCAACCATCATACAGAAAATCAACAAGGATATAGAAGACTTGAACGATACCATCAGTCAACAGGATCTAACTGACAGTAATAGAACACATCACACAAAACAGTATAATACATTCTTCGCAAGTGCTCACAGAACATACACCAAGATAGATATGTCAGACCGTAAAACAAATCTCAACAACTAAAAAAGAACTGAAATCACACAAAATGTGGTCTCTGACCACAACTGGATCAAACTAGAAATCAATAACAGAAAGATAACAGGAAAATCTCAAAACACTTGGACCTAAACAACACACTTCTATATAATCCATGGAATCCAGAAGTCATGATGCAAATTTTAAAACTACACTGTCCTGACTGTAAATGAAAATTAACTTCAAGTTTTGTAGAATACAACTAGAGCAGTGCTGAGAGAGAAATTTATAGTACTAAATTAGAAAAGAGTCAGTCAATGACTCAAGTCAGTCATTTAAGCTCACAACTGAAAACCTAAAAAAACAGGAGTACAAAATAAACCTGAAGCAAGCCGAAGGAAGGTAATAGTAAAGATAAGAACAGAAAGCAATAAAATTGACAGCAGTAAACAGAGAAAATCACTTATACAAAGAGCTGACTTGTTCTCAAAAAAATCAGTTGAATTGACAAACCTCTAGTAAAACTGCAAAAAAAAAAAGGGAATATAAGAAACAAGGCACCAATATTGAGAATGCAACAGACACTATTACTAAAGACCCTGCAGATATTAAAAGGATAGCAGGGAAATACAACGAGCATCTCTATGCACATAAGTTTGGCAACTTAAATGAAATAGACCAATTCCACAAAAAATACAAATTACCACAGTCAGTCAGTTAGTTCAGTCGCTCAGTCGTGTCCAACTCTTTGCGACCCCATGAATCGCAGCACGCCAGGCCTCCCTGTCCATCACCATCTCCCGGAGTTCACTCAGACTCAAGTCCATCGAGTCCGTGATGCCATCCAGCCATCTCATCCTCGGTCGTCCCCTTCTCCTCCTGCCCCCAATCCCTCCCAGCATCAGAGTCTTTTCCAATGAGTCAACTCTTCGCATGAGGTGGCCAAAGTACTGGAGTTTCAGCTTTAGCATCATTCCTTCCAAAGAAATCCCAGGGCTGATCTCCTTCAGAATGGACTGGTTGGATCTCCTTGCAGTCCAAGGGACTCTCAAGAGTCTTCNGATCGGCCAGAGACAACCCAGAAGGCCAACTCCACCATCCAAACCCTGAGACTGCAAGGCTAGGCAGAGCAGTTCTCCTGGGTTCTATCACCTTGCTGAGCTCCTTACCCCTTTCTCTAGGTAATCAGTTCCTCTCTGAAGTACTAATCATTGATTAGTGCTCTTTCAACGTTTTTGTACGAAAACTAGGCTATGATGCTGTAGCAAATTAACCTCAAATCTCAGTGGCTCAATACAACATAAATTTAATTACTATTCACATCTCAGTCCAGAGTAGGGTGAGTGACTCTCCTGGGCAGATGCCTCTGTGCAATACCCCGGAACTGGACTGCTCCCATGGAATGCCTTCACAGTGTCCTTGGACAGGGAACAGACAGAATAAGCTAAGCACCTCAGGGGAGATTCTAGGAGCCAGGTCCAACAGTGGCATGGGTCACTTCCACCCACATTCCGTGGGTCACCTCAGTCTCACACTAACTCCTGGGAAGTGTCGTCTTCTAAAGTGCCCAGGGAGGACAAATGAGCATCTACCCATAACTCCCTCAATAAAATAAAACCGNAGATTCTAGGAGCCAGGTCCAACAGTGGCATGGGTCACTTCCACCCACATTCCGTGGGTCACCTCAGTCTCACACTAACTCCTGGGAAGTGTCGTCTTCTAAAGTGCCCAGGGAGGACAAATGAGCATCTACCCATAACTCCCTCAATAAAATAAAACCTCAATCTTCCAAAGTAGGTAACGACAGGAGACTCCCCAAGGGGGAAGGGGGTGAGTGGACCATGCAGTCTTATTCTTTTCCCCTTTGGCATTTCCTTGAGTGCTCTTTCATTTGCATCATTACCATCAGCATCGAGACATCAGAGGCTGCTGCAACCGTTTAAATGCACCCTTCCAAGGAGGACTCGCACTTTCCACCAACCTAACAACGTGGAAAAGATGCTGCTCACCAGTGGGGCTAGATGAAACAGGTCAGCTTGCTCCTTCCACAGCCCAAAGAAGCCTGGTGATAACTCCACCGACTCACCAGTTCTCTCTGCTGAGAGCTGTTGCCACCTCCAAGCCACACATCTAATATGACCCATGATAACTCTCTCTTGCAGGTGGTCCTACTTCTGCTCCAAGCAGAAGCACTCTTAGATGTCTTGCCCCAAAGAGCTATGAGAATTTTTCCTGATAAATCACCTCCTTTACAAAAAGCTCATATCTGGAAGCCTTTCTTTTCCAGGGAAGATCCTAGTCCCAGCCCCAGCAACAGTATAGTCTCAACTCTCAGCTCTATAGTTTAAATGGGACAAGCACCACAGAGTACCTCACGGTGTTACACCTCAGGGTGGAGGCAATAATTCTAGTATAATTCTTTGTTTTATGGAGCTGGCCTTGCTACCGTGACATATACCAAACAACCCCATTTTGTGTCTAACAAAAACGACCCACAACTTTCCAACTGTCCGTTAGAATCCACAATTGAGAATCACTGGAATTTAGATGAAAACTCGTCCAAACCCAGTCCTTCAAGGATATTGATAATGTAGCGCTCAATGCCACACACTTAAAAGAGAGAGAGAGAGAAAGAGAGAGAGGCTATTTATTGGGTTTCATGTGCAAAGAAGTAAATCGCACCACCAAATGCTTTTTCTCCTATTCCTCCTTCTCTGCTTTCAAGGCAAGATAGATGTGCTTGGCAATGGATATGGTCCATGGTCCATGAGAAACCATGACTTATGGCTTCTAGACTCTTATTTTCAGTTACTTGTTCTATACAAGAAATAATAGGAGTCAAGTCATAGTATTATCTGAACAAAGAGTCCCCACCCCAAATGAGTCTTCTGGGCAAGCAGCCCCCTAAACTGAGCCTTCAATACAAAGCCCCCATTCCTGCCCATCCTTTCCAGACCAGCACCCCACTGGCCTATACCCACCAAGACCCTTACTTCAGATTCAAACCCTCCCTCAAAAGCTTTTTCGGGGA
>SJYX01014291.1:65331-114373 GCA_006410675.1 Oreotragus oreotragus
CACGAACTTTGTGTCATTTTGACATGATGCAATTTGAAATGATGTCAAGAAAATTTGGCACCTTTTATGTCCTCTATGTATCGTTAGATCTATGACAGGCATAAATATGGCCAGAGAAATCTGTCAAAAACCCTCAACGGTAATCTGGGGACCAGCCATACACATCATGGTGATGAAAGTTGTGGGTTAAATATTGCCCAACATCCTCCTTTGGAATTCTTGCAAAACAGGAAAGCCCCAGTTTCTGTGATGAAATTAAAGTTAGTGACAGAAGCATCTTTCAGCCAAAGTATTTAAGAAAGTCATTTCTGGAATTCTGGCTTTCATCTTAGAGGATGACTTGAAAACCTGTATTTCATAAATAATTTTGTGAAGTCTGCCCTCTACTGTTATTTGTAGGAAATGTAGCCTGTATCCACAAATTTATTTTATGATTGAAATGAGATCCTGAATATTTAGTCTACTGTTTAAGAGCAACTTCAAATGTGCCAGGCAATGAATAGATGCTTTATATGTTTGGCCCATTTAATCCTATAGCCCCACGGCTATTATTCCTACTTCACATTGGAGAAAACATTCTCAGAGAGGGTAAGTACCCTTGCCAAGAACACTGGGCCGATAAATCAAAGTTCCTATGTTGTAACCCTTGCCTCTCTAATGCTAAAGCTCACAGTTTTTCTTGTATGTCACATTGCCTCTAACTTGCATATAGTATGACAATTTATTACACAAATACATCGTTATATTTTTTTATATTCACTATCACTTCAGAGGGCTTCCCAGGTGATGCCGGTAGTAAAGAATCTACCTGCCAAGCAGGAGACACAAAAGACATGGTTTCGATCCCCAGGTCCGGAAGATCCCCTGGAGTAGGGAATGGCACCCCACCCCAGGATTCTTATCTGGAGAGTCACATGGACAAAGGAGCCTTGCCGGCTACAGTCCATGGGGTCACAAAAGACGGGACACAACATAGTGACTGAGCAATAACATTTCAAATGCACATTTAAACACAGAATTGACCACCACATATTCTAAAGACAACCTTTCAAAGGAAGCATTTAGACTTTAATCATGCTTTCTAGTCATGCATAATTCACCCTGGTCAAGTGGGCAATCAGGCTACAGAATCTGAGTGCTCCCAATGAGATGTACCCTAGAGCTAACGCCATTTCTGAAGATTACCTGGTTTCACAGGGCATGAAAGTTTAATTACAGTTGTCCCCCAATACCCTTGAGGAGTTGGATCCAGGACCCCTGTGGATACCTAAATTTGTCAGTGCTCAAGTCCCTTGTATAAAATGGCATAGTATTTGCATGTAACCTTGCATATCCTCGGTATGCTATAGATCATCCCTGGATTACTTATTATACTACCTAATACAATGTGACCGAGAAGGCAATGGCACCCCACTCCAGTACTCTTGCCTGGAAGATCCCATGGACGGAGGAGCCTGGAAGGCTGCAGTCCATGGGGTCGCTGAGGGTTGGACACGACTGAGCGACTTCACTTTCTTTCTTGTTATGGCATGAATGGCAGTGGGACAAAGTCTTCCTTACAGCTGCTACTGCTGCTAAGTCACTTCAGTCGTGTCCAACTCTGTGCGACCCCATAGAGAGCAGCCCACCAGGCTCCCCCATCCCCGGGATTCTCCAGGCAAGAACACTGGAGTGGGTTGCCATCTCCTTCTCCAATGCAGGAAAGTGAAGAGTGAAAGTGAAGTCGCTCAGTCATGCCCGACCCTCAGCGACCCCATGGACTGCAGCCTTCCAGGCTCCTCCGTCCGTGGGATTTTCCAGGCAAGAGTACCAGAGTGGGGTGCCATTGCCTTCTCCGCTTCCTTACAGGGACCAACCCAAATGTTAGAGGATGTTTGGCATCCTTGAGCCCCACTCATTAAGGGCTGCTCGTTCTCTCGCCTCCTGACAAACACATTTCAAACTGCCCCTGGGAGCTGGCACTGTGCATACACTCCATCAGGCCTGGCCTCAGGATGAGCTTAGGCATCTCTTCTCCCAAGGTCCCAATCCCTCATGCCTCCCTTTGACTTTGTTTTTTTTTTAACTTCTTATATTATATTGGAGTATAGCTGATTAGCTATTAATCAATGGTTGTTAGTTGACAACATCACTGACTCAATAAACATGAGTTTGAGCAAACTTTGGGAGGTAGTGGAGAACAGAGGAGCCTGGCATGCCAGCAGTCCATGGGGTCCACACAACTTAGCAACTGAACAAAAATAAGAACGTTGTTGATCGACAATGTTGTGTTAGTTTCATGTGTACAACAAAGTGATTCAGTTATACACATCTATGCAGAGTATCTATCCATTCTCAATTTCCTTTCCCAATTAAGTTGTTACAGAATATTAAGAGAGTTTCCTGGGCTATACAGTAGGTCCTTGTTGGTTATGAATTTTAAATAGAGCAGTGTGTACATGTCCACCCCAAACTCCCTAACTCTGTCTTCCCTCCCCCTTCCCCCCTGAACCCCCAACCCTAAGTTCATTTCTCCAAGTCTGAGTCTGTTTCTGTTTCATAAATAAGCTTGTTTGTATCCTTTTTTTTTTTTTTTAAGATTCTGCATATAAGCAATATCACATGATATTTCTCTTTCTCTGTCTGACTTACTTCACGCAGTATGTCACCCTAGGTTTGATCTTGCATTTGATTTTATGACAGAATTATTATCATGTCAGTTGAGGGAGAGAGTGAGTAAGTAAAGTGTAAGTGTTCTCAATCAATATTCATTACCTATATGCAGCTGTCAACTGAAAAAAAAGTGCACAATATGAGAGTTGTGAGCCAAGTTTTATTTGGGGCCTAATGAGGACTGTAGCCCGGGAGACAGCCTCTCAGAGAGCTCTGGGGCACTGCTCTGAAGAGGCGGCAGGGAGGCCAGTATATACATATATATGTGAATTTAATGAAGCAGGGATACATGCAATCACGCACACACTTTAGCAGAAAATTGCTGCTAGTCACAAGGAGGTTGCTATTAATCACATGGAGCAGATGCCTCCAGTAATGCCTTTGGTGCTTTTCTAGATAGAAGATGCAAGAAATTGGGTTCATAAAACTTTCTCCTGGAAATATCTAACTACCTGAAGTCCTGTCCTGCAAGTTTTTCCAGAGCACAGAGTGCCTCCTTTCTGACTTCTGCCCTGAACTCTTTTCAGAGTGTGCTCATGGTCACTGGCTGTGGTAACTAGAAAGAGACTCAATCCTTGTAGAACCAGATGGCGACTGACAACTTCTAGTTGGCACCAGAGATATAAAGTGATCCAAAGGAAACTAGGAGAAGTGAGTGCTGTCATAGCAGCATCATTAAATTCAGAGAAAACTAATTTCACTGTCCCCTTGGCACAGGGCCATTCATTTATTCAATCAACAAACCTGTTAATCCATTACTATAACAGGGTAATTACGTTAGAGGCTGGATTGTTATTGTTGTTCAATCACTCAGCCATGTCCAACTCTGCAACCCCAAGGACTGCAGTACACCGGGCTCTCCTGTCCTTCACTACCTCCTGGAGTTTGCTCAAACTCATGTCCACGGAGTCAGTGATGCCATCCAACCATCTCATCCTCTGCTACTCCTTTCTCCTCCTGCCCTCAATCTTTTCCAGCATCAGGGTCTTTTCCAATGAGTCAGCTCTTTGCATCACATGGCCAAAGTGTTGGAGCTTCAGTATCAGTTCTTCCAATGAACATTCAGAGTTGATTTCCTTTAGGATTGAAACTGGTTTGATTTCTTTGCAATCCAAGGGACTCTCGAGAGTCTTATCCAGCTTCACAATTTGAAAGCATCAATTCTTTGGTGCTCAGCCTTCTTTATTGTCCAACTCTCACATGCGCATATGATTACTGGAAAAAAAAGCTTTGACTATATGGACCTTTGTCAGCAAAGTGATGTCTGCTTTTTAGATGCTCGATATACGGAGATAAATAGGATACAGTCTCTGCCTGGAGCTTTTGATTCAGTGATGGAGACTGAAAACTGATCAGTCAACCACAACATTAGATGTATGTTAAAAGCTCTGATGGTAGCAAAGGGCCTTAAGGACATTCCAGACAAGTCATTGTGCTCCATTTCTGCAACTATTCAGGGATGCTCTGAAAAGGCCTGGTGATGACTGATCCAAGCTATAGGCTTCTAGAAGTTTTCCATCCCATCCACGCAGCGACCCTGGAGTAGGGACAGAGAGAAGCTTGTAAGTTGCCTGAGGTCATGAGATACCTTAAGTCACAGGTTAAATTCAAGTCCTGGAACTGCGAAACCCAGAAATAAGCAGGCAGCTCATGCTAGAGCACAATCCATTTCATGACTTGACAAGGTGATCTCTGTTTGTCTTCTCCACGTGGCCAGCTGAAACATTAGCCTCTCTGTGGCTTAATGACGCAGTTGTTATTGTTGCTTTCCAAGATGAGGCATCACACAGATACACAAACATGTGTGCAGAAAGTATTTATGGCTTCTGCCAATGAAATACATGTCAAAGCAGGCTCTCCCACTGAATGAATATACTTACAAGTGTCACTCCACCCATCAATTGTTAAGAAATAAGGGTCCAGGAAAGGCAACCTGACCCTACAGAGATGTATAAAATACACACTGTAAATTAATCCTTGAAGATGAAAGGGTGTGTGCTCGGAAGTACTTAAATTTCCACTCAAGTTTCAGATTTCTCCTGCTTAAACTGTGGATGTTGAGTGTGATTCATCAGGGCCTCGCTCTTGTTTCAGGCTGCAGACATGCTGAGAAATGACCCAATAATCCCAGAGGAAGATGAGCCCATTCGTCCTCTGAATTCTCAGAAACTCAATACGTGTATCCACTAGGAGAACAAGGTTGTAATAGCTCCTCACGGTGGCCAGCGGTGTCAGGAGTTTCCAGCCCAGGACTTGGAGTCAACCGACACTGCGTCAACGACTTCGTCTATTAATTGATCTGGGGCCTTGTCCCTTACAGAGCTTTATGTGAGCATCCCAGAGTCCACACAGAACAAGGAGCTGGGCACACTTGTGCGTGTGTCTTCACAGGAAATTCTGGGATTCCCTCCTCTGCTACGAAGCCTGTATTTATAAACCCTTCAGGCATAAACAGAAAAGAAACTTCATCCAAGTGAGACAATAAGAAATTTGAACTTATTCTGTAAACTGTAAAATGCATGCTAATGATGGTTGTTAGTTACCATTTTCTTATTAGTGTCCGTTAAAAAAAATCTCTGCTTGTCACCATCAGTTATTATGATCAACATATAAACAGCAGAATATTGTTTTAGTTAAGAAGCTGCAACTTAAGTTCCTCTGAGGGCAAAAGGGCTAAAAAAAAAAAAAAAAAAAAAAAAAAATAATTGNAAAATCTCTGCTTGTCACCATCAGTTATTATGATCAACATATAAACAGCAGAATATTGTTTTAGTTAAGAAGCTGCAACTTAAGTTCCTCTGAGGGCAAAAGGGCAAAAAAAAAGAAAAAAAAAAAAAAAAACTTATTGGGAATATTCAGGGCAGAGGTAAAGCTTCAAGGACTTTGTCATAAGCAGACAGAGGGATAAAGGTAAGGGAAAAGGCAATCAGAAAAGAGAGACGAGGAGAGGGCTGGAGGCTAGGGACTGCAGAGTTCAAAGAACTTTTAAGGACTGGACGTATTATATTTTGATCTAAGTTGGGCAGCACTGTATTACAAATCCCTCTCCTTGCCCTACAACTTCAGAAAGCTGTCTACCTACCCAACCTTAGAGATCAGAGGTATTTAGAGAGCAAACAAAGCAGGGCTGAGAACTTCCATGGTGGTCTAGTGGTTAAGACTTTGTATTTCCAATGCAGATGGCATGAGGTCAATCGCTGGTCGAGGACCCTGCATGCCAGGCAGAGCAGCCAAAAAAAAACAGGAAAGAAAGAACGAAAAGTGGGTGGCACCCAGCATAGGGTGGCTCTGTAGAAAACCACCAGGGAGCACGAGGCAGCGAGAGGGCCCCCGGAACAGGCCCCTGAGCCACAGCAGAGCTGCAGGGCCACGGCTGCCAGGGGAAAGGGGCGGAGCTAATGGCGACACCAGAGGTCTGGCCCTGCTCTGCATGCTCCGCTTGCAACAGCTCCTTGAATCGTCACCCCAACTGTAACAAGAGCATGATTATGCCTATTCTACAGATGAAGGAACAGAGGGGTTCACTCACCTACCCAGGATCACACAGGGAGTCCCAGAGGACCCAGATGCGGGATCCGGGCACATAGACTCCTGGGTCCCTGCCTTTGTTCACTGTGCCCTGAAGCCAATGTCGATCACGACTCAAAAGTCAACAGGATTCCAGCTGACATCTGGGCTGGAAATTCCTTGTGACTGTTTTCAAGCTGATGCAGTCAGAGGCCGGCCCACGCTTAGATGGTGTCCTGTGTCTGCTGGCACTTCCAGAAACCAGATGCCAAGTCAGGCCTCCCCAAGAAGCCCCAGGAGCCTGTGGGGGGTGGCAGTCCATCGGGATGACCTTTACATGAAGACCACGCGGCACTACCATTTCCGGGAGCCAGAGCAGAGTATGAGGGGGAACCGACGATCGTGGTGCAGGAAAAAGGCAGACCAGACACAGAAAACTCTCAAGGAAGCCTGTTCACGTCCAACCTCCAAGGTGCAGGCCGTGTTTATAGTCAGCTCCTCTTTTCTTGGCTTGGAACGGTGGACCTGGGAAACCGGAGTAGGCCAGCTGGAGCAGGGTGGGTCCCCAGGGGCCTGGAGTGGTCAGTGGGGGCCTCTGCCTGTGCCCCCCTACCCCTACCACCAAACACCAGGGAGCAGGAAACCGATTCTGTCAGAGAGAAAGCGGAGTCAGGTCCGCAAAGCAGTGAGGCTCTGAGGAGGGAAAATAAAGACAGGAGAGTGCGTGAGCCTCGGGAGAGAGACCTGCAGAGGCAGGGGGCGTCTGTGTTTGTGGCTCGAGCCCTGTGGCACAGGAAGCCTGGGCCAACTTAAGAGGCTCAGGCCCACAGTGGCTTTTCCACGGCTACAGCTGATTCTTCAGGAAGCTCGCCTTGCTCGGCCTCTGGGACGCTCAAGCTCTCCAGTGGAGACCTGTGGGTCTACGCTGCTGCTTCCAGAGCAAACGTCCTCTGGAAATGACCTTTCTTAAAGCCCCTTTAAGAATCCTGAGATGAAGAGAATTGGGAAGATGAAATCGGAGTACGTGGGAGGCAGGGAGGTGGCTTGACACAGAAGTTATCTCAGGGCCGTGTGAAGGCCTAGGGCTCCCCAACACTTCCAGCTTCCTTGCTGGCGCCTGAAGCTGCTCTCTCAGCAGTCTCCTCTCCCCAGTGGCCTTCTCCAGGGTCTAGCACAGACGTTTCTGGAACGTATCAATCCCCCTGCTATGAACCTGTAGCCTTAGCTCCCTGGTTACCCAGGCATGGCTGGAATACCTGGAGTCTGATGTGTATTCAGCACTGGGGAGAGGGGCTGGAACGCTGGATGTGAGGGACAGTTCTCCCCTTCTCCTCCACTGCTAATCCTTCCCGTCCTAGGGAGCAATCAGAGGCCATCAGATAAGCAATACAAACTAATATGGGTTTAATGAAGTGAGGGCCTTGGATTGACAGTATTTTGCTTTAAGGACTCTCTGGGTTCTGGCAGCATAATTTATTCATAACTTGCTACTCCCCAGGAAGGGAAAACAGATGGTTTATCTGTTTCCAAGTCGGAGGTTGAAGGACTAAGATCAATAAGCATGATCCCCTGGCAAACACTACTGTAGGGTTCCACTCCAAATCCCACTTCCCTTTTGCCTGCCTCCCACTATGAAGAGTGAAAATGCTAGAGACTCATGTCCCAAGTGTCCTTTGCAACAAAAGGTGGTGCTAAACAGAACTATGCTTGGAGGTTTCTGGGAAGTATTTTCCCTTCTGATCAAAGGAGGGAGGCACACAAGGAGAACACTCTTATGTGACCCTACTTTCTGCCCTCTGTCCAGGATCGGGTGAGCAGGTAGTGCCTAGAGCTGTGGCAGCCATGTTGTGGTCACGAGGAGAAGGCCAGAGAAACATATGAGATGACAATCTGGTGTCTTTATGTCATAGAAATTCTAAACTTAGCCAGAAATCACCTACCTCCAGATTTCTTGGTGAGTAAATTAAAAACATACTTATTGCTTAAGCCCCTGGTATTTAGGTTTACTTTTACTTGTAACAAAATATATCCTTTTTAAATTTAGTGGCAGTATATAGAGCAGCACAAATAATACTCAGTTCAGTCGCTCAGTCATGTCCGATTCCCTGCAACCCCATGAATCGCAGCACGACAGGCCTCCCTGTCCATCGAGTCGGTGATGCCATCCAGCCATCTCATCCTCTGTCGTCCCCTTCCCTTCCTGCCCTCAATCCCTCCCAGCATCAGTCTTTTCCAATGAGTCAACTCTTCGCATGAGGTGGCCAAAGTACTGGAGTTTCAGCTTTAGCATCAGTCCTTCCAATGAACACCCAGGACGGATCTCCTTTAGAATGGACTGGTTGGATCTCCTTGCAGTCCAAGGGGCTCTCAAGTCTTCTCCAAGACCACACTTCAAAAGCATCAATTCTTTGGTGTTCAGCTTTCTTCACCGTCCAACTCTCTCATCCCATTCACGACTACTGGAAAAACCATAGCCTTGCCTAGACAGACCTTTGTTGGCAAAGTAATGTCTCCGCTTTTCAATATGCTATCTAGGTTGGTCATAACTTTCCTTCCAAGGAGGAAGCATCTTTTAATTTCCTGGCTGCAGTCACCATCTGCAGTGATTTTGGAGCCCCCAAAAATAAAGTCTGACACTGCTTCCACTGTTTCCCCATCTATTTCCCATGAAGTGATGGGGCCAGATGCCATGAACTTCGTTTTCTCAATGTTGAGCTTTAAGCCAACTTTTTCACTCTCCTCTTTCACTTTCCTCAAGAGGCTTTTTAGTTCCTCCTCACTTTCTGCATATCTGAGGTTATTGATATTTCTCCCAGAAATCTTGATTCCAGCTTGTGCTTCCTCCAGCCCAGCATTTCTCATGATGTACTCTGCATATAAGTTAAATAAGCAGGGTGACAATATACAGCCTTGACATACTCCTTTTCCTATTTGGAACCAGTCTGTTGTTCCATGTCCAGTTCTAACTGTTGCTTCCTGACCTGCATATAGCTTTCTCAAGAGACAGGTCAGGTGGTGTGGTATTCCCATCTCTTTCAGAATTTTCCACAGTTTCTTGTGATCCACACAGTCAAAGGCTTTGGCATAGTCAATAAAGCAGAAATAGATGTTTTTCTGAAACTCTCTTGCTTTTTCGATGATCCAGCAGGAAGAAAATAAAAATAAGACTGTGAGCTTTAGTTCCACAAAGTTTCATAACTACTAGTTAAGAAATATATCATCTATTCACTCTCAAGTCAAACCTCAAATCACTGGTCTACCTGAAAATGCTAATTAAATGTCCAGTCCTATGCATTAGATCCTTAAGAGTGTGCTAGGCTTTGAGATGTTTTTCCAGCCTTAAAGGCGCTAAAGGCAAACATGGATGGATCTAGAGATTGTCATATTGAGTGAGTTAAGTCAGACAGAGAAGGAGAAATATCGAATGACTTCCCTTATATGCAGAATCGAAAAAGAAATGATACAAATGAATTTACTTATGAAACAGAAATTGACTCACAGACTGAGAGAATGAACTCATGGTTATGGAGGTGGGGGGCAGGGCTAGTTAGGGAGTTCGGGATGGTCATGCATGCACTGCTGTATTTAAAATGGACAGCCAACAAGGAGCTACTGTAGAGCACAGGGAATTCTGCTCCATGTTATCTGGCAGCCTGGATGGGAGGGGACTTTAGGGGAGAATGGATACATGTATATGTATGGCTGAGTCCCTTCGATGTTAATTGGCTATAGTCCAATAGAAAAGAAAAAACTGTAGAGAAAAAAGAAAAAGGGTGCAAAGCCATTTAAGAATTTAAATTAAACGGTGCTTTAACATGGGGTGTTTTTGTTCTGGCTTTGCGCCCTTTGCAGTGAAAGCTCAAAGTCCTAACCACTGAACTGCCAGGGAACTCCCTTTTCTGTGTATCTTAAAATGCTTAGTATTGACTTAGTATTGAGATTATTTAACTACCTTGGCAAGCTAGCAGTAGAATTGGGAGACTGGTGACAGACTCTGAGATCTGTTCTAGAAAAGGATTCCTTCCCCAGATCTGATGGTTGTGAAAAATTCCCCAGGCCCCCGTGCTGTTTATCATCCGCAAACACTTGAGGATCCCTGACAGTGATCTGGATGTGGATCTGGGCTGGAAAGCAGTCTAGTGCTGTGCTTGTATCATAACAGATGTAATATGTGCTCACTCACAGCATCAGCGCTTTATCAGAGGAATAAATGGAAAGTGATTCTGGGCTGAGAGGGTAAAGGGATCAGTTTATGGAAAAGAGAGCCTGGGTAGGCACATATTCTGAAAACTACAGGCCAAGAACCAGAAGAGGAGTGCCAGCCATGAACAATGAGATCACACATGCAGACGTCTGGACGGAATCAGGCATTCTGATGATTTCCTTTTAAGGAAAATCAAGGTTTCCGCCTGGTGCTGAATACTTTGAAGATAAGTGCTCTGAAGGCAGAGCGAGGTAGCGATCCCATTCAGTGGCGTTAGGTGAACTTTCAAAACTGGGTTCATTTAAAAAGCATGCCCCAGAGTTCCCCACCAGCCAAGGAGGGTCGAGTGGCTTTCCCTGCCTTTGAGGAACATTTTGATCTCCCATAACTTGGTTGTCCCATGATGGCAGGTGGTTATAGAGACTGAGCTGGCCTCACCTGAAGACTTCATTGGGGACCAAATATCCCAGTCCACATTCTAACCAAGAAAACTCCCACTGTGGCAAAAATTCTCAGAAAAACACAACTCAGCCACCATCAGAGCCACAACCACGCCCTAGGAAGTACGTATCTGAGTTCCCACTCACTCCCCAGTTCATCAGGCTGCATCCCTGCCTTCTCTCCACCCTCAGCTCTAAATAATGGCAGGTGGTGAGTGGGTGGGGAAGCAGGGAGACTCCCTGTCCAGGTGGGCCTGGTTCCATCCACATTTAGCCAAGCAGTCCTACATCCAAGGCTGCTCCACCAGTCAGGGGTAAACTGGGACGGCTGGTCCCCGACTGAGGTTCCCAGTACTCTCTGATGGATGCTTGCCCTCTCGGCAGCACTGGATGTGGCTTAGCCCCTGTGCGTCGAGAACTCTCTGCCCCCTTGGCTTCCATGTATTGTATTTAATTTGGGGCTGTGCTGGGTCTTCACTGCGCGTGCAGGCTTTCTCGAGTTGCACCAAGCGGGGGCTTCTCTGGTTTGGAGCACAGGCTCTACGGCACATGGGCTTAGTTGCCCAAGGCCCGTGGGATCTGCCAAGGCCAGGGACTGAACCAGCATCCCTGCATTGTCGGGTGGGATTCCCAACCACTGGACCACAGAGAAATGCCACCTTGGCTTTCTTTCCACCTCCCTCTCTCCTATCTCCTTTCCTCACCTCTCACTTCTCTGCTGACGCCTTCCTTCCAGCCTCTACAGTGTCAGCGCTTCTCACAGTTCTGTCCTCAGCTTGCCTTTTCTCTTCCTAACATGCTGGGTTGAATAGTGTCCCCCTAAATTTATATCCTCCCAGAACCTCAGAATGTGACCTTGTTTGGAACTAGAGTTTTGGCAGATATAACTGGTTAAGTTAAAATTTTAGTTGCTCAGTCGTATCCGACTCTCTGTGACCCCATGAACTGCAGCCTGCCAGGCTCCTCTGTCCATGGAATTCACCAGGCAAGTGGGTTGCCACTGGCTTCTGCAAAGGAAGTTAAGATAAGGTTATGGGCAAAGAATGTTGCCTGCCATCAAGCCACCAGCCACTGCTGACAGCCAGATGGTGCACCCTGAGGGGAATTCAGGATGGAGAAAAACAGGATACTGGCCCTAGAGAGTTAAGATGCATATCAAAGGAATAACTTCAATGAACACAGACTCTTGCATCTTCCCACACTCAGAAAAGCACTCAAACCATTAACTTGAGGTGTCTACTTTTTGCAACTAGCATCAATCATTTAATGTCCAACTACATTTTTTTTTTCCGGCAAATATTCCTATATATTGTGGCTCCTTCCTTATGTCTGGGGAGCAGTCCCTCAGAGCTGTCTGAGAGGCTGTCTCCCAAGCTATAGTCCTCAGTATGGTCCCCAAATAACATAATTTGCAGCTTTTAGGTTGTACATTTTTTTCCGTTGACAAGGACTAGGAAGGATCTTAAATTCAGTACGATTAATGTCCTTATAGACAAGGAAACAACCCACAAAGACACAAAAGAAAGAAGGCCACCTGACAAATAGAGGCAGAGATTGCAGCAATGCCATTACAAGCCAAGCAACACCAACATTGCCAGTGTTAAAAAAAAAACAGGCCCAAAATGGAGTCACTGATGCTCAACTCCATGCCACTAAACTAAGATCTAATAATTATAGTTGCAGCCTCTTCCAGAGAAGGAATTTTAAACCAGTCAATCAGGAATCAGCTGTTCACTCTAGTGAGGTCTTCTGTTACGCAGACACGTGCCTTCCCCTAAAGGACAGCAACCTTGCAACAACCCGCTGCTTGTCTAGTATAACCTCCTTCTTCCCACATTCTTCTGCCTATGAGTCTTCTATTTTGTACAGCTCCTCAGAGCTCCTTTCTGGGGTGCTCCTCAATTCATGAATCATTGACTACAGTCAACAAAGGTCTTTAAAATTTAGTTTGAGAGTTTTTTTGTTTTGTTTTGTTTTGTTTTAGTACAGCAGCTATCAGAAGGTAGGAAGCAGCATGCAAGAATTCGGGAGTTCTGAGGGAACATGGCCCTGGTAACAGCTTGATTTCAGACTTCTAGCCTCCTGAACTGTGTGTGGGTCGGGGGGGGTGGGTGTTCCACCTCTTGATGCCACCCAGTCTGTGATAACTTGTTACAGTGAACCTAGGAGCTATCACCGCCATTGTCTTAACTAACGTAATTTAGTTACTAAGGTTTCAGGTCCATCTATATGTCTGTGACCTCTAGCTCTTCAGTGCCAGCTGGGAGCTCTCTCTCCCTTGAGTTCTAGATCTGGTTTCCAAGCACCAGCTTCAACAGCAGACATCCTGGATCTCTGTGTCCTGCCTGCTCTGCCCTTGCAATGTGTCCAACTTTGAACTGATCTCTGCCATGTACCTGGTCTCCCTCGACATTTTTTTTTTAACATTGGGCATGCTGGGTCTTAGTTGTGGCAGGCATGTGGGATCTAGTCCCCTGACCAGGCATCTAACCCAGGCCCCCTGCAATGGGAGTGAGAAGTCTTAGCCACTGGACCACCAGGGAAGTCCCCAGTCCTCAATAACTTTTTAAATCTAGGTTAGTGGCATCACCAACAACTGCCTCCCCAACCTTAAACCTTGACATTACCCTTGATTATTCCTCCTCCCCGCCTCTCTCCTGGAGGAGGAACTGGCACCCTCTCCAGGATTCTTGCCTGGAAAGTCCCATGACAGAGGAGTCTGGAGGGCTGGAGTCCACGGGGTTTCCAGAGTCGGACACGACTGAGTGACTACCACCTCCTCTCTCTACACTGTTGCTGTGTAGTTGCTCAGTTGTATCTGACTCTTTGTGATCCCATGAACTGAAGCCCGCCAGGCTCCTCTGTCCATGGTATTTCCCAGACAAAAATACTAGAGTGGGTTGCCATGCCCTTCTCCAGGGGATCTTCTCAACTTAGGGTTCGAAACCATGTCTCCTGCATTTGCAGGCAAATTCTTTACCACTGAGCTACCTGGGAAGCACCTCTTTACACCAATCTTACCATTAAGACCTCACAATCCTACCTTGAAAGTTCCTCTCTGTAGACTGTTGAGTGAAGCAGAGGGTGTTCAGTCAGAACCCAAGTGACCACCACAGCTACATTTCAGACTTGTGTCTGATCTTGTCTGAGATCCTAGAGCACCAGGCAGGTGTCAAAGATCCAGCAGGCACCAGTTTGGCTAAGAGGTTTACATGACTTTGTGAGGGTATTCCTAGCTTCCTTAGCCTGTGGGGCTTCCCAGGAGGCACAGTGGTAAAGAATCTGCCTGCCAATGCAAGAGACACGGGTTTGATCCCTGGATCGGGCAGATCCCCTGGAGAAGGGCATGGCAGCCCAATCCAGTATTCTTGCCTGGAAAATTCCATGGACAGAGGAGCCTGGCGGGCCACAGTCCACGGGGTCACAAAGAGTCAGACCTGACTGAGCATGCATACATGCACAACAGCCTGTGATTACAAAGCAAGGTCATATTTCCTTTCCAGAATCCAAATTCTTACTGCAGGAGACCTCATCCTGCTTGCTTGCAGGAAATGGTTCTTTCTCAAAGTGTCCTCCTGCTATTTCCAGAAGTCCCAAGAGGGTGTCTCATCTGCATTCACAAATCAAGCTGGCACCTGATGGCACCAGAATGTGCATTAGCCAGGGCCGGCTTGCCCATGTGTGTCAGAGGCCGTCAAAAATGAGCCTCTACAAGAGAATAATTGACTCCCGTTGTTAAGAAGGAGACAGCGGCTCTAAGCCTTAGCACCATCTTCTGAGAAACCTCCGCATCAAGAGAGCGAAGCAGAGGATGAAGCAAACGCACAAGCTTAAGTGCAAAAGAAGAAAGACGAGGCAGAGCGCCAAGGAGGCTATATACCCCAGAAGCCACATGAGCAGGAACAAGGGAAGCCAGAGGCCAGGGATTCCCTCAGCTCTAAATAATGGCAGGTGGTGAGTGGGTGGGGAAGCAGGGAGACTCCCTGTCCAGGTGGGCCTGGTTCCATCCACATTTAGCCAAGCAGTCCTACATCCAAGGCTGCTCCACCAGTCAGGGGTAAACTGGGACGGCTGGTCCCCGACTGAGGTTCCCAGTACTCTCTGATGGATGCTTGCCCTCTCGGCAGCACTGGATGTGGCTTAGCCCCTGTGCGTCGAGAACTCTCTGCCCCCTTGGCTTCCATGTATTGTATTTAATTTGGGGCTGTGCTGGGTCTTCACTGCGCGTGCAGGCTTTCTCGAGTTGCACCAAGCGGGGGCTTCTCTGGTTTGGAGCACAGGCTCTACGGCACATGGGCTTAGTTGCCCAAGGCCCGTGGGATCTGCCAAGGCCAGGGACTGAACCAGCATCCCTGCATTGTCGGGTGGGATTCCCAACCACTGGACCACAGAGAAATGCCACCTTGGCTTTCTTTCCACCTCCCTCTCTCCTATCTCCTTTCCTCACCTCTCACTTCTCTGCTGACGCCTTCCTTCCAGCCTCTACAGTGTCAGCGCTTCTCACAGTTCTGTCCTCAGCTTGCCTTTTCTCTTCCTAACATGCTGGGTTGAATAGTGTCCCCCTAAATTTATATCCTCCCAGAACCTCAGAATGTGACCTTGTTTGGAACTAGAGTTTTGGCAGATATAACTGGTTAAGTTAAAATTTTAGTTGCTCAGTCGTATCCGACTCTCTGTGACCCCATGAACTGCAGCCTGCCAGGCTCCTCTGTCCATGGAATTCACCAGGCAAGTGGGTTGCCACTGGCTTCTGCAAAGGAAGTTAAGATAAGGTTATGGGCAAAGAATGTTGCCTGCCATCAAGCCACCAGCCACTGCTGACAGCCAGATGGTGCACCCTGAGGGGAATTCAGGATGGAGAAAAACAGGATACTGGCCCTAGAGAGTTAAGATGCATATCAAAGGAATAACTTCAATGAACACAGACTCTTGCATCTTCCCACACTCAGAAAAGCACTCAAACCATTAACTTGAGGTGTCTACTTTTTGCAACTAGCATCAATCATTTAATGTCCAACTACATTTTTTTTTTCCGGCAAATATTCCTATATATTGTGGCTCCTTCCTTATGTCTGGGGAGCAGTCCCTCAGAGCTGTCTGAGAGGCTGTCTCCCAAGCTATAGTCCTCAGTATGGTCCCCAAATAACATAATTTGCAGCTTTTAGGTTGTACATTTTTTTCCGTTGACAAGGACTAGGAAGGATCTTAAATTCAGTACGATTAATGTCCTTATAGACAAGGAAACAACCCACAAAGACACAAAAGAAAGAAGGCCACCTGACAAATAGAGGCAGAGATTGCAGCAATGCCATTACAAGCCAAGCAACACCAACATTGCCAGTGTTAAAAAAAAAACAGGCCCAAAATGGAGTCACTGATGCTCAACTCCATGCCACTAAACTAAGATCTAATAATTATAGTTGCAGCCTCTTCCAGAGAAGGAATTTTAAACCAGTCAATCAGGAATCAGCTGTTCACTCTAGTGAGGTCTTCTGTTACGCAGACACGTGCCTTCCCCTAAAGGACAGCAACCTTGCAACAACCCGCTGCTTGTCTAGTATAACCTCCTTCTTCCCACATTCTTCTGCCTATGAGTCTTCTATTTTGTACAGCTCCTCAGAGCTCCTTTCTGGGGTGCTCCTCAATTCATGAATCATTGACTACAGTCAACAAAGGTCTTTAAAATTTAGTTTGAGAGTTTTTTTGTTTTGTTTTGTTTTGTTTTAGTACAGCAGCTATCAGAAGGTAGGAAGCAGCATGCAAGAATTCGGGAGTTCTGAGGGAACATGGCCCTGGTAACAGCTTGATTTCAGACTTCTAGCCTCCTGAACTGTGTGTGGGTCGGGGGGGGTGGGTGTTCTACCTCTTGATGCCACCCAGTCTGTGATAACTTGTTACAGTGAACCTAGGAGCTATCACCGCCATTGTCTTAACTAACGTAATTTAGTTACTAAGGTTTCAGGTCCATCTATATGTCTGTGACCTCTAGCTCTTCAGTGCCAGCTGGGAGCTCTCTCTCCCTTGAGTTCTAGATCTGGTTTCCAAGCACCAGCTTCAACAGCAGACATCCTGGATCTCTGTGTCCTGCCTGCTCTGCCCTTGCAATGTGTCCAACTTTGAACTGATCTCTGCCATGTACCTGGTCTCCCTCGACATTTTTTTTTTAACATTGGGCATGCTGGGTCTTAGTTGTGGCAGGCATGTGGGATCTAGTCCCCTGACCAGGCATCTAACCCAGGCCCCCTGCAATGGGAGTGAGAAGTCTTAGCCACTGGACCACCAGGGAAGTCCCCAGTCCTCAATAACTTTTTAAATCTAGGTTAGTGGCATCACCAACAACTGCCTCCCCAACCTTAAACCTTGACATTACCCTTGATTATTCCTCCTCCCCGCCTCTCTCCTGGAGGAGGAACTGGCACCCTCTCCAGGATTCTTGCCTGGAAAGTCCCATGACAGAGGAGTCTGGAGGGCTGGAGTCCACGGGGTTTCCAGAGTCGGACACGACTGAGTGACTACCACCTCCTCTCTCTACACTGTTGCTGTGTAGTTGCTCAGTTGTATCTGACTCTTTGTGATCCCATGAACTGAAGCCCGCCAGGCTCCTCTGTCCATGGTATTTCCCAGACAAAAATACTAGAGTGGGTTGCCATGCCCTTCTCCAGGGGATCTTCTCAACTTAGGGTTCGAAACCATGTCTCCTGCATTTGCAGGCAAATTCTTTACCACTGAGCTACCTGGGAAGCACCTCTTTACACCAATCTTACCATTAAGACCTCACAATCCTACCTTGAAAGTTCCTCTCTGTAGACTGTTGAGTGAAGCAGAGGGTGTTCAGTCAGAACCCAAGTGACCACCACAGCTACATTTCAGACTTGTGTCTGATCTTGTCTGAGATCCTAGAGCACCAGGCAGGTGTCAAAGATCCAGCAGGCACCAGTTTGGCTAAGAGGTTTACATGACTTTGTGAGGGTATTCCTAGCTTCCTTAGCCTGTGGGGCTTCCCAGGAGGCACAGTGGTAAAGAATCTGCCTGCCAATGCAAGAGACACGGGTTTGATCCCTGGATCGGGCAGATCCCCTGGAGAAGGGCATGGCAGCCCAATCCAGTATTCTTGCCTGGAAAATTCCATGGACAGAGGAGCCTGGCGGGCCACAGTCCACGGGGTCACAAAGAGTCAGACCTGACTGAGCATGCATACATGCACAACAGCCTGTGATTACAAAGCAAGGTCATATTTCCTTTCCAGAATCCAAATTCTTACTGCAGGAGACCTCATCCTGCTTGCTTGCAGGAAATGGTTCTTTCTCAAAGTGTCCTCCTGCTATTTCCAGAAGTCCCAAGAGGGTGTCTCATCTGCATTCACAAATCAAGCTGGCACCTGATGGCACCAGAATGTGTATTAGCCAGGGCCGGCTTGCCCATGTGTGTCAGAGGCCGTCAAAAATGAGCCTCTACAAGAGAATAATTGACTCCCGTTGTTAAGAAGGAGACAGCGGCTCTAAGCCTTAGCACCATCTTCTGAGAAACCTCCGCATCATGAGAGCGAAGCAGAGGATGAAGCAAACGCACAAGCTTAAGTGCAAAAGAAGAAAGACGAGGCAGAGCGCCAAGGAGGCTATATACCCCAGAAGCCACATGAGCAGGAACAAGGGAAGCCAGAGGCCAGGGATGCTGGTACAAACTGCTGGACCATGGGGCTTCCCTGATGTCTCAGACAGTGAAGAGTCCGCCTGCAACGCGGGAGACCTGGGTTCAATCCCTGGGTTGGGAAGATCCCCTGGAGAAGGAAATGGCTACCCACTCCAGTACTCTTGCCTGGAGAATCCTGTAGACAGAGGAGTCTGATGGGCTACAGTCCATGAGGTCCCAAAGAGCCAGAAAAGACTGAAGCAACTTGGCATGCATACATGCATGCCTACAGTCTAGAACTTGTCTCAATGGGTTTGGAACATCCAGAGCTATTTTGATGGCCTCAGCTGCCTTTGAGAGGCCCACTTTGCTCGTATCAAAGCAGTCCCTTTTGGTCCTTTACCCTGGAACTATGACATTCTGGACCGTTCTCAGCTGTGGCTGCAAGTAACACATGTACAATGAACCATCTCTCTTCCAAGTCAGAAAGAAACGAGGAGGATGCTGTGGATTTTCATGTAACTGAAGTAGTAGTGGAGGCGGCCGGACCTAAAGGACCAAAACCAATGCTCAGCGCCTCTACGACGTTTCTTCTCTTTGCTGCTCTCTCATTCTCTCCTTTTCGCAGTCTTTGCTCTCCTTATGTACAGCCTCATTTTTCTCTTCATCTGCACGTCCCAGAACATAGCTACGTGAGTCAACCCCACGGAGGTGTGTATGTGTGCTTAGCTGCTCAGTCATGTCTGACTCTGTGACCCTGTGGACTATAGCCCATCAGGCACCTCTATCCATGGGATTCTCCAGGCAAGGAGACTGGAGTGGGTTGCTATGCCCTCCTCCGGGGGATCTTCCCTACCCAGAGATAGAACCCAGGTCTCCCAACCCCAGGGATAGCCTCTGACTAACTCTGTATGGGTCTCAGATCCAAGCCTAGGCTGAGTGCTGGTTCCAGGAAGGGGGTGGGGGGCACATGGTCATTTCTGCAGCTTGGACGCAAAGTCTGTACTGGGAGAAAGTGAGTGACAGCCGAATCCAACAGCTACTATGAGGTACCACACGTGTCTGCCTTTGTCGCCCTCTCTTGTGTGTTTTTCTCCACCACCTCTAAAGCCACAGGGTGGTAAAGCCACATCACTGCCAATACCACTGGAAGACCCAGGGCATACGCAGCACTGCTTAAGGTCCAGCGGACTAAGCGCAACGCAGGGAAGAGGGCATTCTTTTATATAACAACTCAGCCTGCTCTCCAAGGACACCACAGTGAGGACGGCAGTTACATACAGCACAGGACGTGGGAGGAAGTAAGACGTTGCCAGTGTCCAGGGTGTGGATCTATGGCAGGAGGGGGAGGTGGAAGTTATTACAACAAGGTCAGGACCACCAGCCAAGGTGTGTATGTGTGTGTGTGTGTGTGTGTGTGTGTGTGTGAGCAGCAGCATAATCTTAGGACTCTCAAATGTTTATTATCTTTTTGCATGCTTTTTTGTATTTATAGAATTTTTCTTTGGGGATTTCCCTGGCTGTCCAGTGGTTAGGGGGGCTTTCCAGGTGGCGCAGTGGTAAAGAACCCGCCTGCTAATGCAGGAGACGCAGGAGATGTGGGTTTGATCCCTGACTCAGGAAGATCCCCTGGAGGAGGAAATGGCAACCCACTCCAGTATTCCTGCCTGGAAAACTTATCATGGACAGAGAGCCTGGCGGGCTACAATCCATGGGGTTGTAAAGAGTCAGACACAACTGAGTGACTGAACACACACACACACACACACACACACACTAGTGGTTAGGACTCCATGTGCCAAGGGATCAGGTTCAATCCCTGGTCCGGGAACTAAGATCCTGTAACCTGGATGGCACAGCCAAAAAATAAAACAAAAAATAAATAAATAAACATTTTCTTTGGACCTGGTTACTTGAAAAAGGAAGAAATCTTGATTGGCACTATTTGGGAAAAAAAATAACACTAAAGGTCAGAAAGATGTTTCTCAAGCTGGGAAATATTTAAAAAAATTATTCCTGCCCTTCCCATCCCCTGGCACTAAATCCAGTCCAAGAGTTATGCCTGAAAAGTCAAGTCCTTTTTCCCTTTCCTGCCCCTACTAATAGTTAGGTCCACCACGGACAGAAAGTCCCAGGGTGGAATGGGTTATGGGACGGACGGACGGACGGACACACACACACACACACACACACACTAGTGGTTAGGACTCCATGTGCCAAGGGATCAGGTTCAATCCCTGGTCCGGGAACTAAGATCCTGTAACCTGGATGGCACAGCCAAAAAATAAAACAAAAAATAAATAAATAAACATTTTCTTTGGACCTGGTTACTTGAAAAAGGAAGATATCTTGATTGGCACTATTTGGGAAAAAAAATAACACTAAAGGTCAGAAAGATGTTTCTCAAGCTGGGAAATATTTAAAAAAATTATTCCTGCCCTTCCCATCCTCTGGCACTAAATCCAGTCCAAGAGTTATGCCTGAAAAGTCAAGTCCTTTTTCCCTTTCCTGCCCCTACTAATAGTTAGGGCCACCACGGACAGAAAGTCCCAGGGTGGAATGGGTTATGGGACGGACGGACGGACGGACACACACACACACACACACACACACATGTTGTAAAGAGAGAGGCATTTCATGGGGACTTGAAAAACAAACTCCTTAACTTAATGGTGTTCTCTAAAAACTGATTACCGAAGAAAATAAATCATAACAAAAGCAACATGACAAAGGATGGCCATCTGTTGTGAACATCATAAAGGAGATTTCTGCATGGGGAAGGAGGTTGAGCCTAATTATCTCTAAAGACTCTTCTGAAACTCAAATTCTCTGAAATAGTGAGCCCATAAAAAAAGGAAGCACAGAGGGGGAAAGGAAGAAAAACACTCCACTCTGCTTTAACATATATTCTGTGACTTCTGACACCCCTCTCTCAGGTTGGTAAACTGGCCCCCTTTAAGTTCCAAAAAGCATATGCGGTTACGTAGTCTGTTTCTCTTTGAAGAAAACCTGGTTGTCACCCTGCTTTAGTCCGCTTCTCTCTCTCTCTCAGCCCCTTGGACGGTTCTGATGGCAAATCCCGCCCGCCCCCCTTCCCTCTTCCTGAAAACCCAGCCTGATTTGCTGTGTGGTTGTTCTTCAGTCACTAAATTCTGTCTGACTCTGCGACCCCATGGACGGCAGCACACCAGACTTCCCTGTCCTTCACCATCTCCCGCAGTGTGCTCAAACTCATGTCCACTGAGTCGATGATGTCATCCAACCATCTCATCCTCCGTCTCCTCCGTCTCCTCTTGCCCTCAATCTTTCCCAGCATCAGGGTCTTTACCAGTGAGCTGGCTCTTCTCATCATGTGGCCCAAGCATCAGTCCTTCCATTCACCATGACCAAGTTGTGGTCCATGGAGGGGGTCTGTAGTATGAAGCTTCTATTAACCACCAGATGCCTAAAGGAGCACGTTCTCTGAGTCTTTGAAAAGGGCTCAGCTTCACTCCTTCTTACTCCTGGACCCTGGTCCCCTGGAAAGTGAAAGTAGTGAAAGTCGCTCACTCCTGTCTGACTCTTTGTGACCCCATGGTATACAGTCAGTGGAGTTCTCCAGGCCAGAACACTGCAGCGGGTAGCCGTTCCCTTCTCCAGAGGATCTTCCCAACCCAGGGATCGAACCCAGGTCTCCCTCATTGCAGGCAGACTCTTTACCAGCCAAACTACAAGGGAAGCCCAAACCAACAAGCCAGTCAGGAGCTCTGGTCCCCCGGGGGGAGGCGTCAAGTTCCATGGAGCAGCTGGGGGCATCGTCTCAGTGTATAACACAACAGGAAGGTCATAGAGCACAGCTCACGCTCTATGGTCAGGACTTCATGCAGTGTGTGTCGCCTATATATTTTAAGCCAATATGTTTACATACAGTAGTGTGAGTTTGAAGAGTTATTTATCAGATCTAAGATATTGTTTTCTGGCTTCTTTGCGTGAAAGGATGGAGGAAGAGGAAGCTGGTGCCGGCTGACAGTGAGCAGGCATATATGAGGTGCTTACCTTACCTCATCTCAGGCTTCTCAAGAGCTGCCTTTTATAGAGTGGGGTCTGAGTATCTCAGCTGCTTGAATATCTTGCTCAGGGTTATGCAGCCTATAAGTGGCAAAGCAAGGGTGAGAACTAGAGTTGTCCATTCCTTGCGGTTTCTTTAAGCAACTGAAAAAAACTAAGATTTTGTTAACTGTTTCTCAGTGTCACATCATTTGGAAAAAAACAGGAATGAGTGGAAGTGAAGGTCAGGCTTATGCCTCAACAATGTTTCAGTTTAAATTTCAAGTTACATGTAATTAAATTGTATAATTCAGAATATAATGATGCCACTGTATTAGCAAGATAGACACACTTAGTGATGCTTACTACTGAACACAAAAGAGCCATTTAATTTAAACAAGATAATTCAAACGTTTGCTTGCCTAAAGCTCATAAAATGCCATTTCATTAAATCATGTTTTCATTTATGTGACTGTTATATCAAAGCTATTTTATTGTTATAGAAGTTGGAATCATATGGTGGGTTATTTTTAAATGATGAACATATAATGAAATATACTTTTAAGAATAAAATATACTTGGCTATATTAATTTATTGATTTAATGAATGATGATTGAGCGCCTGTTATGTTCTAGGTATGTAGGATACAGTATATTTCTTCCACTGAGCAAATGGAGGTAAACAGAAATTGTAGGAGGTTGAATAATGGCCCCCCAAAGATATCAGTTCCTAATCCCTAGACCAAAATATATGGCAAAACAGAGTGGAGTGTCTTTCCTCATTTCCCTCTCTGTACTTTCCTTGTTTAATGGGCTCATTCTTTCATAGAGTGTTCCAAGGAATCCTTAGAGATAATTAGGCTCAACCTCCTTCCGCACGCAGAATTCCCCATGTAAACGTTGCCTAACGTGGAAAGAATATCTTTGTGGATGTGATTAAGTTAATGGTGTTGACATGGGGAGATTATGTTGGATTATTAGAATGGATCCCAAGTGCATTCGCATGTTTTCTTCTAAGACAGAAGCAGAGGGAGATTCTGATGCTGTCACACAAAAGAAGAATATGATGGCACAGAGAGACGTCGGCCTTGAAGACTGGAGTGATACGGCCACAAGCCAAGGGATGCCAGCAGCCATCAGGAAGTGGAAGGGGCAAGAAGAGACCCTCCTAGAATGAAACACTGCTGTTGGCAGCAACATGAGTGGGCCTAGAGATTACCCTGCTAAGTGAAGACGGGCGGGTCATGGTGGAGGGTTCTGACAAAACGTGGTCCACTGGAGAAAGGAATGGCAAACCACTCCAGGATTCTTGCCTTGAGGACCCCACAAACAGTATGAAGTAAGTAGGAAAGAGAAAAACGAATACCATGTGATATCACTTATACATAGAATCTAAAATAGGACACAAGTGAACTTATCGATGAAACAGAAACACACTCAGGGACACAGAGAACAGACTTGTGGCTGCCAAGGGGAGAGGCAGGTAGAGGAGGGATGGGCTGCAGTTTGGGATCAGCAGATGCAAAGCATTATACACAGAACAGATAAACAACAGGGTCCTACTGAACAGCACAGGGAACTACCTTCAATATCCTGTGATAAAGCTAGTGGAAAAGAAGATGGAAAAGAATGTATATATAACCAAATCCCTTTGCTGAAAGCAGAAATTAACATGTAAATCAACTATCCTTCCCTTGCCTTTGGGCTTCATTGGTGGCTCATCAAATATATTTCAAAAAAAATAAATTAAAAAAAAATAAGAAGAACACAAATGGAAAACTGATAAATACCTGCTTTAAATTTTTTTCCACGGACTTCCCTGGTGGTCCAGTGGCTGAGACTCTGCGCTCCCAATGCAGCGGGCCCGGGTTTAATCCCTGGTCAGGGAACTAGATCCCACAGGCTGTGACTAAAGGATCCGGCATGCCGCAACTAAGACCTGGAGCAGCAAAAAAAAGTGGCAGGGGCCAGCAAAAGAGAGAAAAAGAGAGAGTGAGAAAGTTTTCCAAATAAACAAAACATTTGTTTGTTTTTTTTTTTTTTTAAAGAACAAGATTCTCCTCTAGAACCTCCAGAGGAATGTGGCCCTGCCGACTGACACCTTGACTGTGGCCCCAGGACGCTTTCTTGGATCTCTGCTCTGCATAACCGTGAGAGAACACATTTCTGTGTGACCAAGAGTGTGGTCACTTGTTTCCATAGCATTGGGAAGCCAATACATACACACGCACGTGAACGTGATGACATTCGTGGCGATCGATGAGACAGAAATGTGATAAACGGAGGAATCCCTTGAGAGGACACAGCCCAGACAGGCGGCTCCGCGGCCTGGAGCAAGGCGGAGAGAGGCCGGCGGTCACGCGGAGGCTCACAGGTGGGCGGGGCTCCAGGGGCGTGGGGCACACGTGGGGCACACGTGGGGCACACGTGGGGCACACGTGGGGCGCACGTGGGGCGCACGTGGGGCGCACGTGGGGTGCCAGGGAGATGGAAGTCAGGCGGCCGGGACACAGAGCTGTGAGACGCTGTCGGAGAGACTGTGGCCACTTCGTGTAGGGTCTGCCCGATAGGGTAAGAAACCTGGGGTTTAGACTGATGAGCTGTGAAGACTGGAAGATTTCAGTAGAGTGATGCGATCTGCTTTCCATAGTGTAGACATCACCGTGTAGAGTGGATGGTGAGAACAAGCAGAAAGGAGAGACAGCAGTGGGGGACTATTGCAGGATTCCCGGGGCTGGGGGCAGAAATGCTAGCGGTGACCTCAGTGCCCCATCTAGCTCTGGAAGCCAGCTCCGCCCCTGGGTGCCCCTATTTCAGTGACATTAGCCGTCTCCAGAGACCTGTGGCGCCTCCTGCTATCACTACATCAGGTGGCCTCTGATTCTGTGGCAGCCCAACTCTCTCAGCCTTTCTGGTGACCCCACTTTTGCCCTGGCTCTCCTTGTGCTTTGTCTAAATGAAAAGATGACAGCCCCTGGCTGTATCTGCTGCTGCTGCTAAGTCGCTTCAGTCGTGTCCGACTCTGTGCAACCCCATAGACGGCAGCCCACCAGGCTCCCCCATCCCTGGGATTCTCTAGGTAAGAACACTGGAGTGGGTTGCCATTTCCTTCTCCAATCTGGCTGTATCTAGGTCTCCCTTTTGTTGTTTTTTTTCCATATTTCTATAACTTTGTAGTTTCATGAATCCATATTTTGAAAAGTGCCTTTTATTGGAGTATAGTTGCCTTACAATGCTGTGTTAGTTTCTGCTGTGCAGCAAAGTCAATCAGCTATATATACACATATATCCCCTCTTGTGGATTTCCTTCCCATTTAGGTCACAGCAGAGCATTGAGTAGAGTTCCCTGTGCTGTACAGTCAGCTCTCATTAGCAGGTCTCTCCCTTATTAGCTGGGTGACCTGGTAAATTACCAAGCTTACCTGTTCCTTACTTTCACTATCTGTAAAATAGAGAAAACAGTCATCTCTTTTCACAGGCGTGTTGAGGGGATTACGGAAGGTAATGCACGCAAAGTGCTGAAAACCATGACTGTCTTCATAAATTTTACTATCACGTCTTCTTCATCCCCTCCATCAGCATCCTAATCTGACCTCCTGGGCCGCCTCCACACCGCTGCGGGATTACTCTCTAAAGGTCTGCTGGGATCCGCGTGCTCTCTCCAGTCATCGTCCATCGCCGCGGGATGCCTTCCACATGAGCCTGGAGCTGCACAGCCTGCCTTTCAGCCCTGGTTCTGTGTCAGTCTTTCCACCTCCCTACACCCAGCCAAACGGTAAACCTCACGTCCCCCTCACTAAACCACACAGCCTGGGTTTGCTTTTTCACTTCCGAGCCTCTGCTCCCGGGGTTTCTTCCATCCCTACTTCCCTCCCTGGGGCGTGTCCTCTGGCGCCTGCCTACACTTAAGCTTTTCAGCCACTGAAAGTTTCAAAACTCAATAATTTCTGTGCGGTTCTCAACCTTCTCTCCCTGAATAAGCTCACTGATTTACATCTCTGTCGCTGTTGCTCAATCGCATCCGACTCTTTGGGACTCCACGGGCCGCAGCACGCCAGGCTTCCCTCTGTGTACGTGGGGATGCACCTGGAGAGCCTCCTTCCTACAAGCTCTCATTAGGAGAAAACCTGGATCAGAACACTTTAACCTGAGGCAGTGCACTGGGCCTGCTGCCACATCTTCCTCCAGGACAGTGAGCATCTCCCCACTGTGACGGTCTGGGAGGGACAGGACAGTGAGTGTCCACTCTTCCTAAGAGTTAAGGCCCAAAGCCAGCGATGGGAAACACGCCCCTCTCTCCATGCAGGGTTCTAGAATGAGGCCGTCTGCTCTCTGCGGAAAATCCGGGCTTGTCTCACCAAGCAAACTTCATGTATGACCTGCTGAGGTGGTCAGCCCACCCGCAGCTCGCCTGGGGCCACAGGGTAGAGTCCTTGGCCCACCCCATGCAGCAGCTGTGATGAAGGAAACGTCATCGCACACCTAGGCTAAGATGTACGTTACCAGATTCTCAAAGAAACCCTCGGAAAGGCACAGTGTGGGTATGGGGTCCCTGTGCTGAAATCTGGGAGGGTCACTGCAGGGACGGCTGGGGGAGGGGATTCAAGGCTAGAGCTAGGTGAGTGGGGGTGGGGAGGTGTGACGGGACAATTCCCTCATGCAGGTCTGAAAGGTGTAGGAGAAAGAAATGTCTACCTGAAGATTAGAGTTTCAGCTCTAATCTTCTGTTGTTTTTCAGTCACTAAGTCACGTCTGACTCTTTGCAGCCCCGTGGACTGCAGACACCAGGCTTCTCTGACCTTCACTGTCTCCCGGAGCTTGCTCAGACTCAGGTCCATTGAGTCGGTGATGCCATCCAACTCAGAATACTCTGGAGGGTCTGTGTGGTCATTGTTTGTCTTGCCTCTCTTCCAGGATCGTTTTCGGTTGCGCCGTCTGGGGGGCTGCACAGAGTCGGACACTACTGGTGCGACTTAGCAGCAGCAGCAGCACCCAAACCGCGCGCTCATTTTCAGGGAGGGAAGGAAATTTCCGCCCCAAGACCAGAAGGAAGGATCGGAATGTGGAGTTCAGTTCCCGTTCTCATCATCTGGGCCCTTTGACCAAAGGCGGGGGGCGGGGGGGCTGACCTGATGGATGAGCAGAGAGAGAAATTCCTGGGTGCACATCCCACATGCCAGTGGGTGGGGTGCTTCCCTTAAAATTAGGAGACAGGTTCAGTCCCTCTCCTTCTCTCAGGCCAATGGTCCATCATGTTCCCAGGGGCTGGAGATGGGGGTCATAGACAGGCTTGCCTTTGGGGAGGGCCAGCCAGCTATCTGCCCTGTGTGTCCCTTCTCCGCCTTCTGTGAGTCACTAGGGAGGCTGGGTTGGCCCTAGTTCTAGGGGAGGGTGCAAAAGGGCACATTTTGGTTCTGGACACTCACACTGCTGCTGTCCAGAGTGACCCAGGAGCCCTGGATTTGTCACTGAGCCTTTGCTGGGCCCACAGTCAAGTAGATCTCACCTTCTGTATCCCCGGGTAGCAACCTGTACCA
Source organism: Oreotragus oreotragus (assembly GCA_006410675.1). NCBI lineage: Eukaryota > Metazoa > Chordata > Mammalia > Artiodactyla > Bovidae > Oreotragus > Oreotragus oreotragus. Next base: position 93,327 of record SJYX01014291.1, read on the forward strand.
TCTCCGGAAATGTCAGAACCCAAACGAGACCTCCACACTGTTAACCATTCAGGACAGAACTCCACACATCTACATTGTCATCTGAGTTACTGGACTTAGTGGGGGCTGAAGCATCAAGTGGTCCAGGAAGAGGTGGATCTCGTCCAGCCCTTTGAGGAGGTGACTTCTGAGTTTACCTGTTGACGTAGCTGCAGAGAAGAGACTCACAAAGGAGATGGCAGGGAAAACTCCAGATCTGGGCGACAATGTGACTCGACTTCCTGATTGCCCTCCAAGGGTTGGCCAAGATGACCCTTAAGAACAGAAAACGAAGGGATGCTTTCATATCTACACAGTGCATCTAATCTCTTCTCTAGATCATAAACTCTTCATAATCTGGAGCTCTGTTTGACTTATCTTTGCATTCAACTGTCAAGCACTGAGCCTGGCATAAGGTAGGAAGTTAAAACCTCGACTGAGTAAGACGTGTCTGTGGATGATAAACTTAAGGATGAGGCTGATGGTGTGCGCTCTCTCAGGGTCTTAAAAAAAAGGAAATCTCCCAAAATGTCACTGCTGATCTCCTTTGAATAAGAAGTAAATGACAGCACCCAATGGAACCACAATCTTTAAGTACAAAGAATAGATAAGGAAGGACCCTTTCTAATTTGTTTGTTTTTCTTTCTCTTATCTCCCATATATTTTCTTGTACATCTTCAATAAGTGATTGCAATATGGATCCTTATTAACCCTTTACCCTGCTGGTTTCGGTTCATTTAGGGACACACATGCAAATATATATGTGCAATTGTCCCTCTCAACCGAGTACTGGAGAAGGCGATGGCACCCCACTCCAGTACTCTTGCCTGGAAAATCCCATGGATGGAGGAGCCTGGTAGGCTGCAGCCCATGGGGTCACGAAGAGTCAGACATGACTGAAGCGACTTAGCAGCAGCAGCAACCGAGTATCTGCTAAACTGCTACTCAGAAACAAAGATCCAATGAGATTAATATCATACATCTCTTCCAAGGCACGGGGTCCCTCCTGTTGTGGCCTCCTAGGTACCCAGGGGTTACCCAGATGTCAGCTGTTCCAGACATTAAGAACCAGGTAAGTTAAATTGACGATCTGAGATTCTGCCTCGGGGCATTAACCTCAGTCAATTATTGAAGTTACTGCTAGTTTTGAAGAAGTGTTTGCTTTAAATCTTCACTAATGTAAATCTCACAGGCAGGGAGGGTCCCTCAGCAGCCATTCTAGCTCCAGTGAGAAACCAGAAAAGATGCTAAGAATTTAAAGTGGTGGTAAAGACCAAGGTCTCTTGTTTGACTAACACACAGTCATCTTCAACCTCAGAGACAAGATACAGACTTTTGTTTCACTCATGTTGTGGAGGAAAGCCACTATTTAGCGTTTCAAAGTACGGCATGATAATCATTTCTGCAAATTGTAAATGAGATTATATAGTGTTATAAATAAAATACATCAATCTAGGCAGTCATTTCTCTCTTGTTAATTCTAACATTTTATTTGTTTTTAATATACCACTGAGATCTAAACTCCTAAAATGTATTCGTTCAACCCATATTTACTAGCATGCACTGTGTTCTGTGTTAGGCAGTGGGCTCTAGGGATACTTATGAGCTCCTAGACTCTTGAATGAGATCAGATTTGCTCACAAGTAAATGCAGTTGTGATTATGCTGTGCGGGTCATAAGGTCAAACCATTAGTTTGCTAGGGCTGCTGTAACAAGTACCACAAACTGCGAGGCTTAAAACAACAGAGGTTTGTTCTCTTGGAATTCTGCAGGCTACAGTCTGAACCCAAGGTTCCAGAAGGGCCATGCCCTCTCTGAAGCCCCTGGGGAGGGTCCATTTCTTTTTCTCCCTAATTTCTGTTTGCTGTCGGCAGTCCTCAGCACTCCTTAGCATGTAGGTGCGTCGCTCCAGCCTCTGCCTTTATCATCACATGGGGTTCTCCCTGTGTGTTTCTCTCTATACATGGCCTTTTTGGAAGAACACCAGTCATATTACATTAGGGGCCCACCCTACTCCAGTATGACTCCATCTTAACTGATTTCATCTGCAATGACTCTCGTTTCCAAACAAGATCACATCTGCACCAGAGGGTTGGGACTTCAACACCCCTTTTGTGGGGGACACAGTTCAACCTGTAACACAGGCATCTTTAAAGCCTGATGCACTCTTGTGAATGAGGGAAAAGCATTAAAACTTTACTGTGTGTGTGAATCAGGGCATGAAGGCAATCTGGCCCATCTTGCCAACAGGTCAGGATTCCCTGCTGATTTTGGTCAGACCTCTGTAATCTGAGCAGCAGGGAAGCCCTTTCAGAAAGCACTGGGGTCCTATATTGTTATAAATAAAATACATCAATCTAGGCAGTCATTTCTCCCTTGTTAATTCTAACATTTTATTTGTATTTAATATACCACTGAGATCTAAACTCCTAAAATGTATTCGTTCAACCCATATTTACTAGCGTGCACTGTGTTCTGTGTTAGGCAGTGGGCTCTAGGGATGCTTATGAGCTCCTAGACTCTTGAATGAGATCAAATTTGCTCACAAGTAAATGCAGTTGTGATTATGCTGTGCGGGTCATAAGGTCAAACCATTAGTTTGCTAGGGCTGCTGTAACAAGTACCACAAACTGCGAGGCTTAAAACAACAGAGGTTTGTTCTCTTGGAATTCTGCAGGCTACAGTCTGAACCCAAGGTTCCAGAAGGGCCATGCCCTCTCTGAAGACCCTGGGGAGGGTCCATTTCTTTTTCTCCCTAATTTCTGTTTGCTGTCGGCAGTCCTCAGCACTCCTTAGCATGTAGGTGCGTCGCTCCAGCCTCTGCCTTTATCATCACATAGGGTTCTCCCTGTGTGTTTCTCTCTATACATGGCCTTTTTGGAAGAACACCAGTCATATTACATTAGGGGCCCACCCTACTCCAGTATGACTCCATCTTAACTGATTTCATCTGCAATGACTCTCGTTTCCAAACAAGATCACATCTGCACCAGGGGGTTGGGACTTCAACACCCCTTTTGTGGGGGACACAGTTCAACCTGTAACACAGGCATCTTTAAAGCTTGATGCACTCTTGTTGAATGAGGGAAAAGCATTAAAACTTTACTGTGTGTGTGTGAATCAGGGCATGAAGGCAATCTGGCCCATCTTGCCAACAGGTCAGGATTTCCTGCTGATTTTGGTCAGACCTCTGTAATCTGAGCAGCAGGGAAGCCCTTTCAGAAAGCACTGGGGTCCACCCACTTGGACAATGGGCCCTTTCTCTCTCTGCTTTCTTTTCCACAATCANTGTGTGTGTGAATCAGGGCATGAAGGCAATCTGGCCCATCTTGCCAACAGGTCAGGATTTCCTGCTGATTTTGGTCAGACCTCTGTAATCTGAGCAGCAGGGAAGCCCTTTCAGAAAGCACTGGGGTCCACCCACTTGGACAATGGGCCCTTTCTCTCTCTGCTTTCTTTTCCACAATCACATCTTATTTCAAACCCTTGAATGTACTCTTTCAACATTAACCAATCCTTTCCCAGGGGCCTTGAAACGTTTCAATTCCAGTAACTACTAATTTGAAAACTGTGGGAGGAAGCCTGTTGTGGGCAGGCTCCTCCGACAGGTGACTGCAGACAAGGAGGTTTCCTGTGTGAACTAAAGGGCCACCTGGAGGGACCCGGCGCTCACCCCCACTCATGAGCACACCAAAATCACAAATACCCGCCAAACAACCACTGACACAAAAGATCGGAAGCTGCCCAAAAGAAGATGTTCTATATCCAAAGACATAATGCAGACATCACAACGAGCTGGTGGGAGGGGAGCACGTGCCACCTAATCAGATTCTACGCCCCCCGGGTGGGTGACCCACAAACTAGAAAACTAATATCACAGAAACTCTCCCACACACGTGGGAACGCCGAGCCCCTCACAAGGCTCCCCAGCTGAGGGCTCTGGCGTTGGGAGGACGAGAGGACAAGCCCCCGGAGCACTTGGCTCACAAGGTCAGTGGGGTTTGTGCGCAGGAGCACCGTGGGGCCAGGGGAAACAGGAGGTGCACCCCAGGCACACTGGGCCAGCGAGAAGCAGTGGCCTCACAGGAGCCAGGCAGACACCTCTGCTGGCCTCGGGGGCTCCTGGTGGCGGGGAGCGGGGCGCAGCTGTGCCTCTTCCCGGGGACACAGACACAGCTGGTGGAGATACCGGGGTTTATCTGTCTACGTGAACTCTGGCCAAGAGCAGACATCTTACTTGGGTCCTCGACACTTTTTGGAGACCTGGCCCACCCAACAGCCTGCAGGCTCCAGTTCTGGGAAAACTCAGGTCAAACAACCAATGCGGTGGGAACCCAGCCCCACCCATGAGCAGACAGGCTGCTTAAAGGCTTCCTAAGCCCACAGCTGAGTCTAGACACAGACCTGCCCACCAGAAGGCCAAGAGTCAGCTTCACCCACAAGGGGGCAGACACCAGAAGCAAGAGAACTACAGTGCAGTGGCATGCGGAACCAGGTCAGCAGACGCAGACCAGAACCTCCCCTGGGACCAGCTGGTCCCTGTCTTTCAGGTGATAAGAGGGCACAAGGGAGGAGTGCACTGCTAGGACACATAGGGTGTCCCCTACAGAGAGTCACCTCTCCAAGGTCAAGAAACACAACTAACCTATTACATTCATAAAAATACACATAGACATTGAAGCAAAATGAGATGGCAAAGGAATATGTTCCAAATGAAAGAACAAGATAAAACCCCAGAAGAACAACTAAATGAAGTGAACACAGTCAATCTACCCGAGAAAGTGTTTAGAGCAAAGATGATCTAAGAACTCAGGAAAAATTTGAATGGACACACTGAGCAAGAAGTTACAAGGAGCCTTCAGCGAAGAGGGCTATCTGGACCTTCTAGCGGAGGGCCACCCTCAGGCTCAGAACTAGACTTCTCCTTGAGGGAGAAGAGTTCACGAGATCAAGAATGAGAAAAGCCCTTTGCAAACTCTGATAACTAACAATGGGTTATTTTCATGATCTTCATGTCCTGTAGCACCTAGAACAGTGTGGTCATTACCAGCTAAAAGCTCCTGTTGAAATTCCCCACAAGGAACCAGGGGACAGTGAAGTTAGGACTCTAGCCACAGAGAGGGCCCTAAGAGCAGAGACCAAGAGCTCCGGTGGAAAAGCTCTCTAGCCTGCTCTCTGCTTCTGTCCCCACTCTCAGTCCAGCCTAATTCAGCACGTGTTTATGAATCCAACACGTTAGTGTTTGAGAAGCAAAAACCAGAAAAGTGTTGACATCGGGATGATGATGTCTACGACTCCATAGAGGAACACTAGGGCAGATGCCACTTCCTACAGCCCTTATGCTGAGTGTGAGACTGCATCTTCAAGATAACCTCGTAGTCACTCTCTGAATAGCAGCTTCTCAAAATCTATGTGATGAGATATATGTATAAATATCCACAGATAATATACATATCAGCTATAGACAGAATTATAGAACATAGTTATATACTCAGTAACAATTATATGCAATTGTTGTTATATGTATTATAAATATATTTAATATATAGTTAATCTAATTTTATTATGCTATTGTAATACATGATTTAATAGAAATGTTAGTATAATATATATAAGTAATATATATTTATAAACTTATTATATATTATACTTTAAGTTACTATAATATAAAAGTTAATACAATTTTATGATATGAACTTTTAAAACTACTATTTTTCGGAGAAGGGAACGGGTACCCACTTCAGTGTTCTGGCCTGGAGAATTCCATGGACTGTATAGTCCACGTGGTCGCAAACAGTCAGACATGACCGAGCGATTTTCACTCACTATAATTTTTTATATATATATATTTTTTTCAATTACTTTTTTTTCCCTTTGGTCATGTTGAGTGGCTTGCAGGTTCCTAGTTCCCTGAGCCAGGGATCAAACCTGGGCCCCAGTAGTGGAAGCATGGAGTCCTAACCACTGGACCACCAGGGAATGCCCTCTTCTTCTTCAATTTATAAAGTTTTTGCAGTGTGCATGGCCAAGCACATGGCAGTAACAGACTCATACCCAAGTTCTGCCCAGGGCCTGAAGCCCCCATGACCGCACAGCAAGGCTGTCCCAAAGCTTTCTCTAGTAAGGTGCTCAAACCACACTCAGCTGCCTGCCAAGCTCAGGCCTTCAGAAACGGCAGGTTGTGAAAAACAAAGCCTGGGGCAGGATTAGCGTCCCTGGGTTGACTGGAAGTTTCTTCAACATTACTTAGAAACTTCTTGAAGTTTCTCCAATATTCCTTAGCCATATTTCACAGGCTAGCTCAAAAAATAAAGTCAAACCTCTGGAGGAAAACATAACATTCTCCCAAATACAAAACGTGTACAAAATATTAATCTCTGACTTTAATTGTTGGAAGTTCTTTTTCCCCTAGTAACTATCCATTAAGCTCTCAAGATGGGAATTAAGAACCATTCTCCATTTCTTCCCAGAAGATTCCAGCACTTTATTTTAAAATTCTGAACTTTGCAGGGCCTTCTCCCTAGCAAGGTACAGCATTAAACCAACAGCAGCAGCAGTTCAAGCGTCAAACCCTTCACGCGGGATGTGGAGACAAATGCATCCAAAACCTCCTCTGTGACGGATCCTGCACAAGACCCCCGGAATGATCCATGCTCTCATTCTCAAGGTGGCCTCTAACTAAATTTATGTCCAGGCATAACAAGCTCATATTTTCTAATCCAAATTGCAGTGCAAGTCCAAAGAATGTATTCGTTTGCATGAAATGTTCTTTCCAAGAAGTTCCTCCCAGGTGTGGAATTTTAAATGTGCTTCTCTCAACAGGCAAAGCAGACAAATGGCTTTGGCTGGTCAAGGGTTATATTTCACACAACCAAGATATTTCAAATGGTTTCTTATTTCATGGGATCAATAAACAGCCCAGCTCATATGCATAAACCTGTCTGAGCCTCACCAATGCTAACACAGGCCATTTCTTGAGCTTCTCCCAAGGTAGAGCCTTAAAAAATCCTGACACCATTGAAATACATACTGTAACGAAAACAATAAAAGGATGAAGATGAGAGAGACAAACTCAGCGCTGGACATGCCCTCAAGACAGTTGTTCAGTGCAGTTCAGGCTCTGCTTCTTGTGCAGCAGAAACACAGACCAAATTTAACTCTGTCAGCAAGAACAAGCCCCGATTCATAACACAGTCATCTTTGCCCCAGATAGGACCTGAAAGAAAAATAGCCTACGGGAGATTAATTAATGTGACAGGGCAATCATACTCATAAAACCCCTTGAAGGACCTCAGGTCTGCAGAAGAACACAAACGCCAGGAGCGTTTAAAGGCTGGATCTCCATATACACACTTCCTTCGTGTATGAGCTCCCGGTGGCTAGGCTGGGAACGCATTCAACCCTCTTAGCCAATACCTGTCCGTGAATACCAGTTACCGGCTTCATGGACTGTTCATCCCCAAAGGGCCAGAGGACATGGGGACTCCCACATTTCCCTTGATAATCACATTTCCTTCTGGAAGCAGAATCATGGGACAATGTACCATCTACTTCCTGAAACAGGTTTTCTGGGAACATGTACTCTTTTCAAAACAGGGTGACTTGTAAGAAGTTTTTGTGAGAAGCCAGGATCAGAGCCAATCTGCCATCCTCTTTCACTGGCATATTTTTCATTCTTCTCTTGACACTCCGTCCCTGTATGGCTGTGACTGAAAACATTGAGTTGGCCAATAAGGTGTGGCTAGGCTGGGAACGCATTCAACCCTCTTAGCCAATACCTGTCCGTGAATACCAGTTACCGGCTTCATGGACTGTTCATCCCCAAAGGGCCAGAGGACATGGGGACTCCCACATTTCCCTTGATAATCACATTTCCTTCTGGAAGCAGAATCATGGGACAATGTACCATCTACTTCCTGAAACAGGTTTTCTGGGAACATGTACTCTTTTCAAAACAGGGTGACTTTCTAAGAAGTTTTTGTGAGAAGCCAGGATCAGAGCCAATCTGCCATCCTCTTTCACTGGCATATTTTTCATTCTTCTCTTGACACTCCGTCCCTGTATGGCTGTGACTGAAAACATTGAGTTGGCCAATAAGGTGTTGTGGAAAAACCCAAACTTTTGGCCAACCCAATACATCAGCCTTAAGACCCTAAATCTGGGAAGTGAGGCCTTCCATTGGGCTCACTCTGCCCACCACCTTTCCATCAGATCACAAGGAAGAGCAGCTGAGAAGACCAGCTTGGACTTCTGCAAATATATGCATTCTGGCATCCCTGCTGCTCCAACCTTTTGACCCCAGAAGATTCCTTTTTCAGTACTGTGCTGTGCTTAGTCACTCAGTCATGTCCGAGTCTTTGCGACCCCATGGATTGTAGCCTGCCAGGTTCCTCTGTCCATAGAATTCTCCAGGCAAAAACACTGGAGTGGGTTGCCATGCCCTCTTCCAGGAGATCTTCCCAACCCAGGGATTGAACCCAGGTCGCCTGAATTACAGGCAGATTCTTTACCATTTGAGCCACCAGGGAAACCCTTATCAGTACTGGTGTTGGCCAGTTAGTTGAGTGAGCAGTGAAGACAGGAAAATGGAAAACTCAGTGTAAGAAAATAGATAGGAGTGCAGAAGGCCAGCAGTGACAAATGCCACACACAAACACAACAGCATTCTTGGACTCCCTAGACAAATGGGAAAAGAGAATTGGAAATACCAGTATCCAACAGCAGATATTTACTGCGAGTCTACTGTGTGCCAAACAATACTCTGGTCCCTGAATGTAGAGAGACACACACTTGATAGAAAGAAGGCTTTGACCTCTAGGACTTCGAGGATAAGTAGACACCCAGCAGCTTGCAGGATCTTTGTTCCTTGACCAGGGATCAAACCCAGGCCCACCGTAGGGAGAGCACCAAGTCCTAACCACTGGACTACCAGGTAATTCAGAATTTTCAAGGACAAGCTGGCCTGATAAACCAGCTGTGTGCGTATGCAGCTTAACCAGCTCCTTAAGCCAGCAGGAGTGTTACAAGTCAAACTGATCTGGGTTTAAACCAAGGCTCTGACCCACTGGCAGGTTTCCCTGGTGGCTCAGATGGTAAAAAATCTGCCTGCAATGCAGGAGACATGGGTTCGATCCCTTGGTTGGGAAGATTCCCCTGGAGAAAGGAATGACTATCCACTCCAGTATTCTTACCTGGAGAATTCTATGGACAGAGGAGCCTGGTGGGCTACAGTCCACCAGGTCACAAAGAGTCAGGACAGGACTGGGTAACACTAACACACTGGCAGGCTGTGGGGTCCTGAGCAAATCACTGCGCCTCAGTGGGTCCCTAGTTGTAAACCTGCAGAATGAGGAGAATAATACCTCTCTCATAGAATTCTTCTAAGGATATGATGTCACAAAATGTACAAAATGCTCACTACAGAGTCCAACACATCTGAGGCTTTCAATGCACATTCTATTGCTTTTTCTGTCTTTGTGCTTTGGTTCTTGAACTGAATGGATCACATTTAAAAGAGAGAGTCCCAAAGGAGAGAAGACTGCTAGAGATTTTTACCCCCTCTCAATTTTGCATTAAAAAAAAAAAAAAAACATGATGCTGCTCCCCAAGGCATTGCATTAGTGAAAGGAAAGAACTCGAAATCAGTCTGAGGGGTGTTTGGAGAGTTCCCCATGAAGAGGCAGGCTGCCACCAACATCTCATTTCAGTATGCCTGATTGGGCAATGACAGCCCGCTTGCACAATCAATACTGACTTAGGATGGTAGACTGTGTATTCCCCACTCTGCACATCAGGACCCATATTGATTCTCAGGGCTGCCACTGTTTTGCTGGCAAAATCAGGATTCCTATTCTATGCCCAGAGAGGCAGGTTTGGGGAAGCAGACGGGGGCCTGCTGGTAGTTCTCTGGGGCAACTCAGAGGCTGGAGCTATTAGCTGAGCCGGCACCGGGGGAGGCCAAGGAATCAGCTCCCTGGAGGCAGAGCTGCCCAGGCCAATTAGTGTAACAGGAGGGGACTCTGGCCCGGCATCTATAGCATCGCAGAGCAGCATTGATTCAGCTTCACATCCTAGGCTTGACAGACTTAAATAAAAAGATACCTGATGTCAAGTTAAAATTTAATTTCATATAAAAAATGAATTTTCTCAAGTGTAAGTATATCCCCAACATTGCATGAGATATAACACTGCATTATACTAAAAACTGTCCATTGTCTATCTGAAATGTAAATGTACCTGTATTTAAGTCTCAAATATTTCGTGGGGCATATTTATATTGAAAATTATTCACTGTTTATCTGAAATCCAGATTTAAGTGGGTCTCCTGTTATGTTACATCTGGCAAGGCTTCCACCTGCACATACTCAGGCAAGAAAGAAACTGACAGGGTTCTGTCTGAAGCACCCTCCCATCTAAAGCAGCGAAGCACCCTCAGGAAAAAGTCCACACTTCTCCAGCTGGCATGCCAGGGCTTGCACGGTCTGGTTCACTCTTTGCCACCCTTTGCTCACTCTTTCCCAACAAAGCCCCTCCATTCCAGCTGAGATCATCCTATTTCTGGCCTTTGAATGGGTCCAAAATGTCTTACCATCCCTCACTCAGGGACACAGACTTGCAACGCCCTCCCAGCTCCTGTTCACAGACCCACATCGCCTCCCCAGGTTTCGGGACCTGCTCGGATTTCCCCTCTTCTCTAAGGATTCTAACTACACACACCCCGCCCCCCATAATTTCTGGCCTTTGAATGGGTCCAAAATGTCTTACCATCCCTCACTCAGGGACACAGACTTGCAACGCCCTCCCAGCTCCTGTTCACAGACCCACATCGCCTCCCCAGGTTTCGGGACCTGCTCGGATTTCCCCTCTTCTCTAAGGATTCTAACTACACACACCCCGCCCCCCATAATCCCAAGGCAACGACTTCCTTCTTGGAACTCGGTGCTTTCTCCTTCACTCACGCGGCCTTGAGTCACGTGGTGAGTAAGTTTCCCGTTTCCCGGCAAATGTGAAAGGATGGCTGTAATCTATAAGGTAAGACATGATTCAAGCCTTTCTTCTTCCGCGTCTGTTCTGTGCTCCCACGCGCCTGGCTGGTGGATCAAGTGATCCCAGATTCCGTGGGGGCTTCCAAGATGCGACCACACGTGACTCCCAGGCTTGCAGCACGTGGGAGTCAGGGTGGGGCAGGGAGCCGCGCTCAGCCCTCCAGTCTGAAAACGCCCACCATCGTCGAGTCCTGCCGTAGGATCGCGGATGAACACATTCATGTCGAGTGCAAAAGCACCACCTTGGAGGAGCCTCCATCTTCAGAAAGAAACCAGAGCCCTTCCAGGGCCCGTGGACCCTCCCTGGTCTCCCTTTTCCCCGCTTTCTTGGGGCGTCTCCATTGCCAACCTTCACTCACTGCGGCGCCCCAGCCCTTCCAACAACACGGCATGCACGCGCCCTCGCCGAGGTCTCCACCTTCGCGCTCCCTCTGCCTGAGCCATTCTCCGCTCTGGTACCCACACAGCTCAGTCTCCCCACTTGCAGGTCCTCACGTAGTGTCACTTCAGCGAGGGCTGCCCTGACCGCCTTGTTTATAACCGCAGGATCCTCCCCAGAAACCTCCATCTCGGCTTCTTTCTCCTTGGCACTTATCATCAGGGAAAGTGAAGTCACTCAGTCGTGTCGACTCTACGATCCCATGGACTGTAGTCTACCAGGCTTCTCTGTCCATGGGAATTTTCCAGACAAGAGTGCTGGAGTGGGTTGCCATTTCCTTCTCCAGGGGATCTTCCTGACCCAAGGATTGAACCCAGGCCTCCTGCACTGCAGGCAGACGCTTTACCCTCTGAGCCACCAGGGGAAGCCCTATCATCTGGGAACATAATTTTTTTTTTTTACTAGCTTCTCTTTACTGTCTATCACTCTCCACACTAGAACATAAACTCCATGAGAACAGAGATGTTTTAATTTGTTTTGTTTCACTGTTGTATTCCTAGTGTCCAAGAGATAATAGTCAATAAATATTTGAGTAAGTCTATTCCTGTGTATTACATTATACAAAAACTTATAAAAAATCTGTAACCCCACCTAGTTTATTTCGTGACATCCGCAGAATGCCCCTCCCTCTAGGGGACTGTATTCTAGTGAATGAAGAATGGATGATCAGACAGACAAAGGGAGTGCCTCACCGTCGTAAATATATAACAGCTGCTTGGTGAGTACTCGCTGATGGCGTGAAAAAGGTAAATTCTAAAAACACATACCTCCTTAGAGAGGAGAGAATCCTGGAGAAAACCGTGTTGACCTCTGCAGGGGTGAAGACACCATGGGGAGTAACTTCCTCCCGGAGAGGTCGCCCGCCTCCTTTGCCATGTGCCCTTAACCAGAAGTGAACCCGGAGCTTCAGCCTTCAGCCGGCCGAGCAGAGTGAACTGGCCCCGATGGGGATTGAACCCAGACAGTGGCCTTATTAGCACCAGCTGCAAGCAACCAGCCCCACAGCGACTCTGCAGCACAGAGAGGAAATCCTAGGATGCGGGGCCAGGAGCATGACTCAACCAGCACGCCTGTAAAGTGAAAAATTCACAGGGGCCGCAAGGTTTAGCGAGACTGCAAGAGGAGGGCACGGAGTGCGGGCTCGGTGCCCTGCGGCCCCGCCTCTGCGTGTGTTCAAGCCTGAGGGCTCCCGGGCTGAGGACCACGCAATCTGCAGTTTCCTTGCTGTGCTGTTGTTCTGTTGACTGTTTAAAGAAAGTTCCGTTTTAGGACAAACACCTTGCAAACTTCTTGGACGCTAGGAGACTTAATTTTCTCCCTGTTTGACCCTTAGCTGATGTATCAAAGGCTCTTTATTTCTTTTTGGTCTTTTTGGCCAAGCCTCACAGCATTTGGGATCTTAGTGCCTGGACCAGGGATGGAAGCCGTGCCCCCTGCAGTGGAAGTGGGCATCTTAACCACTGGACCACCAGGGAAGCCTCCCTATTACCCTATTTCTAAAAAGTGGTTAAGGACACCTTTTTCAAACCTCAGCCTTGGCAGCCTCCCCAGGTGGCTGTAAAGTCAGGGATCATTTAGCAAGTGAAGGGGAGTCTTCAGATTCCCTCTGAGAGAAGGGCCATGCCTTTCACCACCCACTCCTTTGCCTGTAAAGTGTTCAGAGAACCTTGCCCATCCCTGAATCTGATTCATCCAGGTGGTTTTCTTGGTACCCCACTCATACAGATCCAGAGGCGAGGATGACATTGCAGCTACTTTGTTTGGAAAGTGAAATCCTGGAGAGACGGGAGTGAGACGGCTAAAGGGGGACAAGGCAGGGAAAACAAGAAGCCGCGTGACACCGGGGTGCTGCGCTGCTCACCGTTTCTCAGGGAGGGGCTGACTCTGGCTGCATCTTTGGAGATAAGGTGGTCTCCAAGAGGGTCTTAGGAGGCCTGCAGTGTGTGTCCAGTTCAGTGGGGATCTCAGAGTTCTTCCTACTTCCAAACTTAGGATAAAACTGCTATACAGAATACTTGTTGGGATCCCTTTGTCATGCCTTCTGGCTATGAGTTTCATTTAACTGCAAATCAGGTCTGAGGTTCACCTGGAGGGATTCTGCCAGATGGCCACCCCCACCCCCTTACGCCTCACATGATTTTTCCAGATCCCTCTTCTTCTGACCCAAGCAGCGCCTTTTTCCCTTCCCTCCTACTTGCTCTTCAGCAGAGGACCGAAGGTCTCCAAGGTTCCAGTGGGGTCCTGGTTTCAACACTGTGGCTCTGAGTCACACACAAGCGTGGAGAAAGACCACTCAGCCTCTCAAGGGAGGAATTGCAATCGAGGTGGCTCCAGTGGGAAATGGATCCCAGCTGGGACAAGAGATAGGGAGAATTTGGCAGTGGCCCATCTAGGGCTGTGGTCTGTCTGTCTTCATCACAGCCTCCATATTCCCCAAGGCTTGAGTGCCATGATTTTCACCAAAGTCTCTGACTAGAAGTCCAGTCCAGGGATTTCCCTGGTGGTCCAGTGGCTAAGACTGTGCTCCCAGTGCAGGGGGCCCAGGTTCAGTCCCTGGTAGAGGAACTAGATCCCACATGCTACAACTAAAGAGCCCACAATCCACAGCTAAGACCTGGGGCAGCCAAATAAATAAATATTAAAAAAAAAAGTCCAGTCCAGAAGGTTATCACAGCATCCCTGTGAGGGGCTGGTGAGATATTTCAGTGACATGGCAAGTCACTGATATCCATGGTTCTCCAGAAGAACACTAGATACAAGACAGAGGAGGTGGCTCCAGATCTATTTAGCAATTCCTTCCAAAAAGATGATGGAATATGCATGTTTTTCTGGAGAGAATATATATTTTCCTATCATTTTCTACAGACCATTTATTGCTTTGCACTGGATCATACCTAAGTAGGGATGTGTCTGTATGGTGTGTGTGTATTCTTAGGGATTATGAGCTCAAATAATGACGTGTTAAAGTGAGTGCTGTGTTTGACTCTTTGCAACCCCATGGATTGTAGCCTTCCAGGCTCCTCTGTCCATGGAATTCTCTAGGCAAGAGTACTGGAGTAGGTTGACATTCCCTTCTCCAGGGGATCTTCCCAACCCAGGGACTAAACCTGGGTCTCCCACATTGCAGGGGGAGTCTCTACCAGCTGAGCCACCAGGGAAGCCCCTCAAATAATGAAGCAGGAATAAAATCTGAAAAAAAAATTCTTTACCCTGGTCCCATGACAGCACAAAGCAAATCAGTGCTGTAGGGTTATTTCAGAGGCAGCAGATGAACAGAAATCTCTCTGCCATCACCCTGTGCTCAGAAGGCACGGGGATCCTTCCTGCCCTTTAACTCTTCTGCCTACAAGACCCATTATAATGCTTTTTTCAGGAGGAATGAGAAACTAATTTGGTTTCCCTGCATCTTGTTCTATTTTTATCTAAGTTTGAACTGTTCATTCAAAAATAGAAACAAAGGATCACACAAGATGCATGCAACTGGCTCTTAAACTTACCGGTGAAAAACTGGTTATGAAAGAGGTTAATGTTGTTATTCCAGAGAGAGAAGCCTGGTTGCTATGGTGAGGAATCTTCTGTCAATCACCCAGATGAAGTTGGCTCCTCTCACAAGAACAGCCTGTATTAGGGCTGCAGTTTGAATATATTTGCCACTGAGCTTTGACTCAAATGTTTAACTTAGTGGACAGGTCTGTGTTTTATCAATTGGAATATTGTAGACTTTAAGTGTAGGGCTTGTAGAATGCAGCTAAGTGAAACTGCAAGCTCTCAGAATGGGCAAGTTTAACTACCAGGCTAGGTATCATTTCTGGGGAGGGGAACAGGTTCGATCACTAGTAGGGGAGCTAAGATCCCACAAGGCACCAACATGACCACAAAAAAAAAAAGCATTCTTTAATTCTGAAAATATATGGAAGGATTTGGACAAGTATCAAGCTAATCATGACCAGCAAAGGAGAAGCTCCAAAGAGAACACTAGAATGTGTGGTGTGACTTGGTTTGTAAAATGGGAGTTCTTGATGGATTCCTTGATTGACTGATTTTTTGAAAAACTTTCAATGATTTTGATCTGTGGTGTTTACAGCTTAATGATCTGCCATTCTTGTTGAAATTTATTCAGGCAATAATCCACAAGAAATTGGTTGTTTTCAACCGTTTATGACTTGTTATTTAACATTTAACAGAATGGCTATTTATTTTGGAAACAACCAATTGTGAGAGGTTTATTGCTATTGTAAACCATAATCAACTGCTTGTATCATTACTAGTTTCGCAAGAGATAAAATGGGCAGCTGCAAGCGGAAAATTGTCAAGTAGCTTTAAACATTTGCATTTGTGATTGTACACGGGAGCTCCTTCACCTTGAAGTTCGCCTGCGTTTACAGCAACACTGCAGTTGCCTTCAGTAGGAAATGTTCCGCATTCTGCTTAAAATCGGATCCAAATAAGATAACGCTCCCGAAGCTCTCCGCAATTTTTTTTCAATTACTTACATGAAAAAGGAAGACACGATTTGGATGAGCTAGGACAATGCTGTAGATTACATTCTGTTTATCCCAGTATCACAGCAGGAATTGCGTTTCACTGCTTTTAGAGAAATCCAGCCGGTGGAGTCATTTCTTCCACCGAAACCTGAGAGCGCCTTCTGTCACCAGGGCTTACTGTTTAAGCACTCGATGCTCTGCTGTAAGACTCACCGGCGGTGGACTAAGACCCAGAATGTGATTAGAGCTCTGAATGGCCCTTCAGCCCAGAGTCCCCAGGAGCATCTCATGGTGACCATGATTTTTAGAGGACACCACGTGCATCAAAGCCATACAGATTCTCTTGGGCAAGCTTGATCTGTGTGGTTTGGAATTTCTGGTGGTAACCGTAGAGTCCTAGGGTTGACAGGGCCGTGGAGGGAACGACAGGGGCTGAAAACCCATCCTAGTAGATGAGTATCTCGGCCCTGGGGCAGTAAAACCAAGTCTGTGACAGGGTGCCCATCGTGATGGCTCTCTGAGCCCCAGTTCCCTCTTTTAAAGATGGAGATAATAGGGCTGCCTTGGTGGCTCAGTGGCAAACAATCCACCTGCCAATGCCAGAGACACAGGTTAGACCCCTGACCCGGGAAAATGCCACATACCTTGGAGCAACTAAGCCGTGAGCCACAGCTACTGGGCCTGTGCTCGAGAGCCCAGGAGCAGCAGCCACTGAAGGCCTCGTGCTGAGAGGCCATGCTCTGGGACCGGAGAAGCCGCGGCCACAGAGGCCCGTGCACCACAGTGAGAGGGCAACCTCTGCTGCTGCAACTCGAGAAAAGCCGTGGAGCCCAGCAGAGCCAGAAGAGAGAGACATCCATTCAAATGGAGATGGTGATAGTACAGCCTCCCCTCCTGTGAAAAGGTTATCCCGAGAAACAAAGAGGGGAAGAATATATGCCAAAGAAAGGATAATGAGTGGGTTCAGATAAAGTGCAGTGCTTTCATTATAATCATTTTATTTTTAGTTATTTTGCATGCTTAAAAGCAGACTGCATCTGTTAGACAGCCACTGAGATTTTATTTCATTACCCTGGCTGTTCCAAAGTTTGCCTTGCAAGACTTGCCAGGTGACTTCCTCACCACCAGCTTTTCCAGGCAGGACCCCATATACTGTATTTGCTCTGTAGGGAGAAGAGCTGGTAGAAGGGAGATGCAGTTTTATCTTGGGCCCAGGAATGAAGAATCCATTTACTGATGGGTGGCCCCGCCCTACGTCACCAACCAATGTCTGGTGATGCTGTGGTGGAGGCCTGGGGGGCATGGTCCTTAGTAGTGGCTGCACTCCAGACCACAGCTCCTGGAGGGGTGGAGAGGATTCTAGGGACACAGAGAGCCCAAGATGAGGGAGAAGGGAGGGGGGCAGAGACACACGCACAGAAGGACAGAGATCTACAGAGAAAGCGGGATGGAGAAAGAGCAGCTCTTCGAGTTTTCCCAGGAATCGGAGAGAGGCCCTGGTTCTTAGCTGCAGGACTCACCAGAAGGAAGGAGGGAGAGCCACAGAAAGACAGCTGGAGGGTGTCTTTGTTTTGGGTAAAATTGCTGCAAAGAGCAAAGATGACAAGCCTGAAATTCTTTTTTTTTTTTTTTTTTAATCTCTCCACCCCTATGGCTTAAAGCCGAGAGACCTAAAAGAGCCTGGGAAGGTTGGCAGCATCCTCAGGCAGGGAGCGTGCAGTGGAGGCTGGGGTAGAGGGCTGGGGGCTCTCAGGTGCCAGATGGGTCCCCAGGTCCAGAGCCTTCCCTTCCCTGCCCCACAGGAAGGGAGACCAAAGCCACAACGTGAAGGGATGCCCAGGATCCCTGATCTTTTATTATCCTGCAGACTTCCAGAATAATAAAAAGCAGCAAAAAATAACAGAAATCGCCACTTCGTACTTAGTATTTAAGTGCCAAAGTGAAATGCAAGTCACTCAGTCGTGCCCAACTCTTTGCAACCCCATGGACTATACACAGTCCATGGAATTCTTCAGGCCAGCATACTGGAGTGGGTAGCCTATCCTTTCTCCAGAGGATCTTCCCAACCCAGGGATCAAACCCAAGTCTCCTGCATTGCAGGAGGATTTTTTTACCAGCTGAGCTACAGGGGAAGCCCATATTTAGGCGCCAAAGACCATCCTAAATGTTTTTCTTGCATTATCTCACTTAGTCCTTAGACAATCTGTGAAAAGTGAAAGTGTTAGTTGCTCAGTCGGGTCTGATTCTTTGCAACGCTATGGACCACAGTCGGCCAGGCTCCTCGGTCCATGGCATCTTCCAGACAAGAATACAGGAGTGGATTGCCATTGCCTCCTCCAGGGGATTTTCCCTACCCAGGGATTGCACCTGGGTCTCCCGCATTGCAGGCAGATTCTTTACCATCTGAGCCACCAGGGTGGATGGTGGATAGTGAAAGTCGCTCAGTCATGTCCTTTGCGACCCCATTGCCTATACAGTCCATGGAACTCTCCAGGCCGGAATACTGAATTCTCCAGCTGTTGTGTTCTCCAGGGGGATCTTCCCAACTCAGGGATCGAACCCAGGTCTCCTGCATTGCAGGTGGATTCTTTACCAGCTGAGCCATCAGGGAAACCCCTACTATATCCATGAGTAGGTACTAGTACTGCCGTTTCACAGAAGGAATCACCTCTATCTGAACATTCTTAACCCCTCTGATATCTATAACAATATTTAAGGAATTTCAAAAGAAAAACATTCCCATAGCACCAAACATATGTACCCTATTTTGCACAATTCCAGTTATAATGAGCTTGTATACTTTAGTCCCATTTTTTTCACACCTGCACCATCATATCATCATTATCTGTGTCTCCTTCACCCCTTGGGTGAAAGATGTCTGGGATGAAAATAATCTGACTGTCCTACATCAGGTCCCTTGGAGTTTGCATTAGATCCATGTCAACCCAGTGAATTTTGCTGGGCGCTTCCAGTACGCCGAGCACTATGCTAGGTCCTGGGGGAGCACGTAGGCCCTGCTGCTAACACACGCCCTGCATCCCTTAGGCAGACTCTGTCCTGGCCTGGGCTGCAGAGCATGGTCCAGGTCCCAGAAAGATGAGGATGATGGTGAGGACTAGATGCAAACACTAGACACAAAAGCCTTTACTTCTGTTTCCCCTGGGTCAACCTAAAAAAGCAGTATTAAGGGGCACAAAATGAAGACACAGGAGAGTAAAGGGGGCTCCCTGTGTCGCCAAGGCGTCTCGCGGGGCACACCCAGGGCTTCCTGGTCCTGCCAGCAGGTGTGGATTTGAGGTCCATCAGGATGGAGAAGCATATGACTGCTGCTCCATTGCCTTCGTGCTCTGATCATCAGCCACCAGAAAGGATGGGTGTGACCAAAGAAGGCAGTAGTCCTGCCACTGAGCCTGGAATTTCAAGGTTTTCAGCCAGTGTGGCTCAATGGAACTTTCTCTAATGATGAAAATTTTCTGTCTCTTTGCTGTACAAAATGGTAGCCACGAGGTGAATGTGGCTATTGAATACTTGATATGTGGGTAGTGCACCTGTGTGGATCACAACAAACTGGAAAGTTCTTAAAGAGATGGGAATACCAGATCACCTGACCTGTCTTCTGAGAAACCTGTATGTGAAGCAGCATTTGGAACCAGACATGGAACAACAGACTGGTTCAAAATTGGGAAAGGAGTACATCGAGGCTGTATATTGTCACCCTGCTTATTTAACTTATATGCAGAGTACATCATGTGAACAGCCAGGATGGATGAAGCACAAGCTGGGCTCAGGATTGCCAGGAGAAACATAAACAACCTCAGATATGCAGATGCCACTCTAATGGCAGAAAGTGAAGAGGAACTAAAGAGCCTCTTGATGAGGGTGAAGGAGGAGAGTGAAAAAGCTAGCTTGAAAATTAACATTGAAAAAATAAGACCATGGCATCCGGTCCCATCATTTCATGGCAAATAGATGGGGGAAAATTGGAAACAGTGACAGATTTTATTTTCTTGGGCTCCAAAATCACTGCAGATGGTGACTGCAGCCATGAAATTAAAAGATGCTTGCTCCTTGGGAAGAAATGCTGTGACAAACCTACACAGTGTATTAAAAAGCAGAGACATTACTTTGCTGACAAAGGTCTGTATAGGCAAAGCCATAGTTTTTCCAGTAGTCATGTATGGATGTGAGAGTTGGACCATAAAGAAAGCTGAGCACCAAAGAATTGATGATTTCGACTCGTGGTGTTGGAGAAGACTCTTGAGAGTCCCTTGGACTGCAAGAAGATCCAACCAGTCCATCCTAAAGGAAATCAGCCCTGAATATTCACTGGAAGCACTGTTGCTGAAGCTGAAGCTCTAATACTTGGGCCACCTGATACAAAGAGCTGACTCATTAGAAAAGACCCTGATGCTGGGAAAGATTGAGGGCAGGAAGAGAAGGTGGCGACAGAGGATGAGATGGTTAGAGAGCATCACTGACTCAATGGACATGAGTTTCAACAAACTCCGGGAGTTGGTGATGGGCAGGGAAGCCTGGTGAGCTGCAGTCCCGGGGGGTCTCAAAGAGTCGGACACTACTTAGCGACTGAACAACAATGACAAATTTTAAGTTAATTGCGTATAACTTAAGTTTCTATTTAAACGGCCACATGTAGCCACTGCCTACCATATTGGACGGCACAATTCCAGGCTTTGAGATTCCTGGAGGCCGGCACTAGAATAGTCTCCCTTTGTCCCATTTGCCTGGCTGTGCCTCTCGGTCACTCTCCATGGACAGACCTGGACTGTGTCCTTACCTGCTCGTGCAGCCCTGATTTTCGCAGCAGTTTTACTTCCCTTCCCTCTGTGTGTAGGTGGTGGAGGCAGAGTAGACGAGCTCTGAATGTCAGGCAGGTTCTTTCTTTAACAACTGGAACCAACTCAGGCTGATCTAAGCAGAAAAGGAACTCATTACAGGGATGTTGATGGGCGCACGGAGTCAGAGAAGGCAGAAGAGCTAGGTCCGGCATCCTGCAGCAAGCACCGTGGCTTGGATGGACTTGGAGGGGCGGGGGGTATGGTG
>SJYX01014291.1:114717-170647 GCA_006410675.1 Oreotragus oreotragus
CGGGGGGTATGGTGGGGGGTGGGGTGAGGTGGTCACAGCCTCCATTACTGATGTTTCTGACATTAACCACCAGCTAGCACAGGCCAGGGTGCCAGTGCTGCCCTCAGAAAGTTAGCCACTGCCAGTGCCCTTATTTGGGGGCAGGCTTGTGGAGGCTGGGTCATTTGCCCATCTGCTGGCTACAGAGGAGTCTGGCGAAGCAAGGGGTTGCCACTTGCAGTTTCTACAATGGGAGGCAGGATCCACCTTAGGTCAGGGAAGTCCACAAAGCTAAGAAGGGGCTCAGATGCTTGATGATGGAAAGAAATGAATATTCCTTCACAAACACCATGTGCCACTACAACATGTATCCAGATCATGAAGATCTGCAATTACCCTGATTCAGTGAATGAAGTCCATCTGTGAATCTAACCAAGCCAACACTGTACTGGCCGCCCTGCAGAACTGCTTTCTCCAAAGGGCACTCCAGTGTGACGCCACGACTGAACAGGAAAGGATGCTATATGACACAGCCCCGTGCAGTATATGGTGTCTTTTCTAAAGATATTGTTGAGGACATTGTTCGCAACCCCTCAACAGAGCTGAGCTGGCTGCCAGAAAGCTTAGGGTAGACGCAATGGTCCACCTGAAACCTGAGTGGAAGAATGCACAGCATGGCATTTATGCACAAACTTCATTCTTTGTTTTTTCTTACCTGTCCAATCCCTATTTTCCTTTGATTTTGTCATCTGAAGTAAATGGTTTATCTTACATTTTAATTACACATTTGTAATCGACAGTGTCTCCTTTTTTGGAACATGTCAAAGTACAGATACATATAATAATATGCACCCACACAGTTGCACCAAGAGGTCATCTCACTGTGCTAAGGATGAACAAAGAAGGGCCAGTGGACTCTGCCTGCAAAGCCAGAGGGGAGGCAGAGCTGGGAAAGCCCCCCAAAGCAGGTGCCCTCTGAAGGATGGAGAGGTACATTTATTGTTGTTTAGTCGCTCAGTTGTGTCCAGCTCTTCTCTGACCCCATGAACTGTGTAGCCTTTCAGGCTCCTCTGTCCATGGGATTTCTCAGGCAAGAATACTGGAGTGGATTGCTATTTCCACCTCCAGGCAACCTTCCTGACCCAGGGGTGGAATCCATGTCCCTTCTGTCTCCTGCGTCGCCTGCATTGGCAGGCGGATTCTTTACTGCTGAGCCTCTGGGAAAGCCCTAGAGGGGCAGACATTTACTCGCAAAAAGGACAAGGCAAGGAAGAGCCTCTCAGGCCGCATGAGAAAAACCAGTATTGAATTCTGGTTTTCAGCTCTTCTCAGCAATCGCTGGTGCAATCTGGAGGTGAGCTTTTCACACACAGGCTCCTGGATGGTTTCTCTGACTCATATTCTTGTCTTCCAAAGCTTTCCTATTTCCCAGAGTGGGCTGGGAAAGGACTCCGAGGCTAAATGGAGAGGCTCTCTGCTGGCCCTGCGTGGATCCCATCTGCACATTTGGCCGCCATCCTCTTGACAGGGGTCTGGCACAGCAGCTCATGCCTTTCCACCAGCTGCGGGTGGCTCTTTTTTCTTTTTTTTTCCCACTAACTCCCAAAGGAAACACCCAAATAAATCCACCCTATTTGGTAGATTGAGCAGCCAAAGGAGCTTTCTGGAGAGCCAGTGGTGCCAGAAACCCATTTAATATCCTTGTTTGATAGGATGAAAGGGCACACAGATAAGGAAACAATTACAGATGCGGCCTTCAGGGGGCTTCGGGAGAGCTTTTGACTCTGCCCATGTGATGTTCCCACAGCAGAGCAAAGTGGCAGGGTTGGGGTGGAGTGAAATACAGAGGAAGTCCAACTTCTTAGAATCTTGCTGTTTCCCACCGAGGCACCATCAAACGGTAACATTCTCTCTTGCCTCCAGACCTGATGCTGTCCCCTTTTAACACGCAGTGTTTATCCTCTTTGCTGTGATACGCGCTTAAAAAATACCGTGGATCTGGAAATCCATCAAACACGCCTAAAGAACGCCTGAAGATCTATAAGGTCTTTTCTGGTGCCAGCACCAGCTTTTGAAGTCAATTTGTCACCATGCCTCCTGTTCATTTCACTGGATGCGTCCTCTGGTGTCCTGAATGCAACATGACAAGTGACTAATGTCCTGAGAGGTGAGGCAGGTCCCTGGACTGTGATCAGGTTGGAATGAATGACCACCCTGAGGAGAGTTAATAAAATTTCCAGCATCCAAGTTCTGGCCAGGACCTAAGGTTTTGGGCACTCAGGCTAAGAATTTTAAGGGCAAGTTTTGGGCTCAGCTGGGAATGTGCCCTGGGAGGCAGCAGGGTAAGGGGAAAGAGATCCAATTTCAAGGTTAAAACGCTGAGAAAGGTGCTTCAGCTCTTGAGTGCCCTCTTCCTGGATGAAATAGGGATAAAAATACCTAGCTCCCAGTTGCTGTAAGGACTGAAGAGATAATAAATATAGAAAGTGTTTGGCACAACTATCAGGCCAGTAACTGACAGCTATTAGTATTGTTGCCAAAATCTTGGCTCCCTGTCCACAAGTGCCAAACAGAAATACGGAGACAGGATTTGAGGGAAATAGAGTGGCTTTATTATTTTTGCCAGGCAAAAGGGAAACACAGCAGGCCAGTGCCTCAAGAACTGTGCCCCCCCCGCCCCTCAACTTTCTTGGGAATAGGAGAGGTTTTATATCCTATTGAAGGTCTAGCACTTTTTTCTCTTGCAAAATTTCAAAATGGTCACAGCTGGCATCAGATGAATCAGCAACTGGATCTCGTGTCCCTGAAGTTACGAGCCCATGACCTTCTTTTGGAAATGTAGAATGCCACAAGAGAGTGTAGAGGGGAAAAAGTGCCTGGTGCAGAGTATCATCTATATGGGTCAGAGAGTAATTAGCTTTGTGAAGGACAAGTCCAGTTACAAGTGTTTGTTAGTAACAGCTAAAGAATAAACAAGATTGTGTAACTCTTGTCGGCCTTTTTGGCTGTTATGTGCCAAAGGCTGTTCACTCATTTCTGTTTTTGCTGCAACAAATTCCTCCATGTTAATTACTCCCTCCATATCAATGGAGGAAAGGAAATGGGCATTGTTCTTGTCTGGATGAAAATCAAATCTTCAGTTTTGCTCCTCTTGACAAACATCAGCTGCATGCTCCAGGTGCCCATCTATCTCCCACATCAGCATTGTACTTTGCTTTGCCGTAAACCTGGTCATAGGACTGTTTTTTTTCTTCTCTAAATTCTCTTGGATTGATTTTTCTGCTATTTCTCAGTATTGATAATCATTTATTTTAGTAAAGCAATTCTAATTTTCATTATAATCTCATTATAAAATAGTATAATTTTTCTGATTTCCAATTGAGAGATCTATATATTTCTCCATAGGCATCTCCTGTACTATTTCTGCATATTTCTCCTTAGGCAAATTCCTAGGCTCTATATTAAAATGTACAGGAAGGAGCCTCAGAAAAAAATGAAAACAGTTGATATCAGGATGTTGGACCTTTGAACAACATGGGTTTGAACTGCATGGATCGACTGTACATGGAAAATTTTCAATAGTAAGTATATGTGATCTGCAGTTGATTGAATTCAGAAACGCAGAACCGCTGACAGAGAGCTAACTATAAAGTTGTACAAGGATTTTCCACGGGAGGTGTGGTGGTGGATGGGGATTGGTGCCCAAGACCCTCATTTTTTCAGTGGCCAACTGCATTGGTAATTTGTTAATCATTCTTAAAAAAAAAATCCATTTAGGGATTTCCTTGGTGGTCCAGCGGTTACGAATCTGCCTTGCAATGCAGGGGACATAGGCTGGATCCCTAGTTTGGGGACTAAGATCCGGCACGTAGCAGAGGAACTGAGCCTGCACGACCGCCGCACTGCTGAGCCCCGCTTGGAACCCGTGTGCCTCAACTCAAGAGCTCCCCGAGTGCAACTACTGCAGCCCACGTGATGCCAGCTAGAGTCTCTGTGCTGCAACAAAGCTCCCACATGATGCAACAGAGATCCTGAGCGCCATGACAGATCTGACGCAGCCAAATTAAGAAAGAAATCCATTTATTGTTGTCGTAATGTCTTGAAATAAAAAAAGAGCAAAGCCAAAGAGAAAGGACAAAGAAAAATGGACATTTTGGGAAAAGCTACCGTGTAGATACTAGGCTGGTGTATCACTATCTATGAAATCGTTAAACTCCCCAAATAGCTCTTAGAAGCATATATCATACCCATTTTATGGGTCAGAAAACCAAGAGAGGCGACAAAGCTTCCACCAGGCCACTCTGCTAACAGGATGTGCATCCGGGGTTTACACGTAGGTCTCTGTGCTGCTTCAACATATTCCGCGCTCCTCAGAGAACAGCGAGTCCAAACGGCCTCAGAAAAGGCTGTGTCTTGCCCAGGCACACAGCTCACTAGCTGCAGAGCCATAGGACCAGAACCCGTGTCTCCAGCCCCCAGATAACAGGAACCCAGGTGTGTTCTTTGAGGAAAAATTGCCACCTTTAAATATATTTTTAAAGAAGGGTGCACAAAATTCTCAAATAAATCTTGATGGGATCATTTAGGTTAGGCATGCAGTTTTATCAGAAAATGCCCTGATGATAACAAAGATTTGTTGTCCTCGCCCCTCTGAAAGCACTCTGGATGGGTGAATGCAGTTTCCCAGGAGGCTGCTGCTGCTGCTAAGTCACTTCAGTCGTGTCCGACTCTGTGTGACCCCATAGACGGCAGCCCACCAGGCTCCCCCATCCCTGGGATTCTCCAGGCAAGAATACTGGAGTGGGTTGCTATTTCCTTCTCCAATGCATGAAAGAGAAAAGTGAAAGTGAAGTCGCTCAGTCTGTCCGACTGTTAGCGACCCCATGGACTGCAGCCCACCAGGCTACTCCATCCATGGGATTTTCCAGGCAAGAGTGCTGGGGTGGGGTGCCATTGCCTTCCCCTTCCCAGGAGGCAGCACCATAAATATCAGCAGCAGGAAGAGCAACACCAGATACGGTCATCCTCTGAACTCGGATCAAGCTGGTAACACGTGTGGGTGTGTCTGCCTAAAGTAGTGGGTGGAGAACCAGACCACCGATGACTCCCCGTCAAGTGCAAACAAGACATCTTCACACAGAGCCCAACGTGTTGCAGGTCCCATTAGAGCGGTGCAGCTGGCTTGCAGCTGTTACCTGGCAGCTCCACACCTGGCTCTGTGAAACACACTAATTGGCATCAAGGTTTAGCCGGACACCTGACTGGCTGGGCTGCAAAGGAAAATCTTAAACTCATCAGTGTGGTAGATTTGCAGCCTGGAACACATGCAGAGCATTCTATGCACAACAGAGTCTGAGCTTAACATCAGCAAACTCATCCACTGAGCCCCAGAGAGAAAACTTAAAAATAATGCGGTATTACCCAAGACAGATTTCGGTGATTTGAAGAGCTCCCAGCCCACCTGCAAAATGGAGCAAAGATTCATGTCTGGAGCTGGAAATAAAAAAATACCAGCCTCAAAGTCCGTGCTATTAGGCCATGGGTGAGGCACCTTGCCCATTTACAAAAGAGAAAGGTTCAACGCTCTGGTGACTCTGTGCAAAGGCAGAATGGTTCTTGGGTGAAAAATCAATGTTGCTGTTCCCTGCAAAAATATTACTAATACCTTGAACAAACACATCTCTCCAAAGAGTCCCATACAGTCACTGCATTTCTCCTCCTCGGTTCTCATCCCTTTCTCATTAGTCTCACCATCCCCCTCCATGGGTAGGTGGGTGGGAGGTCTTCCAGGAGAAAGCAGGCGAGGCAGGCTGGGCCGCCAGGCTGGGCTCACAGATGGACCAGAAGGAATGTCACCCGGGTGCCCCAAGGCGGCGAGGGTCCTGAGGCGTAACTGGTGTGAGAGTGAAAAAGAAAAAAGGCCAAGACTAGGAGAGGACAAAGCGGATGGGCCCGTTAGGAGAGAGAGGGACACGCGCTGCCATTGTGGATGTAACTCCCAGACAGCAAAGACCAAAAGCTGTCTTGGGCTGAGGCAGCCTTGGGAATGAGAAACAGTGTTGCTGGGGGGTCAGATGGGGGACACACAGCCTAAAATTAAGCAGAGTTAACTGCCACACATCCCCTCACTGAATCCAGAAAGTCGAACCCTTATTGTAACTGAACACTAAAAATCATTAAACCTCTTTCGGTTGATCGATTTGTCCCCTGAAGCCAATTTATACTATGGTAATTCCATTGCTGGCTCTGAATGGGGCTCTGAGCAATTACCACCTGACCTGCTGACCTCTGCTAACAAGGTATTCACAGCTCCAGATATTTCCAGCTAGTTTAGCCCAACTGTTCTTCTTTCCCCAGGAGTAACTGTCAGCCAGGCTATGGGAGGAAAACACCCTACTCCCTTGATAGTAAGAAATACAAAAGGGACGACTTCCCTGGTGGACCAGTGGTTAAGACTTTGCCTTCCAATGCACTTGGTGCAGGTTCGATCCCTGGTTGGGAAGCTAAGATCCCACATGCCTCATTGCCAAAAAAGCAAAACATAAGCAATATTGTAAAAATTTAATAAAGACTTTAAATTTCAAAAAAAAAAAAAAAAATACAAGAGGCCATCAGACCTCCTGACGCTGGACACCACTCAGAGCCCTAAGAGAAGAAGCTGTAACCAACCGCACATTCTCCAACCACAAGCCAGACCCTGGGAACCCATCCTTTAGGCATTATTGCTCTATTTAAACAGAGAAGGTGCAGGCAACCCACTCCAGTACTCTTGCCTGGAGAATCCCAGGGATGGAGGAGCCTGGCGGGCTGCTGTCTATGGGGTTGCACAGAGTCAGACACGACTGAAGCGACTTAGCAGCAGCAGCAGCTCTGTTTAAAAAAATCAATCCAAAAAGGAAGATGGTGACACATTAAGATCTAATTTGTTTCATATTTCCACAGAGTATACGGAGGCTGTGGCTGCTTCACATATACCTTGAGCAAAAATTCAAATTAATAATTTCATTATTTGCATATTTTCAGATTTTCTCTGATTTTTCTCGTTACATTTCTTAACGTCAAATATCCCACACACCCTCAATATGCTTACAGTTATCATATCATGGTACTATGTACTCAATTATGTCTGTACAGAAAACTGATGTTCCATACATAAATCCCATCAGCATAGTCAAATATAACATGCTCACTGATTCTGCATATTGCGCTTAAATCACAGACTGCTGTGAAAACATATTCCTCCCTGACAAGACAGGATCCAAGGCTGCATTTGACGGCAGGCACTCTCTTGGCATTATGTTGGCCCAGCGCGGTCCGTCCTCTTTCCTCCACTAGTTTGAAAACATGTCACAGGACCGTGTCTCACGACAACGTAAGACTCTCGCCGGGGTGTGTGTTAAGTGATGGCAACATGCTCCAAAGGTCTAACTGGCCTTGGAAGAGAAGATAATTAAGCTGTGGCCATCCCCTGGGGTGCAGTGTGTGTGTGTGTGTCGGGGCAAGGGGTGGTGTGTGTGTGTGCGAGCGTGTGTGTCGGGGCAGGGGGCAGATGATGAAAGGGAGGGAGAGGAGAAATAGGGGGCACACCTGTCTGGACTCTCCCCATTAGACGCTGGAAACAGCCTCATCCTCCACTCTCATCAAGTACGGGATCCCAGCATGTGTGCAGACATATTCAGCAACACGTTCCAGGGGTGACAGTCGGGTTGGGTCAGCATTTCTGTTCCCAGTGCCTATGTTTAGAGCTCTTGATGCAGTCCAAAGTGCTGCAAAGACTGATAGGAGGATGTACCGCGTCCGCGGCCACCTCTCTGTGACCCCGTGGACAGCAGCCCGCCCGGCTCCTCTGTCCATGGGATTCTCCAGGCAAGAACACTGCAGTGGGTTGCCATGGCCTCCTCCAGAGGGTCTTCCTGACCCAGGGATAGAACCCGCATCTCGTGTCTCCTGCATTGCAGGTGGATTCTGTACCACTGCACCACCTGGGAGGCCTCAAACCAAAAAACAAACAAACAAGCAGAAACCACGAGGGAAGCCCATCTGCCTTATGAAATAAATACTAAAGTTAGTTTTAGAGTACTGTTGGGCTGATTTCTGTGTTTCCCTTGCCTGTTTTGGTACGAGAGGTGAAAACCCGAGTTTCATTCATGGGTTCTGAGAGAGTCCACACGTCTATGACCTTGGTTTCCGATAGCTGCCTTTAGCAGTGAACCCGTCAACACTGTGTCCTGAGAGACGATGGGGCCCAGCATCTCCTGCAGCAGGGAGGGCCGGAAAGAAACTAGAGCAGGGTCTGTACGAGGGCTCACGGGGCAGATGACGTTACATAATACACAGGTCAGCGTCTTTTCTTCAAGAGTTGTACAACAGAAAAATTGAGTGTAAATTCAATCTTAGCAAGTCAGACTTAATTTTGATTGTATTCAGAAAACTAGATAGATGAAAGTATCTTACAGTTTATTCTTTACAATTTTAAAGCAAAACAAACATGGCAGTATTTATTATTAATTTACTTTCATATATCGGATTAAAAAAATCTGCTTACAAAGAGGAAAAAAAGCCAACAAAAATGCAGTATATGAGTACAAAATGCAGCGAAATGGAATGCAAACTGAATAGCTAAGTACCAAGAAGCTGAGGGACAAAGCATAAGTCAGATCCGAGGGGGTCAATGAGCGAAGGTTGCATTTCTCTGTGTACACACTGCTCTTTCTGAACACTGCCATCCAACATTCCAGGCCAGATGGGAGATGCAGACTGTGCAAATAAGAGTCCGACAGCTCACCACAGGAAAAAAAATATTAGATATTTTCATCCTACTCAGAGGCATGGAAGCCAAAATGTAAACAGTTTTAAAGTCAACTGTTGGTTAGCCACATTCATAGAAGGAAAGAACAAGGGCACTGATAATCTAAGAGTGGATAAACAGGGAAATGAGTTGGCTTTGGAATGCTCTTATTTTTTGAATGTAGGAATATCCATGTTCTTGGAACTCACAGAGCTGCTGTGAGTGTTACTGTAATGAGGTGGTAGAAATCGCCTCTAGAAATTAAACGTCTTCACCATTTGATTAGAGCAGGTGAAAGGACAGAAAGTTAAGTGACAGCCTTAAAGACCCAGTCAGATTGATGACTCAAGCTCTATGGGTCCACTCAACTCTCTGGGCAAAGTGTGATTTTGGAATTTGGCATAAATGCATGGTATGAACCAATAACGCAGTCCACACTTGGGAATGCTGCTGCTGCTGCTAAATCACTTCAGTCGTGTCCGACTCTGTGCGACCCCATAGACGGCAGCCCACCAGGCTCCCTCGTCCCTGGATTCTCCAGGCAAGAACACTGGAGTGGGTTGCCATTTCCTTCTCCAATGTATGAAAGTGAAAAGTGAAAGTGAAGTTGCTCAGTCCTGTCAGACTCTTAGCAACCCCACGGACTGCAGCCCACCAGGCTCCTCCGTCCATGGGATTTTCCAGGCAAGAGTACTGGAGTGGGGTGCCATTGCCTTCTCCGACACTTGGGAATACAGGAAAGTAGTTTTGAAAAGTTCTACTGAGCACTCAATTCCCTTTCAAGGTGTAAGTTATCTCCTTTTAGTTCAGTTGCCTCTTTTTAACGTTTTTTTCACTGCCTCGTTATGTCTTTCGATAAACACAGGCTTCTTAATCTCACCTGTATTATATCGAGAAATCTCTCAGCTTCGCTTTCGTAAGCTGTTTTCTGAACCTTGCTCTAGACATTCTCCTTGAAAGCTTTTGCCCATGAGTGTTTCAAATAAAATCTCAACAAAGCTTCCTCAGGCCCCACTTTAAGTTAGAGAAGCACACACTGCTAAGCTGTACAACTGAGCCTTTGCTGTGAGCGGTTGGATGGACACAAGCTTCCAGGCCAGAATGAAGGACATCAACTACTCCCTTCTCATGCCAAGTGACGCTGGATCCATCCATAAACCTATTTCCCAAACTAGAGCCCAAGGTCACAACCATCAAAAAATGAGCCAAGAGCTTCTCCAGGCCCTTCCTTCTACCATGACTCCCATATACCTACAATTAGTACAATGAACCCTTGGACAGCAAGGTTAATCCAGTCCATCCTAAAGGAAATCAACTCTGAATATTCACTGGAAGGACTGATGCTGAAGCTGGAGCTGCAATATTTTGGCCACCTGATGCAAAGAAAAAAGAAAAGACCCTGATGTTGGGAAAGACTGAGGGCAGGAGGAGAAGGGGGCAACAGAGGATGAGATGGTTGGATGGCATCACTGCTCAATGGACAGGAGTTTGAACAAACTCAGGGGGACAGTAAAGGACAGGGAAGCCTGTTGTGCTGCAGTTCATGAGGTCGCAGAGTAGGACACAACTGAGCGACTGAACAAGACGTGCTTCACAATTAAGCCAAACCGGATTTGGACCCCAGTCTTACCACTTACTAGCTATGGATTCTTGGCAAAGCTCTTAAAACGCCTCTGAGCCTTTGTTTCTTCATCTCTAAAATGGGGATAGTAAAAGTACTCATCTCTTAAAAGGTGCTGTGAAAACAGAGAGACAATGTAGGCAGGCTGCTTGGCACAAGTTCCTGACTGTTGACTTAATTTTCCACGGGCATTCCCCACCCTCTAAGTTGAGGTGAAGATTTGAAATTTATGGTCAACCTCTAGCCTGAGTGATCCTATTCTGTCCATGTGAAATTAAACTTCCTCTTGATGTTGGATATTGCATATCTATATCTATATAATAGTCTGTTCAGACTTAAAACGTTGACCAGTGCTGCCAGGCACTGCTGAATAGAGCAGAGCGGGGTAGGGCTATTATGACAGGAAGAGAAATGAACAGTACTTAATGAACTTCCATTTCAATTGAGCAGGGTTTTTAATAAAAAAAAAAAAAAAAGGGAAAGCTTTTTATAAATTCTTTGCTCAGCAACAATAAAAAAAGGAAAAGAGCACTCAGCTGGGAACAATAGCTACTCAGCTCATAAAAATCATTAGAAGGAACATTTTCTTTGTCTACCAAGTCCAGCAATTTCTCTGGTGGGCAGTGATCCAGATCACTAAGATTCCACCTAAAAAATGAGCCCAGAGAATCTTCTCAAGTTTCCCAGCTAGTATATTAATGGATCTCCTAATGTGTCTAACTCCACCGTAAGAACGATTCTGTCTCATACTTCACGGCCTGTTTTTGACAAGAGGATGATACTGACCTGGTGCTAACAGGACATGCCCTTTGGGCTGCCTTTCCATCAAGAGCGAGGCTTGGTGCTGACGTGTCTCTACTCTGCTGCTGCAAACCCTCCTGAAAGCCAGAGGCCTTTGTTCAGGAGGTGCTGGGCGAGGTGCAGAGGGCTTGTGGATGGAGCGGTTCCCACTGTGCGAAATGAGCTGGCCTCCTTGGGCACTTCACTTCTCACTGCAGTCTCTGGAGTTCATCCTAAGTGGGTGGAGTCATAGAAACTGTATTTTTGACATTAACAGCGTGGCTGATTCATCTTCCCCCACAATGTCATGAAGCTACCTTAAGCTAACCGCCAAATGTGTTGCAGATTCATCATTGCAAACTCTTTCAAGGTCCCCCATGACAACCAGAGGATTTCTATACTTGGGACAAAGTATGTTATTTCTTATGACCCTGCTGGGTAATCACAAACATACCCAATCATACAAGTCTTAGTATTAATTCAAAAGCATCGGGGAGGGGGGAGAACTCCTCTAAGAACCTGTTCTTCCTTCTGTTTGAGAACCCAGCACATTTTAAAAATGAGCCAATTTTGTATTTTCATTGCCTGATATAGTAAATATTCTATTTGCTGAATAACCAAAATGCACTTCAAACCAAAAGGAAATGCTTGGAAAATTAAATAAAACAATGTCTCCCACAATGAACACACATTTGTGTTCATTAAACTTCTACTTTTAACTTCAAGCTGGAGACTGGCACCATCAACCATACAATAAATGGCATTCTGTGTGCCCTTTAGTTACCTGTCCATGTACACTTTCTCTGGAATATGGGAAGTAACTGCTTTGTTTTCAAAAGGTCTTTCCTGCTCCCTCAGACTGCATCTAAGATGTAAGAGTAAACAAAAATTGCAACATCAACAAAGAACTTAATTAAGAAGAATCTGCAATAACAGCAAATATATAAAGGCAATACTTACTGAAGATAGGTAACCATTCAAATAAGCTTTCTACAGATAATAAGGAGTTGAGGATGGGTAGCTGCTTGGCCAATTTCATAAGTATTCTGGCATTTATAAGTATTCTGAGACTGACTACTGAATTAATATCTACCTAAAATAATAGTTGTATCACCTGAAACTACACCAGTTGGTTGAACTTAAATTCTATATTTCTGGAGAATTTTTTAAAGGCAAAGCCTTAGCCAATTTGATTAAGGTGGGGGGATGGTGGTGAAAATCCAGACCTGCTACACATTAAAAGTGATAACCGCTTGATGGTCACTAATTCACAATTCTCTATGTCTTCTCCTTTTGAATCTTGTGGGGCCCCATGAGTTTTCCATCAAAACCGCCAGTTTTCAGACTCAGGCTGAGTGTGAAGCTTCCACTTCCTGTCTCAGACCCCACCTGCTGTGATGCGATGACACCTCTGTACAGGAGTGTGGAGGCTCCAGGCTGACACCCCCAGTTAACCTCCAAGCCAACAGTTCAAGCTGATGCTTCTTGAATGGAGATGAACCGTCTCCACCATGTACTACTTAAACAGCAAATTCAAGAGTAAAATCAGTGATTACTGAAACATACACCAAACCTTATTTCAAGGTATTCTCACAGAGGGGATACTGAAAGAAGCAATAATTGCATTTTTTGAGCATTTGCTAGATGACTAAATGCTTTATAACAATCTTATTCCATATAACAACCTTTTCCAGTTCAGTTCAGTCACTCAGTCGTGTCTCTTTGTGACCCCATGAATTGCAGCACGCCAGGCCGCCCTGTCCAGCACCAACTCCTAGAGTTTACCCACACTCATGTTCATTGAGTCAGTGATGCCAACCAGTCATCTCATCCTCAGTCATCCCCTTCTCCTCCTGTCCCCAGTCCCTCCCAGCATCAGGGTCTTTTCCAATGAGTCAGCTCTTTGTATGAGGTAGCCAAAGTACTGGAGTTTCAGCTTCAGCATCAGTCCTTCCAATGAACACCCAGGACTGATCTCCTTTAGGATGGACTGGTTGGATCGCCTTGCAATTTAAGGGACTCGCAAGAGTCTTCTGCAACACCACAGTGCAAAAGCATCAATTATTCGATGCTCAGCTTTCTTCACAATCCAACTCTCACATCCATACATGAGCACTGGAGAAACCATAGCCTTGACTAGACGGACGTTTTTAGATAGGGTTATTATTTTCTCTATTTTATAGATGAGGCAATTAAAGCTTTACAGATTAATTGCTCCAGATCATGCAATAGGAGGATAGTACTTAAAACCAGATATTTGATTTTTGGGCACACACTCAGCAATGAGAATAGAATAAAGGAAATTTCAAGCTAATGCTGGGGATTTAAATTTTCATGAACACAGTGTGGACTAGAAAATGATGTCAATTAACAGGTATGTTCTGAGGGTACCCCAATATTGCATAGCATAACTTCCAAAACTAGTGGTAACATTTTTTTGAAGCATAGTATTCAAAAAACATTTTTTTAGTACTTACAACTTTATGATGTCTACAAAGTCCTAAGTGCTCCACACTTAAGGAGGTTACAAAGACAAATGACAAGATTCTTGCTCTAAAGGTTCTTGTACTTTTGTAGAAGAAATGTCACATTACACAAAGAGTTGTTTCACAAGGTACCAAATGTGAGGAATTAAGTGCTATGGGAATGCATTCATTCATTTAACAAATATTTATTGAGTGTCAATGTAGCAGTGACCAAGACAGATACAGTGTTTGTTCACTGAGAGCTGACATAGGATTACTTTTGCTGGAGGCACCAGAAAAGGAGGGACAGACATTTCAGCTTGGCCTTCAACTATCCCCAGGCTTTGAACACATGGAGGTCTCAGTATCAGAAGGGCATTCAAGGTACAGGGGTAGCAGTGGACCGGAAAACATACTAAAGCACAAAAAACCTGTGACACACATAGGGATTTTAAAGAAAGGACCATATTTTAGTGACTCTAAGAATCAATTTTAAGTCAGGTCATCCATTACTTTATGTACCAAAGGAAAACGCGGTTAACATTTAGAGCAGCGGCTCTCCACCTGGGGCAATTTTGCCCTCCAAGGAACATGTGGCAACATCTAGACACATTTTCAGTTGTCACAGCGGAGGGGGTGCTCCTGGCCTTCCGTAGGTACAGGCAGGGATGTTGCTAATCGTCCCACCATACACAGGAGAGCACCCCACAAGGAGGAATGGGCAGCTCAATGAGTCACTATCACCAATGCTGAGAACTCCCCAACTACAGGATGTCATAAAGTGAAAGATGCATCTAGAGTATTACAAAAGCATTTTAACATAGATGAAACGCAGTAGCGCTGGAAAGGAGTACAAGAAAATAATGCTGGTATTCTGACTCTCTTTTCTCCCTTTTAGAACAGTAAAGTGATGATGACCAGGGGCTGTGTTGAGGGGAAAAAAAAAAAAAAAAAACTTGAATGCACTGTACAAGGGCAGCCCTTCCAGACTGTGTGTTCATCTGTTGCTTTGGAGAAACCCTGTACTCCAATCAAACTAAGATACTCTATTTCTGCTAATTCTGACTCATCTCAGAAGAGCTGGCTCACCCATCAATATGGTGTATCTCATTGTTTTTAAAGCCCAGCTCTACACTACTGATTCTATGACACGCCCCCTGACGCCCAGTGTAAAATAGTCTTTTATTTTGAACTTCTTTGGCATATCATCTGTGCCTCGCTAATAGTACTCCCGTGGTTTATCTTTCCTCTAAATTCAGGTTCCTTTGGGTCAGGATCCATGCCTGGTTCACACCTGGAACTCTTAAGGACTCCTACAGGGCCTCACATGCTACAGGTGGTAAATAAATATTTGTAGAATGCATAATTGAATAAATACACAGCACCAGAAGACTATATAATTAAGTACGAATCCCTCAGACTTCTCCCAGCAATTTCCAGGCTTTCCTCACAGGGCTCATTCTGTAAACCTTTAATCATTTTAGCAGCTCTCCAAGTTCTCACGCTACAGCCGTGGGATCTCTGGGAGAGCAGCGTTCTTTCCTAACCACTGCTTTACAAAACACCCTTTAGTAAATTCCATCAAGCTTCAGTTCACTTTCCTGGGGTGGCAGTCAGGGTTTCGTCTCATAACATTTAAAGCACCTCACATAGGCAGAGTGCTAAATTCCTCTGAAGAAACAAGGGACAATGTGAGCATAAATATAACAGCAAGAAATTCTACACTCTTGCTCACAAATTCCAATTATATTACTGATAATTATACTGCTGCAGGGGCTGGGGCAGGGGGGACTTAGTAACAGAAGCCTTCAAATGTATGACTATCCGAGAGAGGAAGAAAATAAGGCAGAAAGATCAGTGCTAGAATTTTCATGTGCTCCTTTGAAAGATAATACAAAGTCAGACTGTGCATCTTTTATTATTACGCAGCTTAGACATGGAAGAAACGACTGTGGTTGGTACACATATGAAGATGAGGAAGGCCGTGGTTTAGACTGACTTGCAGGACAACTGTTACAAGGTCCCCCTTCTCCTCCGTCAGGGTGGTCCCAGAGCATCCATCAGTGTTTGGTGGCTGCTTCTAGCAAGTCTTTTGCTTCATTAATTTTGGTTGCTAAGTAAGGAGATCCACCTGAGAGGACAAAGAAAAGAAAATGGATTAAAAGACACTTCACTATTGACATTTTTTGAAGTCTCAATGAAGAAAAACACTCAATTAGACTTCTCTGATATTTTCCCACACATTCATGCCCTGACAAATTATTTTATAAGCTCTCTAGAAATCACAACAGTATAAATTAAACTCGTTCAATGAAGCACTACAGACACCTAACAGTCAACAATAATCTCTGAGAAAAATAAACTTATGATCAGGAGTAATTTAAAACACACTCAAACATTTCACTGGTCAGACATTACATTTCAAATGCCGAATATCAGACCAGAGAATTTTCTGAAGTGGATGGTTAGGTAAATAAAATAACAGTCCTTCTCCAAGACTGTATTTTTTTGTTTGTTTGTTTTTAAGGAAAGAATATTCTTCTATGAAGGAAGTTATCTTTCTGAAGGAGGTGAAGCAATCCAAGGGTACCTTCAAAGTTTTATCAAACCATACATTTTCATAAAAATAAGTTAAAAAGGCAACTATATACTACCCAGCTCTAAAAGTATTTTACTAATATTGGTCACTATTAGTAAATAATATGATAAATAATAAATCATTATAATAAAAATAACATTAAAGGGCATGCCCCCTGCTCTCTGACACAGTGCCATTAGAATACTTATGGTGCACAGAGTCACTGCGCCTTAAATAAAACGAAGTCAGTTTTCAGAGTTCTTCACAATGAATTATTTCTAATGTAAAGAGCAAGAGGAAAATTGAGGTGAATTTCAAATTCAGAATCGTTATAAATGACAAACAGGAGCTCCCTTACATATGAAAATACTGGCCCCAAACTGTCACACTAAAAATATTTAAGCGTCATATGCCTTCTGGGGCTTCCCTGGTGGCGCAGAGGTTGAAGCGTCTGCCTGCAATGTGGGAGACCTGGGTTCAATCCCTGGGCCGGGAAGATCCCCTGGAGAAGGAAATGGCAACTCCCTCCAGTATTCTTGCCTGGAGAATCCCATGGACAGAGGAGCTTAGTGGGCTACAGGGTCGGACACGACTGAGCGACTTCACTTCACTTCATACGCCTTCTAACTTCCAGTTCTGAACACTTTCATGCTTAATGCTCAAGCTAACAGTCCGGCTCACCAGGCTCTTTGTGTTTATTTTTTTATTCTCCCCCTTGAGTACAAATGATTCACAGTTGTTGAAAACATCTTAAGACCTGAGTGGCTCACAACAAACCAGATACACACAACAACATCTAGACAGCAGTGTGTGTGTGCACAGTCCTGACTTTATCCGGGCCTTTTACTGATACCACACCATCCATTTTATAAGGAAAAAGGAAGCAGGAGACAAATCAGCAACAGAAGGGCGACGCTCAAGCTCAAGGAGCTAAATTTAGCTTTCTACCCTTGAGGAGATCACTGACATTTTCACATCAAGATCTGAATCGCTATAAACACTTACGGAGCGAATATATCAGAGTGTCCTTGAATACACAATAAGAATCAGAAATGAAATTGATGCTGATGCAAGTTTCCATATGCGCTTGGTTATGAAATAAACTGAAATCAGGATTATCTTTGAAAATGATCTCAGAGTTTGTGTAAAAAAATAAATAAATACAAAAAATAAATAAATTAAAAAAAAAAAAAAAGAAAGAAAATGATCTCAGAATTAGGTAATGTCACTCTTGGTGATAAGCTGTTTCCATTTTTAGAGTTACCAAGGTAATGCCAGGCATCTTGTATACCCTCCACAAATATTAAAATATTAATTGAACTCAAACATAACCTTTAATTGATTGGATGGAATGCATTCTGGATATTTCAATCATCGGCCATAACATGCTCAGTTAGCAGAAAGGAGAAAAAAAAAAAGCACAGAAGATCGAAAGTCTCATTAAACATTATATTTATTGATGGCAATGCTAGAGGAAACAACTGAGAGTTTATTCAGAACAACACTGAATTACCCTTCACCCTCTTAGCGAGAGGGACACTGGACTTTTCACTTACGTGCATGGCTGAAACTTTGGGTTCAGTTCTCATTCTACCCTTATTCTACCTCCCTAAACCTTGGGAAAATTCCTAAGACAAAAATTACAACTGCTATACTCCCTTTGGGGACTTCCCTGGTGGCTCAGTGGTAGAGTCCACCTGCAATGCAGGAGACCTAGGTTTGATCCCTGAGTCGAGAAGATCCCCTGGAGAGGGGAATGGCAACCCACTCCAGTATTCTTTCCTGGAGAACTCCATGGACAGAGGAGCCGGGTGGGCCACAGTCTATGGGGTCGCAACGAGTCGGACATGACTGAGCAACCAACAGGCGCGCACGCACACACACGTACATATTCCCATTGAACACTGCTTGATTCAAACTAGGATCTATCAGTGGGAGGCATGCTTGTGAAATCTGGAAAGCGGAAAAGAGAAAGGCTTTCTTGCTGGGCCTCTT
Organism: Oreotragus oreotragus; assembly: GCA_006410675.1. Taxonomy (NCBI): domain Eukaryota; kingdom Metazoa; phylum Chordata; class Mammalia; order Artiodactyla; family Bovidae; genus Oreotragus; species Oreotragus oreotragus. The sequence goes on from SJYX01014291.1 coordinate 132,924, forward strand.
TTTACTGCTGCTAGCAAGCGAGATTGTGGTGTTGTGATGGCAGCAACTAAGCTTTGTGTACAGTTCTAGTGCTGGTCCCTGAGGCAGTCAATGAGTAGCTCCTCTGACACAGCAGCTCTCTAATTGCCAGTGGAGCCATTCTTGCAAGCCAAGTCTAAAATTTACTCCTTTAGACCTCCCAACAATTTATAACCATTCATTTCTTGCACTCAATGCTCTTCTGCTTAAAACACCTTGTTTCTGGCCTCTAAATCTTGACTGACAGAAAATATAGAGGATACATATCCTTTATTTAATGGAAAAAATACACCTTTGAATCTTTCAGTCCTGCTCAGATTTCTTGGATTCCATTTAATTAGAATACTCACCCTCAAACTTGACCTCTGAACCTTTGTACTTTCACTATATGACTAGTGGAGCTCTTCAGCTTTGGGCTATCAAGGACTATTAGGTTTTAGACCACCCCTCCCACTGATACCAACTAGAAGACTTCAAAAAAAGTCAAACACATCAGTATGAAGGCACTGGAGGTCTACCAAGTCAGCCAGGACTGAGGGTCAAGTTCCTGGAGATAAGAAAATGTGCTGTGATTAGTCTAACATTCTGCATTGCTTCTTGTCTTCAAAGGAATCAGACACAAAATAGTACATATGACACAATTCCACTTACATGAAACATATCTACAGCAGGAGAAAGTAGAATGGTGATTGCTTAAGATGGAGCGGAGACTAGCAATGAGAAAGAACATGAAGGAACCTTTTGAGCTTTGAAATGTTCTATGTCTTCATTGTGCTAGTATTACATGGGTATATCTATTTGTCAAATCTCATCAAACCATGCATTTAAATACATATTTTATTGTATGCAAATTATATCTCAATATGGTTGATGAATAAATTAACCAGCAAACTATATGTTGGCTACAAGATACCATATTTTTAAGACGATCTTTCTTAAAGAATATAAAAAGGCATACACCAATGAAAGTAAAGTTGGCACTGGTAAGCTAATTATCAGATGAAGTACACTTTAAGGCAAAATCTAACACTAGCAATAAAAGGGAGAAATATCAAAGTGTTAAAAGGGCCAATCTTAAATTTGAATATATCTGATAATATATGATATGCAGATGACACCATCCTTATGGCAGAAATTGAAGAAGAACTAAAGAGCCTCTTGATGAAAGTGAAAGAGGAGAGTGAAAAAGTTGGCTTGAAGCTCAACATTCAGAAAACTAAGACCATGGCATCTGGTGCCATCACTTCATGGCAAATAGACAGGGAAACAGTGGAAACACTGTCAGACTTTATTTTCAAGGGCTCCAAAATCACTGCAGATGGTGACTGCAGCCACGAAATTAGAAGATGCTTTCTCCTTGGAAGGAAAAGTTATGACCAACCTAGACAGCATATTAAAAAGCAGAGACATTACCTTGCCAACAAAGGTCCATCTAGTCAAGGGTATGGTTTATCCAGTAGTCATGTATGGATGTGAGAGTTGGACTATAATGAAAGCTGAGTGTTGAAGAATTGATGCTTTTGAAGTGTGTTGGAGAAGACTCTTGAGTCCCTTGGACTGCAAGGAGATCTAACCAGTCCATCCTAAAGGAGATCAGTCCTGAGTGTTCATTGGAGGGACTGATGTTGAAGGTGAAACTCCAATATTTTGTAAGGTCCATCTAGTCAAAGCTATGATTTTTCCAGTAGTCATGTATGGATATATCAGTTGGACTATAAAGAAAGCTGAGCGCTGAAGTATTGATGCTTTTGAAGTATGGTGTTGGAGATGACTCTTGAGAGTCCCTTGGACTGCAAGGAGATCCAACCAGTCCATTCTAAAGGAAATCAGTCCTGAATATTCATTGGAAGTACCGATACTGAAGCTGAAAGTCCAATACTTTGGCCACCTGATGTGAAGAACTGACTCAATTGAAAAGACCCTGATGCTGGGAAAGCTTGAAGGTGGGAGGAGAAGGGAACAACAGAGGATGATATGGTTGGATGGCATCATTGACTCTATGGAGGTGAGTTTGAGTAAGCTCCAGGAGTTGGAGATGGACAAGGAGGCCTGGCGTGCTGCAGTCCATGGGGTCACAATGAGTCAGACACAACTGAGAGATTGAACTGAACTAATAGATTGTTAGGGGACAACTCCAGACAGAAATAACTTTGAGCACCTTATGAGGAGAAATATTTAAAATAACATTTCTGAAACCTCCTCTTCTTTTTTGACTTTCTATATCTGCAGGGAGCAAATGGGTATGAACTTCGACCCTGGAGTTGGACTGTCTATAGGCCCAAGCAGAGTGATCTTGGACAAATTGTGGAAACTCTCTATGCTTCAGTTTCCTCATCTACAAAATGAGGATTGGACAGGGAGGCCTGGCGTGCTGCAGTTCATGGGGTCACAAAGAGTCGGACACAACTGAGCAACAGAAGTGAACTGATAACATAAGTTCAAGATATATAAGAAAAACAAGGACAGAACTAAAGGGGGAAACACACAAATCCATAATCAATGAGAGATTTAATATACTTCTCTCAGTAATCCATGGAAGGGTTAGATAAAAAGAAATACTGAACACACTTGATCTAAATGACATACATAAAGCACTCCACCCAACAACTGCAGAGTGACCGCCTTTTAAAGAGCACACAGAACATTTATTGAAGTTGACATGTGCTGAGCTCTAAAGCAAGTTTCAACAAACTCCAAAGACTCACGTCACAATAAGCAGTGCTACTTGACTTGTGCTCCATGGACCAGTGCTGGGGTGCAGGTGTTCCTGAGCGGTGAGTCACTGAACTAAACCAGGCTTAGAAACGAAGAGCAACTGTTCAGAAAATACTGCCGCCAAGCACAATACCGTGCGTCTGTAGAATCTAATGTGGAAAATTAGGGCTTAGATCTTATATGTCTTTTTATTTCAATTTTCTAATAAAATCATTTTTGTTATACTTTACAAAAGGTACCAGCCCAACAGAGATTGGGGGGGGGGGAAAAAAAACAAGTCCTCTATCAAGACAGTTTGAGAAGTACCGATATGTGAATTAACAATGGTAGAATTAAGCTGAAAATCAGTAATACACATAGGGAATTACAATGTTTGGAAATTAATCAATATACTTGTAAATAAACGAAGCATCAAGGAAGATATCACAATAGAAATTAGCATTCAAGATAATTAACCAGGCCAAAGGTTAGATTTCTGAGGAAAACTAATCGAGTTCCTAGCAATGCATTTCAAATTTAAATGAAATAAATTCTAAGAAAAATAATGTATCAAGATAAAATGATACAAGAAGAAATGGAAAAATCAAGAGAATCGTAACTATTTAAGAAACTGAATCTGTAACTAAAAACTTTCCCACAGATAAAAATTCTGGCCAGGATAGCTGTATCAGTAAATTTTTCTTAAAAAATAGAAGAAAAGGAAAATACATTTTAATTCTTTCTATGAGTAGCATTCTTTGAGACAAACTCTGATAAAAAATATATCACAAGATAAACACAGATGCAAAAGCAAACATCAGCTTATCAAATCAGACTAAATTCATAACCAAGTTAGGTTTATATCAGAAATCCAAGACTGGCTTTAACATTAGAAAATTAATCAATTTAATTTATTACATCAACATAAGAAAGAATACATGTATAATCAGTTAAACAAATGCAGAAAACGTACACTCACAATAAAAACTTTAAGTAAGCTAAGAATAGAGGGAAACTTCTTTTATGTGAGAGGGAGTTATGAAAAGAAATATAGCAAATATCATACTTAGTAGTAAAATGCTGAAACCTTTGGCTCTGAGATAAGCAACAAGGAAAAGATATCTACCATCATTTCTGTTTAACACTTTATTGGAGTTTCTGGCTGTTATAATCAATGCCCCTCTCCACTCCCTCCCCCAAAGGACAAAAAAGAAAGAACTGTCATTCTTCATAAATCGAATGACTGAGTAAGCAAAAAAATCAAAACGCTCTAAAGACAAAATCACAGAATTAATAACCAAATTTAACAAAATGGTAGATATGACAGCAATATAAACAAAAATTAACTTTTTAGGTCTAGAAATAAATAACTATATGGGGTCACACAGAGTCAGACACGACTGAAGTGACTTAGCAGCAGTAGCAGCTTAGCAGCAGCATACACTTTTAAAACAACACAATGTATAATAGCATTTGAATAATCAACACCTAGGAACAAATCTAACAAATTATGCATAACTATAAACTGAAAAATCTCATTGAAATAAAGTTAACCTAAATAAACTTAACACCCAACAAAATGTCCTTTTCATTATAGGGGACTTGAATGCAAAAGTAGGAAGTCAAGAAACACCTGGAGTAACAGGCAAATTTGGCCTTGGAGTACAGAATGAAGTAGGGCAAAGGCTAATAAAGTTTTGCCAAGAGAAAGCACTGTTTAGGTATGACCTAAATAAAATCCCTTACGATTATACAGTGGAAGTGAGAAATAGACTCAAGGGATTAGATCTGTGGGGGCTAAAAGACAAGGAAGGGAAAAGCCTGTGAAAATAGAACAAAGGAAGGTCCGAGGACCAGAGTGAGGACCTCAGGTAGAACAAACAGCACTCCTGGCTAGCCCAGTTTACATAGGGCAGGCCTGGGGGGGAGAAAAAAAAAAAAAAACATACAAAAAGAGGAGTCAAAGGGCAGGGGCTCCTCTCTTCTCTTCGCGTCTTAGGGTTGGCATGCCCTCGTGCCTCAAGGATGTATTTTCCTGCTATTTTCTAAATAAAATTGAGCTGTTACACGGTGCTGTAACACTGATAGTCTTATAGTGACCATAAGACTATAACACTCTTATAGTCTAAGAGCTAAACACGGTCTGTCTGAGAGCTGACACACTGAGGGCTCTAAAGTCCATCGCTTCAAATTTTTGTTGAAACGAGACAGAACTGAGGAGAATACACCTGCCTGACAACTAGACGTACCTTTGCTGACAAGGTAATGTCTCTGCTTTTTAATATGCTGTCTAGGTTGGTCATAGCTTTTCTTCCAAGGAGCAAATGTCTTTTAATTTGATGGCTGCAGTCACCATCTGCAGTGATTTTGGAGCCCCCCAAAATAAAGTCAGCCATTGTTTCCATTGTTTCCCCATCTATTCGCCATGAAGGGATAGGATTGAATGCCATGATCTTAGTTTTCTGAATGTTGAGTTTTAAGCCAACTTTTTCACTCTCATCAATAGACTCTTTAGTTCTTCTTCACTTTCTGCCATAACGGTGGTGTCATCTGCATATCTGAAGGTGTCATCTGCATATTTGACTTTAAGGCAAAATTGTTGTGGGAGGAAGCCTTACAAATAGCTGAGAAAAGAAGAGAAGTGAAAGGCAAAGGAGAAAAGGAAAGGTATACCCATTTGAATGCAGAGTTTCAAAGAATAGCAAGGAGAGATAAGAAAGCCTTCCTAAGTGATCAAAGCAAAGAAATAGAGGAAAACAATAGAATGGGAAAGACTAGAGATTTCTTCAAGAAAATTAGAGATACCAAGGGAACATTTCATGCAAAGATGGGCACAATAAAGGACAGAAATGGTATGGACCTAACAGAAGCAGAAGATATTAAGAAGAGGTGGCAAGAATACACAGAAGAACTATACAAAAAAGATCTTCATGACCCAGATAACCACAATGGTATGATCACTCACCTAGAGCCAGACATCCTGGAATGCGAAGTCAAGTGGGCCTTAAGAAGCATCACAATGAACAAAGCTAGTGGAGGTGATAGAATTCCAGTTGAGCTATTTCAAATCCTAAAAGATGATGGGAATACCAGACCACCTGACCTGCCTCTTGAGAAATCAGGTCAGGAAACAACAGTTAGAACTGGACATGGAACAATAGACTGGTGCCAAATAGGGGAAGGAGTGTGTCAAGGATGTATGTTGTCACCCTGCTTATTTATATGCAGAGTACATCATGAGAAACGCTGGCTGGATGAAGCACAAACTGGAAGCAAGATTGCAGGGAGAAATATCAGTAACCTCAGATACGCAGATGATACCACCCTTACGGCAGAAAGTGAAGACGAACTAAAGAGCCTCTTGATGATAGTGAAAGAGGAGAGTGAAAAATTTGGCTTAAAGCTCAACATTCAGAAAACTAAAATCACGGCATCTGGTCCCATTCAGTTCAGTTCCGTTTAGTCACTCAATTGTGTCCGACTCTTTGTGACCCCATGAATCACAGCACACCAGGCCTCCCTCTCCATCACCATCTCCTGGAGTTCACTCAAACTCACGTCCATCAAGTCCGTGATACCATCCAGCCATCTCATCCTCTGTTGTCCTCTTCTCCTCCTGCCCTCAATCCCTTCCAGCATCAGAGTCTTTTTTAACTCTTCTCATGAGGTGGCCAAAGTACTGGTCCCATCACTTCATGGGAAATAGATGGGAAAACAGTGGAAACAGTGGCTGACTTTATTTTTTTTGGCTCCAAAATCATTGCAGATGGTGACTGCAGCCATGAAATTAAAAGACGTTTGCTCCTTGGAAGAAAATCTATGACCAACCTAGACAGAATATTAAAAAGCAGAGACATTACTTTGCTAACAAAAGTCCATCTAGTCAAGGCTATCGTTTTTCCTGTGGCCATGTATGGATGTGAGAGTTGGACTATGAAGAACTGATGCTTTTGAACTGTGGTGTTGGAGAAGGCTCTTGAGAGTCCCTTGGACTGCAAGGAGATCCAACCAGTCCATCCTAAAGGAAAAATCAGTCCTGAATATTCATTGGAAGGACTGATGCTGAAGCTGAAAGGCCAATACTTTGGCCACCTGATGGAAAGAACTGACTCACTGGAAAAGACCCTGAGCTGGGAAAGATTGAAGGCAGGAGGAGAAGGGGACGACAGAGGATGAGATGGTTGAATGGCATCACTGACTTAATGGACTATACCAGACCACCTGATCTGCCTCTTGAGAAATCTGTATGCAGGTCAGGAAGCCACAGTTAGAACTGGACATGAAACAACAGAATGGTTCCAAATCAGGAAAGAAGTTCATCAAGGCTGTATATTGTCACCCTGCTTATTTAACTTGGCTTAACACTCAACATTCAGAAAACTAAGATCATGGCATCTGGTCCCATTACTTCAAGGCAAATATATGGGGAAACAGTAGAAACAGTGAGAGACTTTATTTTGGGGGGCTCCAAAATCACTGCAGATGGTGACTGCAGCCATGAAATTAAAGATCCTTACTCCTTGGAAGAAAAGTTATGACCAACATAGATAGCATATTCAAAAGCAGAGACATTACTTTGCCAACAAAGGTCCATATAGTCAAGGCTGTGGTTTTTTCCAGTAGTCATGTATGGATGTGAGAGTTGGACTATAAAGAAAGCTGAGCACCGAAGAACTGATGCTTTTGAACTGTNCTTACTCCTTGGAAGAAAAGTTATGACCAACATAGATAGCATATTCAAAAGCAGAGACACTACTTTGCCAACAAAGGTCCATATAGTCAAGGCTGTGGTTTTTTCCAGTAGTCATGTATGGATGTGAGAGTTGGACTATAAAGAAAGCTGAGCACCGAAGAACTGATGCTTTTGAACTGTGGTGCTGGAGAAGACTCTTGAGAGTCCCTTGGACTGCAAGGAGATCCAACCATCCTAAAGGAAATCAGCCTTGAATATTCATTGGAAGGACTGATGCTGAAGCTGAGTCCAATACTTTGGCCACCTGATGTGAAGAACTGACTCATTCGAAAAGGCCCTGATGCTGGGAAAGATTGAAGGTGGGAGGAAAAGGGGATGACAGGGGATGAGATGGTCAGATGGCATCACTGATTCGATCGACATGAGTTTGAGTAAGCTCTGGGAGTTGATGACGGACAGGGAGGCCTGGTGTGCTGCAGTCAATGGGGTCACAAAGAGTCAGACATAACTGAGTGAGTGAATGGAACTGAAATAAATAAAAGGATGTCTTGTTCATGGATTTGAAAAATCACGTAAAGATGTCAATTTACTCCATACTGACTTACAGATTTATAGCAACCCCAATCATATATTGTCACCCTGCTTATTTAACTTATATGCAGAGGTTATCATGAGAAATGCTGGGCTGGATGAAGCACAAGCTGGAATCAAGATTGCCAGGAGAAATAGCAATAATTAAGATTGCTAGGAGAAACATCAATAACCCCAGATATGCAGATGACACCACCCTTATGGCAGAAAGTAAAGAGGAACTAAAAAGCCTCTGCCCTGATGCTGGGAAAGATTGAAGGTGGGAGGAAAAGGGGATGACAGGGGATGAGATGGTCAGATGGCATCACTGATTCGATCGACATGAGTTTGAGTAAGCTCTGGGAGTTGATGACGGACAGGGAGGCCTGGTGTGCTGCAGTCAATGGGGTCACAAAGAGTCAGACATAACTGAGTGAGTGAATGGAACTGAAATAAATAAAAGGATGTCTTGTTCATGGATTTGAAAAATCACGTAAAGATGTCAATTTACTCCATACTGACTTACAGATTTATAGCAACCCCAATCATATATTGTCACCCTGCTTATTTAACTTATATGCAGAGGTTATCATGAGAAATGCTGGGCTGGATGAAGCACAAGCTGGAATCAAGATTGCCAGGAGAAATAGCAATAATTAAGATTGCTAGGAGAAACATCAATAACCCCAGATATGCAGATGACACCACCCTTATGGCAGAAAGTAAAGAGGAACTAAAAAGCCTCTTGATGAAAGTGAAAGAGAAGAGTGAAAAAGTTGGCTTAAAGCTCAACATTCAGAAAACGAAGATCATGGCATCTGGTCCGATCACTTCATGGGAAATAGATGGGGAAACAGTGGAAACAGTGTCAGATTTTATTTTGGGGGGCTCCAAAATCACTGCAGATGGTGACTGCAGCCATGAAATTAAAAGATGCTTACTCCTTGGAAGGAAAGTTATGACCAACCTAGACAGCATATTAAAAAGCAGAGACATTACTTTACCACTAAGGTCCGTCTAGTCAAGGCTATGGTTTTTCCAGGGTCATATATGGATATGAGAGTTGGACTGTGAAGAAAGCTGAGTGCCGAAGAATTGATGCTTTTGAACTGTGGTGTTGGAAAAGACTCTTGAGAGTCCCTTGGACTGCAAGGAGATCCAACCAGTCCATCCTAAAGGAGATCAGCCTGGGTGTTCATTGGAAGGACTGACGCTGAAGCTGAAACTCCCAACACTTTGGCCACCTCATGTGAAGAGCTGACTCACTGGAAAAGACTCTGATGTTGGGAGGGATTGGGGGCAGGAGCAGAAGGGGACGACAGAGGATGAGATCACTGGATGGGATCACCGACTCGATGGACATGAGTTTGAGTGAACTCCAGGTGTTGGTGATGGACAAGGAGGCCTAGCGTGCTTTGATTCATGGGGTCGCTAAGAGTCGGACACGACTGAGCGACTGAACTGAACTGAAGTGAACTGAATCATATCTTAGGAGGTTTGTGTGTGAATTGTGAATGTGCAAATGCAAATTGATGGTAGTTCCTAACTTACATTAAAATGTAAAGGGCCAAACATAACTCACCCCTCACAAATCTTAAATAACAAAAAATGTAAAGAGTTTATATACCAGAAGTGAGGATTTGTTATAAAGCTAGATAATTAAAACATTATGGTATTGGGACAAGAAATTAATCAAGGGAAGATAGAAAATAGAGAAATAATTCCAACAAATAGTGCCAGACCACTTTTTATATCTATATAAAAATAACTGAAACTTTACCCTTATCTCATACCATATACAAAATTCCATTCTAAGATGTAACTAGGTAAGACAATAAAGTTTCCAGAAATTGACTTCATGATTTTGAGACAAGCAAAAATTTCCTAAACAATAAAAGCAATAATTATAAAGGTAAAGTTTCAACTATACCTGATCTGTAACAGTATTAAGAATTTCTATTAATGAATGAACATCAGTAAAGGTAGGCAAAAACAAGCCAAAGAGAAAAGACATATGTAATACAATGGACTCATATCTAGAACACAAGAGTATAGGATGTTCCCAAAAGTCAGGTAACAAAAGAGAGAAAAAAAACTGCAAAGAAAAAATGGATAAACCGCAGGATATTCATGTAATGAAATACTATGCAGCAAAAAGAATGATCGAATTACTACAGGATTCACTGCTGCATGAATGAATTTCACAAAGATAATAAAATGAGAAAAGACAAAGCACAGAAGACTACACACTTAGATGATTATATATAAAGTTCAAGAACAGGCAAAGCTTATCTATGGCAATAAAAACTAAAACAGTGGTCATCTTTGGTGAGTGGGGAATGACCGGAAATGTACATGGGGAGGAAGCTTTGTGCAATTTTCTTCTTTTTTTCTTTAGTATATTTTTTAAGTGAAAGATAACTGCTTTACAGAATTTTGTTGTTTTCTGTCATAATCTCGGTACTGGCTACGTAAATGGATTCACTTCATGATAATGCATCAAGCTGTATATTTAATGAGCTGTGTACTTTTATGAAGATATATTTAAGTTTTTAAAACTTTATTAAAAACACTGGAGATATGTTGACCTCCGTGAAGTCTGATGACACTACCAATTAATGCTATCCAAAAATCACTGGGGCTCAGAAAACCTGTAATCGAGACCATGGTGATGAGGATAGTAACTAGGCATTATTCTAATGTATTATTTCATTTGGTTCATCCAACTATCCTTTGTAGTTGCTCAGTTCTTATTTTCCTTACCTAAAGAGACTGAATCACAAAGAAGTTTAGTTACTTGCCGAACCCTAGCTACAGAGTTAAAATGAGGTAGGGTGAGGACTCCCAGGAAGGTTACCATACCATGCTATCTCTCACTTTGTTTACATAATTCTTTATTAAATTTCTACCATGTTAAACATTTGGTTGTTGTAAACCTTTTCTACTTTCTTCAAGCCTGTAACCCCATCCTGGGTCCTCTTCCTTCTTGAGTGTGCTAAGTCACTTTGAGATTGACCCTATACACAGTAGCCCACCAGGCCCCTCAGTCCATGGGATTCCCCAGGCAAGAATACTGGAGTGGGTGGCCATGCCTTCCTCCAGGGGATCTTCCAAACCCAGGGATCGAACTCGCATCTCTTTCGTCTCCCGCATCAGCAGGTGGGTTCTTTACCACTGTGCCACCTGAGAAGCCCTTTCCTTCTTGGGAAGATTGTAAAATCACACCTTGTGGTTTACTTTTAAAGTATTAATATAGGCTTATCTACTCACTAGATAATAAATATCTTGAAGAGCAATCATGCCTTAGATCTCGCTGAGTACACAGCAGGGACTTGAGACATGTGTCCCTGATGGGGAGAAGGAAGTGGTGAATCACCATTCCCTTATCTTCTTGCATCAAGGACCAGTTTCACTAAAGTAAAATCACTCCAGAGAGACAGAAAATAGAACAAACAAATGTGTTAGGAGTGGATAAACATCTTTAGAAAGAAACATCTGCAAAACATCTGGGTAAAAAAAATCCTAACCAGCACAAGAGAAAATAAGGAAATACTCTACAATTAACAACTGCTGCAAGGTTAGGTACAGGTATGCCTTGTCTGATCAGACTATGCTTTACTGCACTTTGCAGATACTGAGTTTTTTACAAATTGAAGGTTTGTGTCAACCCTGTGTCAAGTAAGTCTATTGGTGCCATTTTTATAGCAGGTTTATTTTTTAATTACAGTATGTGTATGCACTGTTTTTTACAATTTATTTAATTGGAGGCTGATTACCTTATTGTGGTGGTTTTTGCCACACATTGAACCAGCCACGGTGTACATGTGCTTCCCCATCCTGAACCCCCCTCCCAGCGCCCTCCCCATCCCATCCCTCTGGGTTGTCCTAGTGCACCAGCCCTGAGTGCCCTGTTTCATGCATCAAACCTGGACTGGTCATCTCTTTCACATATGGTAATATACATGTTTCAAAGCTATTCTCTCAAATCATCCAACCCTCGCCTTCTCCCACAGAGTCCAAAAGTCTGTTCTTTATATCTGTGTCTCTTTTGTTGTCTTGCATATAGGGTTGTTATTATCATCTTTCTAAATATGATATATATGCATTAATATACTGTATTGGTGTTTTTTTTTTCTGACTTACTTCACTCTGTATAATAGGCTCCAGTTTCATCCACCTCATTAGAACTGATTCAAATGTGTTCTTTTTTATAACTGAGTAAATTATTCCACTGTGTACACTGTTTTTTAAGCATAATGCTATTTCACACTTAACAGACAACAGTATAGTAAAAACATAAACATAATTTTTCTATGTGTTGGGAAACCAAAATATCTGTGTGACTTGCTTTATTGCATTATTTGTTTTATTGGGGTGGTTTGGAACTAAATCCAGTATCTTTGAGGTATGCCTGTGTAATTTATTACTAATGTGAACTTCACAGAAAATACACCAATGTGAAGATTAAGTTCCTTTTTATCCCTGGGTCTTCTTTATACAGATTTACATATTCCATAGGCTTCCCTTGTAGCTCAGTTGGTAAAGAATCTGCCTGCAGTGCAGGAAACCCGAGTTCGATCCCTGGGTTGGGAAGATCCCCTGGAGAAGGAAATGGCAACCCCTTCCAGTATCCTTGCCTGGAAAATCTCACAAACAGAGGGGCCTGGTGGGCTGCAGTCCATGGAGTCGCAAAGAGTCGGGCACGACTGAGCGACTAATACTTACTCAACTCTGATTAAAACACTACTTTCTACATTCCAAGTCTGTAAGACTGAAGTAAGAAGCATTGCCATCTGCTGATTTGAAGGGTTCTTAAAGTTCACCCACCCTTCTTAAAAGAAAGATGTTAAAATCACGAAGCAGCATATAGGAGACTGACTTCCACAATTAGGAGTTCCACTGACTCACTTCGCAGTGCAACTGGTCAATACTGTATAATAAACTCCCAACCGCTGGAAGCCTCTAGAAACAGTCGTCAAAACAAAAATAAAAAAGAATTAAAGTATGAAAATTCAGTAAGAGAGGCAGGAGTCTATGGGAAATAGCTCGTTCCTTTCCCCCTCTCCACTCAGCAAGGCAGAGACTCCACACTGGACTGCTGCAGCCAGAACACAGGGCTCCCTCCCTCCTCAGCTCCTGCACAGAGGACTCTTTCTGGGAAGGGCTGGGTGGACCTGTATATTTCTCCTCTGGCCCCCAGATGCCCGGTGCTGAGACTCAGGCACAGGAAAGTGGATCAGAAGCTCTACCCTGGGCCTAGCTCCCTTAGAATAAGTACTGGGACCTTGAAAACTCTTTTCCTAGTCCTCAAGACATGGTGGTTGCATACAGGAGAAGCATTCTGAGAAGGCCTTAGGCTACTTTACTAAAAGAATCCAGCCAGTCACTAAAAAAATAAACAAACAATAACAAGCCTTCATCATCAGTGAAAGGATGGAGGACAAGAGCTGCTGTAATATATAATCTAATATATTCAGCTTCTAAAAAAGTATTTCAAGGCATGTGAAGGAACAGGCAAATATGACAGTACGACCCATGTATACATCATGAAAAAAGCCACGAAACTACCTGTGAGAGTGACCAAACATTGGATTTATGGGAAACAATTCCAAAGTGTCCACTATACATTCACAGAACTAAAATTTTACATTATACATTCACAGAACTAAAAGTTTTTTAGAGCTTCCATTTTACTTTATTTTACTTTACAGTACTCTATTGGTTTTGGCATACACTGACATGAATCTGCCACGGGTTAAAAAACTACTAGAAGGGCTCAAGAGTAGATCTGAACTAGTATAAGACAGAACTAGTGAACTTGAAGATACAGTGATTGATAGTATGTAAGCTGACATCAGAGAGAAAAGGGAATGAAGGAGAAAAAAAACAGAGCCTCAGGGAAATGCAGGACATCGTGAATTCCATAAATCACATGAAATGGGAGTACCAGGAGAGGAAAGGAGGGAAAAAAGTCTTTAAAGAAATAGTAGCTAAAAACTTTCCAAGGTTATTGAAAAATAATAACCTATACACCCAAGAATCTCAAACTCCAAGTAGGATGAATCTAATAAGACCTAATACACACACCATAAAAAAATGCTAAAAGTTGAAGACAAGGAGAAAATTGGAAAGTGAAAGTGAAGTCGCTCAGTCGTGTCTGACTCTTTGCGACCTGTGGACTGTAGCCCACCAAGCTCCTCCGTCCATGGGATTCTCCAGGCAAGAATACTGGAAATACCATTTCCTTCTCCAGGGGATCGTCCCAACCCAGGGATCGAACCCAGGTCTCCCACATTGCAGGCAGATGCTTTAACCTCTGCACCACCAGGGAAGCCCTTAAATACNCCAGTGTTCGTGCCTGGAGAATCCCAGGGACAGAGGAGCCTAATGGGCTGCCATCTATGGGGCCCCACAGAGTCGGACACGACTGAAGTGACTTAGCAGCAGCAGCAGCAGCAGCAGTAAGTCATAAACCTATCCCCAAGAGTGTGTCTAATGAAGGGACACAGCAGTGCCTTGTTTCAGGGTTTTTATTGTGTTCACCTGCGTTTTCAATTCCTTTGAATTTTAAACAATATTAGAAGAGGTTTGGCTGAGAAATGTAAAACGACATACTTCATTATCTTCTTGAGCAGAACTTGTAATGACAGCTGAGTGGCAGACAAAACAGGATGGAGGCCACGGGGCAAAAGTGGCCAAGTGTTGTGGGGGAAGCACCGTTGACTTTGTGCAGGGCAGAGAGAGGAGTCAGTGGCTGATCTCCTACCTTGTCTAGGAGAGGTACCCTGTCCGTCGGTCAGTTTTGGGGCTGGTATGTCAGGATGGGTGGCCATGTGGCACTGGAAACGTGAAGGGGTAGGGGGCACAAGTCATGAGTCCTCTCTGCATTTTAAAGCACAAGATTTATTTTCTTCAGGTTGTGCCCAGGCAGCTCTTTCCTTTCCCCTTTTGAAACCCTGAGGTTGGAAAGTTGAAGAAGCTGAAACTCTTCTGTGCTGCTGATGGGAATGTTAAATAGAACAATTGCTCTGGGAAACAGTTTGGCATTTCCCCAGGATGTTAAACCTAAAACTACCTTATGACCCAGTAATTGGGTGCCAAGGAATATATATACCTTGAAAGTATATGTCCACACAAACACCTTAGAAAATAGCAGCATTATTCATGATATCCAAGAACAGCAAACAATCCAGATGTCCATCAGCAGATGAATGGATAAACAAAGTGGATACAGCCATACAATGATGTATTACTTAGCCATAAATAGGAATGAAATACTGACATATGCTAGAACATGGATAAACCTTGAATATATAATTCTGAATGCAAGAAGTCAGATTCTAAAGACCACTTGTTGTATAATTCCATTTATATGAAATGACCAGCCAGAATAGGCAAAGCCAGAGATGGAAAGTACATTACTGGTGGTGAGGGGTTGGGGGAGGGAGAATTGGGAGTGACTGCCTAATGGGTGTGGGGTTTCCTTTATAGGAGCTGGAAATGTCTGGAATTAGATAATGACAATGGTTGCACAACATTGTAAATACAGTGAATTGTAAATTTACAATGGTTAAAATGGTGAATTTTATGTAAAAATTGCAAAAATTAGTGGAAGGCCCAGCAAATTTATCTCAGTAATGTTTCTCATTTCCAAGAACTTTATCCCAGGAAGATTGTTAAAAGGCTTCCAAATCTGAGGCACTGATGTTGTATTCTAGTTTCTTCTTTGCTTCTGCTCCCTTGGGAATTTTCCTTCTGCCATGTTATTGCTTCTGCTATGCAGTTGGAGTTCTCTTTTGTGAACCTTGGCGGTTAATAGTGACTGATGAGGGTCTAAATCTCATCTAATTCTTCCTACTGATTAGAATCACTTGGGATGCTGCAGTTGGTGTGTAGACCAACTATATCAGAATTTTGGGGGAAGGTAGGAGAGTCCCTGGGCATTGGTGTCAAGATCCTCCTGGTGATTCTCTATACACTTGGAGTTGAAAGTTTCTAATCTAGATTAACTGATGTGCTGGTTCTGTCCAATTCTGAACCTTGTTCCCTGGTAGAAACTTACTTTAGGTGATAGTGATAGTGTGGGCCCAAGAAACTCTACCTTAGGTGGTTGTGGGGGCATGACAACTCTCAGCATAGGTTATGTGGGCCCAGGAATCCTTCATTTAGGTGATTGTAGGGGACTGGTAATCTCAGGTAACTCTAGATAGGTGTTGTGAGGGCCCAGGAAACTCTATTTTAGGTGATTATGGTCCCAGAAATCTCTGCCTTAGCTACTTGTGCCTTAGGTGATTGTGGGTGCCTGGAGAATCAGCCATAAGGGATCGTCGGGGCCCAGGAATCTCAACCATAGGTGATTGCGGGGCTCTAGGGCAGTGGTCCCCAATTTGGCATCAGGGACGATTTCATTGAATACAATTTTTCCGTGGACTAGGCCTCGGGATAGTTTTGGGATGATTCAAATGCATTACATTTATTGTCCACTTTCTTTTTCATTAAATTGATTTTTTTTTAAATTTTATTTATTTCTGGGTGTGCTGGGTCTTTGCTGCTGCCTGGGTTTTCCTAGTTGCAGTGTGTGGCATTCTCGTTGCAGTGGCTTCTCTTGTTGTGGAGCGAGGACTCGAGCATGTGGGCTCCGTAGCTTCGGCTCCTGGGCACTAGAGCACAGGCTCAATAGTTGTGGTGCGTGGGCTTAGCTGGCTCCATGGCATGTGGGATCTTCCCGGATCAGGGATAAAACCTGTGTCTTTTGCACTGGCAGGCAGTTTCTTTTACCACTGAGCCACCAGGGAAGCCCAGTGCACTTTATTTCTGATCTCATGCTGCCACTGATCTGACAGGAGGTACCAGTCCATGGCCCGGAGGTTGGGGAGCTCTGCTCTAGGGGCCTGTACCTTAAATGACTGTGGGTGCCTAGGAAAATCGACTTATTACTTTTGGGGGGCCAGTCATTCTATTTTACCAATTGTAGGGGTCCAGGAAAATTCTGCCTTAGGTTATTGCAGGGGTAACCCTAAAGTAGGTGATTGTGGCCCACACTTTACCTAGATGAACGTGGTGGGCTATGGCCTCTACTCTAGGTGATTGTTGAGGCCCAGAAAGTTGTAGAGAGAGGGTGATTGTGGGGGTTCATGAAACTCAGCCTTAAGTGACTTTGGGCCTTAGGTGATCTGGGGTCTGTGATCTCCACCTTGGGGCTTCCCAGGTGGTGCAGTGGTAAAGAAACCACCTGCCATTGCAGGAGACACAAGAGATGAGGGTTGGATCCCTCATCATGAAGATCCCTGGAGGAGGAAATAGCAACCTTCTCCAGTATTCTTGCCTGGAGAATTCCATGGTCAGAGGAACCTGGCAGGCTGTCATGCATAGGGTCACAGAGAGTTGAACACAACTGAGCACGGATGACTTCTACCTTAGGTGATTTTGATACTCAGGACACCTTCCTTAGAGTATTTTGGGAGACCAGGTAAGTCTATCGAAGGGGATTGTGGGAGGCCTGGAATCTCTAGCTCAGGTAAAACCTGGGGCCCAGGAAATTGTACCTTCGGCAATTGTAGGGGAACAGGAAACTGCAGCTGTAATTATGTTATTATGGAGGCCAGGAAAATCTACCTTAGGTCATTTAATTCTAGGAAACTCTATCTTGGGTGATTGTGTAACCAGAAAACAGGAGATTGTGGGTATGCAGGAATCAACCTTAGTTCTTCGTCGGGGAGAAGGTACTATTAGCAACTGGGGGCCCTGGGAATTCTACCTTAGGTGAAATTGATGACCCTGGTAACATTACATTAGGTGATTTTGGACTCAGGAACCCAAGAAACTCAGGAAATTTGAGGGTTCAGGAAATTATAGCTTAGTTCATTATAGGGGCCAGAAAATAATATGTTAGTGATTTTGGGGACAAAGGCAACTGTCTTACAAGATTTTGGAGGCAAAGGAACTCTAAACCTTGATTGATTTGGGTTGGGGTACAAGAAATTCTACCCAGGACACCCTACAGGAGGTGACCTTAGCTCCAAATTCTATATGTGATTGTGGTGGGCCATAGATCTCTACCTTAGGTGATTTTATGTCTAGAAAACCCTGCCTTAGGTGATGTGCGGTCTTAAAAACTCAGCCTTAGGAGACTGGAGACACCCCGTAAACTATCTTTGGTTATTGTGGGTCCAGAATGCTCGAGCTTAGGTGATTATAGGAACAGGACATCCTACCTTCATTCACTGTGCTGTTGCTGCTGCTGCTGCTAAGTCGCTTCAGTCGTGTCCAACTCTGTGGGACCCCATAGATGGCAGCCCATCAGGCTCCTCCGTCCCTGGGATTCTCCAGGCTAGAACACTGGACTGGGTTGCCATTTCCTTCTCCAATGCATGAAAGAGAAAAGTGAAAGTGAAGTCGCTCAGTCGTGCCTGACTCAGCGACCCCATGGACTGCAGCCTACCAGGCTTCTCCATCCATGGGATTTTCCAGGCAAGAGTACTGGAGTGGGGTCATTCATTGTAGGGGCCATGAAAATATAGCAGTGACTTTGGTGCCCCAGGAAATCTTATGTTAGGTGATTTAGGAGGCCCAAAACTCTAGCTTATGTAATTCTTGCAGGCTCGTGATACCCTATATTAGGTGATTATAGGGGGCCAGCAATTCTACCTCACATGATTGTGGGGTTTTGGGAAACCCTAGCTTAGGTGATTGTGGGACCCTAGAAATTCTAGCTTAGGTGGTTGTGGGAGGCCCAGGAGACTCTGGCTTAGGTAACTATAGGTAAACTGCCTGGAACATCTACCTTAGTGATTGTTGGGACTAGATAGTTACCTTTGTTGATTTGAGCCCAGGAAAATCTACTTAAGGTGATCATGAGGGACCAGAAATCTTTATTTCAGGTGATTTGGGGATGCCAGGAACCTTTGTCTTCGTTGCTTTTGGTCTCAGGAATTTTTGGTGATTGCAGGAGCAAAGGTACTAACTTATGTGATTGTGGGGGATGAGGAATTTCTACCATAAATGGTTATGGGGGTCCAGAAGTCTCGCCCTTAGGTAATTATGAGAGTCAAAAACAATTGCTTAGTTGATTCTAGGGCTCTTGGGGACTGTACTTTAGGTGAGTATAGTTCAAGCAAAGTTTACTGTAATTGATGGTGGGGGCCTAGGAAGGCCTACCTAAGGTGATTTTGAGGAGTTGGATCATTCATTGTAGGGGCCATGAAAATATAGCAGTGACTTTGGTGCCCCAGGAAATCTTATGTTAGGTGATTTAGGAGGCCCAAAACTCTAGCTTATGTAATTCTTGCAGGCTCGTGATACCCTATATTAGGTGATTATAGGGGGCCAGCAATTCTACCTCACATGATTGTGGGGTTTTGGGAAACCCTAGCTTAGGTGATTGTGGGACCCTAGAAATTCTAGCTTAGGTGGTTGTGGGAGGCCCAGGAGACTCTGGCTTAGGTAACTATAGGTAAACTGCCTGGAACATCTACCTTAGTGATTGTTGGGACTAGATAGTTACCTTTGTTGATTTGAGCCCAGGAAAATCTACTTAAGGTGATCATGAGGGACCAGAAATCTTTATTTCAGGTGATTTGGGGATGCCAGGAACCTTTGTCTTCGTTGCTTTTGGTCTCAGGAATTTTTGGTGATTGCAGGAGCAAAGGTACTAACTTATGTGATTGTGGGGGATGAGGAATTTCTACCATAAATGGTTATGGGGGTCCAGAAGTCTCGCCCTTAGGTAATTATGAGAGTCAAAAACAATTGCTTAGTTGATTCTAGGGCTCTTGGGGACTGTACTTTAGGTGAGTATAGTTCAAGCAAAGTTTACTGTAATTGATGGTGGGGGCCTAGGAAGGCCTACCTAAGGTGATTTTGAGGAGTTGGAAAAGTCTAACTCATGTGATGCAGTGGCCCAGGAACTCTTTCCCTTGGTTGGAAGGTGGGTGTAGGGTAAGGGAGTTAGAGAAGACAAGGTTCAGAAAAAGAACGAGACCGGCGCTTTACAGGAACAGATCACCTTTAATGAGGCAAGAAAGGACAGCAGTCAGATTAGTGAGCTGCTGCACTAACTCAAGAAAAGTAAGTATATATAGGTATACATGTGGAAAGCTACTGTCTTAAGAGGGCCTGTTTCACAAGGTTTTTCGGAGTAGTTATCTCTTAGATGGCTGGGGCAAAGAATTCTGGAGATAGGTCAGAGGCTGGACCAGCTGGGAGCTGGGCGTAATCAACCTTAATGTCCTTTTTTTTTTTTTTTTCCCTCGGGTGAGAGAGTTTTTTGTTTTGAATAGAATGGTGGGGAGGACCTGGAGGAGAGTTTTAACTCCAGGCTATTTTGAGCCATGTAGCTTTCCTTCATTCCAGACTCTAAGAAATATATACAAAAAGAGAAAGAGAGGTGGGCGCCATTAATGTTCAGGGCTTCTTCGTGCTGATAAATGAGGGTCAGGGGTTTGTAGTCTGGGAGGAAGGAAGTCTAAGGCCTGTAGTGTTGATTTTCTATTCTAGCCATCAGGGTCTCAAGCAAAAGAATAGTTTTGACTTGGTCTTGGGAAATGGCTCGGATTCGGTCTTGGAGGAATCCCTGGAAAAGATTAAAAAAAACAAGGCCCAGAGGTGAGTTCAGTTCAGTTCAGTCGCTCAGTCGTGTCCGACTCTGTGCGACCCCATGAATCGCAGCATGCCAGGCCTCCCTGTTCATCACCATCTCCCGGAGTTCANGCTCGGATTCGGTCTTGGAGGAATCCCTGGAAAAGATTAAAAAAAACAAGGCCCAGAGGTGAGTTCAGTTCAGTTCAGTCGCTCAGTCGTGTCCGACTCTGTGCGACCCCATGAATCGCAGCATGCCAGGCCTCCCTGTTCATCACCATCTCCCGGAGTTCACCCAGACTCACGTCCATCGAGTCCGTGATGCCATCCAGAGGTGAGTAGGAGGATGATAAAAATGAATGGTCCGAAAAGGGGTAAAACCCAAGGCATCCAATTCCAATCAGTTAACCATGACTGCCAGGAGTTGCTTAATCTCTGGCGGATTTGTGAGGGTTGAGCTGTAAGGTTTTTTACAGTTCCTTGGACAATATCGGACTGGTTGGCATAGAAACAGCAGGATTTGTCTAGAAAAAAGCACAGACCTCCCTTCTCTGCAGTGAGTAGATCTAATCTCCTTCTATTTTATAATACTACGGCCGCCAAGGAATCAAGTTGATTTTGGATAGTTATTAGGCCTTGAATTATTTCATGGAGGCTGTCTGATAGGTCTTTAGATAGTGTCTGATAGTTTAGGTTGGAGGTGGTTAAGCTGGCGGTTCCTGTTCCAATTTTAGCCGCTATTTCTAGTCCTACTAAGAGGGGAATGAAATGAACGGCTCATTTTATTCGCTTGTGGATGAGAGGAATAGACAAGTTGTGGTTCATGGGATCACAGAGAGTCAGACATGACTGAGCAATGGAACTGATCATTGAGGGCTATTAAAATGTTTGGACTGGAGAATACAAGGGTGCAGGTCCCGGTCCAATTAGTAGGTAGACAGAGGTATGTAGATGTCCCACACAGGAAAAATAGGCCAGGTGTCATAATACAACAGCTGAAGTCAGTGGCGAAGAGGAGTCAAGGTGGGGTTTTGATCGTTCATTCGAGGACGCTCAGAGACCCTGCTAAGGTGGCCCCAACGACGGGAGAGGTGGAGGAATATGCTGAGGGAAACTGCCCCGTAAAGGTTAAAGAGTGTCCTGTAGGACCAGAAACATTATATATACCCTTTCCAGTGGCAAAGAGTAAGGTGGAGGTATGGTTGCACATGGAGTTAGGGATTGTGCCCATGGGTTGGTCATATGAACTGTTTCGGGAATTTCTGGATATGCAAGAAGGAGCTGGTTGTAACAGTGTTACTCTCTGGGCAATAGGGCCTCCTATTGGAGGTTTTTTATTGAAGGAGGGAAGTTTGGTGAGTAAAGATTCTAAGAGTATGTCTGAATTTCTGATTTGGTCACTAGTGTGAAGATATTTAAGATATGAGATGAATAAAGGCTCTCCACGATATGAGTGGTGTAGGGACATATTACCTGTTCGAGGATGGATGTGGGGAGGGCAGAATCTCCCAGAGGAGTTGCTGCTGCTGCTGCTAAGTCACTTCAGTCGTGTCCGACTCTGTGTGACCCCATAGACGGCAGCCCACCAGGCTCCCCCATCCCTGGGATTCTCCAGGCAAGAATACTGGAGTGGGTTGCCATTTCCTTCTCCAATGCATGAAAGAGAAAAGTGAAAGTGAAGTCGCTCAGTCTGTCCGNAGCTGTCTCTTATACACATCTTCGTGTCCGACTCTGTGTGACCCCATAGACGGCAGCCCACCAGGCTCCCCCATCCCTGGGATTCTCCAGGCAAGAATACTGGAGTGGGTTGCCATTTCCTTCTCCAATGCATGAAAGAGAAAAGTGAAAGTGAAGTCGCTCAGTCTGTCCGACTGTTAGCGACCCCATGGACTGCAGCCCACCAGGCTCCTCCGTCCATTGGATTTTCCAGGCAAGAGTACTGGGGTGGGGTGCCATTGCCTTCCCCGCCCAGAGGAGTTACGGATAAACATATCTAGCAGTCTTTAGCCAATTGTGGGTTAGAAGCATTGAGAAGGGTATGGGTTAAATTAAGGGTCCAGAATTGATAGTTGAGGTTAGGATTTTGAAGGAGTTTGTGGGTCAGAGGAAGAAGGGAGGATAAGAAGAAGATGTTAAACAACATTTAGGGGAGTGAGTATAAGATAGAAAAGAATTGGATTTCAAAGGGGTAAAAGTTATAAAAGGTTTCTTGTAGCCACAGGGTGTAGATGTAATCTTCAACGTGTTTGAACATAGATCCTTGAGGACTCAAGACCTAGATATCTGCCAGAAGTTGTTCCAGGAATAATTGCAGCCGTGAAAATGACAGGCTCATCCGTTGCCAGTTGGGGCCAGGGGAAGCCGTGAGAACTTGAGAGTTGTAGGGCCTGTGTGAGAAACTTGGTAAGTATTAGTCTGGCAAGCATTTTCATCATTGGGCTGCATAAACTTTTTTAAACAAGTGATGTGTACCCAAGGGATGATTTCTTTTAATTTTGTGGTGGTGGGAGTCAGCAGAATTACCATGTAGGGACCTTGTCATTTTGGGGTTAGATCTGAGTGGGACTGAACTATCATATAGACTTTGTCTCCTATTTGAAGGGATGGGTATGGAAGATTGGGGTGTGGTTGAGGGAGTAAGTTATCCATATGTTGCCAAAGGGCATCTGGTATCTGAGCAAGTAAAGGAAAAGGAAGGTGGGAAGGCAATTTGGGACTGTCCTGGGAGTGGGGGAAGACCCAAAGTATTATGGGCCTCCCATACATGGCCTCAAATGGACTGATATTAAGGGTTTTTTTTTTGATAAGGCCCGGACCTTTAAGAGGGCTAAAGGGAGGAGTTTAGTCCAGTCTTAATGAAGTTCGATCATTAATTTGGTCAGAATTTCTTTTAGGACTCGGTTGGCTATCTCAGCCTTACCGGAAGACCAGGGATGATAAGGAATGTGAAACCTCCAAGGAACTTGAAGGGCTCGTGCGATATTTTGGGTGATCTGGGATGTGAATTCAGGCCCGTGTCAGACTGGAGGGAGGAAGGCATTCCAAACCTTGGGAGGCTTTCAGTAAGAATAAGCTGAGCCACAGTAGGGACTCATCTGTTAGTAGTCGGGAAAGCTTCAGTCCATCCAGAAAATGTATCTATGAAGACTAGGAGAAATTTAACCCTTTTTTACAGGTAGCATCTGGGTGAAACCTACCTGCCAGTCTTATGCGGGAAGATGTCCGTGAATTTGGTGGGTGGGGAAAGGAGGGGGGTGCAAATGTTAGAATTAGGATTTGTCTACAGACAAATGGTACAGTTTGGGTCAGATTATTTAAATAAATCATATAGTCCTTAGTGCAATAAAGTTCTTAAGGAACGCCTTAAGTACTTTTGCAGAGGGGTGGAAAAGGAAATGTGAAAGTAATGTGCGGATGTTAGGCTCGTCAATTTGAGCTATAGTAAAGACAGGACTAACAGAGGCGGCCTGTCGCTTTGCTTTGTGATCTGCTGCTGCTGCTGCTAAGTCACTTCAGTCGTGTCCGACTCTGTGTGACCCCATAGACGGCAGCCCACCAGGCTCCCCCATCCCTGGGATTCTCCAGGCAAGAATACTGGAGTGGGTTGCCATTTCCTTCTCCAATGCATGAAAGAGAAAAGTGAAAGTGAAGTCGCTCAGTCTGTCCAACTGTTAGCGACCCCATGGACTGCAGCCCACCAGGCTACTCCCTCCATTGGATTTTCCAGGCAAGAGTACTGGGGTGGGGTGCTATATTGTTATAAAAGGAGATAGAACTATGTCGCTGATGTCCCCAGCAATGTATACAGCAGCTTGTTTTGGGAGCTGAGCTGCATGGAGGAGTTCATAAATAAAAGAAGCATTGAGAAACAGGTGTGCCCTTCTGAGTCAAGAATCCCCTCTCCCTCCAGATTTTAATGTTAGAATGTAATATGTTATAGACATATTTAGAGTCAATATAAATGTTTATCTTTTGGTCTTTGGCTAGGGTCAAAGCTTGTGTATGTGCTATCTGTTCAGCCTGTTGTGAGGATGTGTGAGCTATGAGTGTGGCTGATTTGATGAGGTGAGGGGGAATAACTTTGTCGGGCTGTCCCTGAACTAAAGTGTATCCAACCCCAAATGGGGCTTGTTTCTGGCCACCTATGAACCAGGATGGGACTTTGGGGTCAGTAAGGGGCTGATCAGTTAAATGTTCAAAGGGATTAAGTGTCATATCTAAGGTCTGAACACAGTCATGAGATAGGTGTTTTGCTTTTGGATTTGGTGTAGGGAGTAAGCTAGCAGGATTAAGAAGTTTATAGGGCATAAAAGAAAGGGATGGGTCAAGGAGGTGTGCATGAAGGATTTGTAGTCGAGCAGGGAGC
The DNA here is from genome assembly GCA_006410675.1 of Oreotragus oreotragus. Classification (NCBI taxonomy): domain Eukaryota; kingdom Metazoa; phylum Chordata; class Mammalia; order Artiodactyla; family Bovidae; genus Oreotragus; species Oreotragus oreotragus. The sequence continues at coordinate 157,841 of SJYX01014291.1, forward strand.
AGACGCTTACTCCTTGGAAGAAAAGTTATGACCAACCTAGATAGTATATTCAAAAGCAGAGACATTACTTTGCCAACAAAGGTCCATCTAGTCAAGGCTATGGTTTTTCCTGTGGTCATGTATGGATGTGAGAGTTGGACTGTGAAGAAGGCTGAGCGCCGAAGAATTGATGCTTTTGAACTGTGGTGTTGGAGAAGACTCTTGAGAGTCCCTTGGACTTCAAGGAGATCCAACCAGTCCACTCTGAAGGAGATCAACCCTGGGATTTCTTTGGAAGGAATGATGCTAAAGTTGAAACTCCAGTACTTTGGCCACCTCATGCGAAGAGTTGACTCATTGGAAAAGAGGAGGGATGCTGGGAGGGATTGGGGACAGGAGGAGAAGGGGACGACCGAGGATGAGATGGCTGGATGCCATCACGGACTCGATGGATGTGAGTCTGAGTGAACTCCGGGAGATGGTGATGGACAGGGAGGCCTGGCGTGCTGCAATTCATGGGTCGCAAAGAGTCGGACACGACTGAGTGACTGAACTGAACTGAGGGGGCAGAGAAAGGAAAGCCCGATGAGAGAGTAAATCTTTGAAGGAATGAGGTGAGCATACATTTAGAGGAGCATTTTGGCTTAGTTTTTGGGCTTCAGGTATTAAGAGGGTGGTTGCAGCTAAGGCCTGGAAACAAGGTGGCCATCCGAGCGTGACAAGACTGAGTTGTTTAGATAAGTAAGCTAAAGGGCCCCATATGTCCCCCCTTTTTTTTGGCACAGAATCCCTAAGGCATGTCCCTGTCGAGAATGTATAAAAAGGGAAAAAGGTTTGGTGTAATCGGGTAAGTAAAGAGAAGGGGCCTGTAGTAAACGTTTGATAAGAGTCTGTATTGGGGTGTGGAGAAAGGTGGGGGCCAATAAGGGTTCACCTAAGTTTCCTTGAGTAGCTTGGTAGAGAGGTTTTGCGTGGAGAGCAAAATTTGGGACCCATATTTGGAAGAAGTTTAATAGACCTAATAGATAAAGAAGTTCCTTCTTGGTTTGGGGCCTGAGGGTCTGTGTTAAGGCTCGAAGTCTCTGAGCTGGGATTATTTTGGATGTGGGAATGAGAAGTAATCCCATGTAATTGACAGTGGTGGAAGCAATTTGTGCTTTGGAGAATGAGACTCTGTAGCCCCAGTTGCCTAGGGCATTTAATACCAATGCAATGTGGACTAGACAGTTATGGCAAGAGGAACTACATAACAATAAATCATCTACATATTGGAGTAAGGTAGTAGAGCCTAGGTCTAAAGTTTGTAGGTTTCTTTGAAGGGCTTGACCAAAAAAATGAGGGCTATCTTTAAACCCTTGTGGTAAAACGATCTAAATTAATTGTTGAGATTGATATGTGTCTGGATCTGTCCAGGTGAAGGCAAATAGGGGCTCTGAGGAGTGGTGTAGAGGTGTAGTTAAAAAAACATCTTTGAAGTCTAATACCGTGAAATAGAGTGTGTCAGGGGGAATATGTGACAGAAGGGTGCAGGGATTAGTGACCACGGGGTGTATGGGTATTATGGCCTCATTAATCTTGCAAATATCTTGGGCTAGACACCAGAAGTGGGGTCCCTTTTTGACTGCCAGTATAGGAGTATTATGAAGAGAACAGATAGGCTGCAAAAGGCTGGCTTTGTAGTCAGGAGATTATTGGTTTAAGTTCTTTTCGGGATTCTGTGGTCAGAGTATATTGAGTTTGGGTTATTTCTTGAGAGGGATTTTTAAGAAAGACCTGCATGAGGGAATGGTGTCTGGCTACTGATGGGGGCTTCAGTGTCCCAGACCTGAGGATCTATCCGGGAAAGATTGGGGGCAGGTTTTGGGAATGAGGGCTGGCCAGTGGTTCAGGTGCCACTTGGATGCAAATAATTGATATGGGATCTAAGACTGGGAGGTTTATAAAAGTTTGTAGCTAAGCCAGAAGATAATGTCCCATCAATGCCATCGGGCATTGAGGAACTACTATAAAAGAATGTGTTAGTGTTATTTTGCCAAAGGAACAAAGGAGAGGAGGGGTTATTTTGGGATAAAAGGGGATGTCTGAGACTCCTTCGATGACCACATCTGAAGGTTGGACAGGGCCCTTGCTGCTGCTAAGTTGCTTTAGTCGTGTCTGACTCTGTGCAACCCCATAGATGGCAGCCCACCAGGCTCCCCTGTCCCTGGGATTCTCCAGGCAAGAACACTGGAGTGGGTTGCCATTTCCTTCTCCAATGCATGAAAGTGAAAAGTGAAAGTGAAGCTGCTCAGTCGTGCTGACTTTTACCAACCCCATGGACTGCAGCCTACCAGGCTTCTCCGTCCGTGGGGTTTTCCAGGCAAGAGTACTGGAGTGGGTTACCATTGCCTTCTCCTGGAGAGGGCCCTTAGAGGAGGTTAAAAGTGAAAAGGCTGGTCCAGTGTCTATTAGAAACGAGACTTTGTGTCCGACCGCTATGCCAATTACTTGAAGCTCCAAGTCTGTATGGGGCAGACTTGAGGTCTGGAGCTTGGGCTCTGTCACTGGAATAACTCAGGCACAATCGGATCATCTCTCACCTCATCCGAGGAACCTTGGTCTGGGGTGCCAGGGCCTCCCTGAGTCTGGTTCCTGGCCCACTGTTGTTGGGCCTGGGGTGGACCCTGAGATTTGGTGGGTAGTGTCTGAGGACAATCCATTTTCCAGTGGCCCCATTGTTTGCAGATGGGGCAGGGTTTGGTGGGTGGCCAGGGATTTGGGCAGGACTTAGCCCAGTGTCCCATTTGGCTACATCTGAAGCAGGGACCTGGAGGGTTAGGTCTCATAAGGGTGGGCCGAGGTTGATGGGCCAGAGGGGCTGAATTTTCTCCTTGGATAGCTGCTGCGAATAAAGCATATTTGGCCTTTCTTTCCTTTTCTTTTTTTGCTTCTTCCTTCCTATTGTTGAAAACTTTAAAGGCTGTTTCTAGGAGATCTTGCTGAGGGGTTTGGGGGCCCTTCTCTAACTGGCATAGTTTTCGGTGAATGTTGGGGGCTGACTGGCTTATGAACTGGACATGGAGGTACAGAAGTCCAGCGGGGGTGGAAATATCTAGATTAGTGTATTTTTGGACTGCCTCAGTAAACTGTGAAAGAAAAGGGGCAGGATTTTCATCTTTTTTTTGAGTCACTTCCCTAATCTTATCGTAGTTAACATGAATGTGAGAGCTTTTTAGCATTCCTTCTAACAAACAGGTAATCATATGACGCAGGGACCAGATGCCGGCATCACCTGCTTGATATGTCGACCGTGGCTCAGTTAAAGGGACTGCATCATCAGCCACTGCATTAGTCCTATCTTGGTTATGGAGCTGATCAGCACAGGTTCCGGACTGCCTGCCATATCCGTTCCTTTTCATCAGGGGTTAAAGTTGCATTTAGGGTGCAATAAAGGTCATTCCAGGTTAAATGATATGCTTGTGTGAGGTAGAGGAATTCTTTTCTATATCTAGTAGGATTTTCTGGAAAGGATCCCACTTTTTCTTCAATTTGGCTCATATCAGAAATTGAGAAAGGCACATGAACCTGTGTAGGGCCCTCTGGTCCCGCTACCTCTCTGAGAGGAAACATGTGGTTGCTTCAGGTCCTGGCTGATGGAGCAGAGGTGGAAAACTCTTTTGGGGTTTCGGAGTCATTGTTTCTGGTTTTGGAGGAGGAAGTGCTAGAGGATGGGGTCTCCTCTCTGGAAGCTTTCTCTCAGGGATGGTAGGGAGGAGGCTCATCTGCCAGGTCAAAGTCGGGGGCTGAGGGTTTAGGAGGCCTTTTAGGGGCTTTAGATTTGGATTCTTTTGTAATAGGGGAGGGGGAGAGAGCAGAGGAGGATTTGATAGGTAGAACAGTCCTTGTAGAGAGAAGTACGGCTTCTAAGGTCACAGAAGGCTTAAATATAGGGGACCTCCGACCATTTGCCAATCCATTTGAGGAAGTTAGTGAGATCTGATAAAATATTGAAATCAAAAGTCCTGAACTCAGGTCAGCGGTTTTTGGTCATCCAGTTTGTATTGAGGCCAAATTTGAGTACAAAGTGACTCGAGTTTATGATCCTTGAGATCGATCAAGAGTAGAGGTTTGAGGTTTCGTTTTCACAGGCTAAGGGAGAGTCCCGTGGAACGGATTGGCTTGACCCCATAGCAAATGGCTAGCGACTGTCTGGTCGAGAGAAAATGTCATCACCTAATCTTTTGACCAGGCAAAGAGAGAGAGAGACTGTGAAGGAGAGAGGGGTGTCCCCCAAGTACCTCCCAAGAGGGCCTTTTGGTTGGAGGGTTCCCCGGGAACATGGGAAGGACGATAGTCTATAGCACCCTAGAGTACTGTCCGAGCTTACCTGGGCTACTGGGTCAGGCGAGAATTCGTGGTGGATGGAGGGAGGTCTAATAGCAAAGGCCTCTGTCCTGGAGTTGGTCGGGGAAAAGAAAGTGTAGAGAAAAGAGGAAGAGAGAGAGGCCAATATTCCTTGGGTTATGTGGGAAACCAATAAAGCCCTTACACAGGACTTGTACTGCTCACGAAGGCACAGGGCATCCTTTTGAGGAGATCTTGAAAGCCCGGGTGGGAAAGTGGGCTTGGGAGGCTTCCATGCTCTGAGGAGCTGGCCGTGGAGGAGAAGGAATCTCAACCTCCTGGGTTTCAGCACCAAAAAGTGAAGGGTAAGGGAGTTAGAGAAAGTGAGGTTCAGAAAAAGGAGACCGGCACTTTACAGGCACTTTACAGGCTGGACTGGCTGGGAGCTGGGCACAGTCAACCTTAATATTCATTTTTTTTTTTTTCGGGTGATAGAGTTCTTTATTTTTCGGGTGATAGAGTTCTTTATGGTGGGGAGAACCTGGAGGGGAGTTTTAACTCCAGGCTATTTTGAGCCATGTAACTTTCCTTTAGTGGGCAAAGGAAACTCTAGCTTAGGTGATCATGGGTACTCAGGTAAATCTAGCTTAGATCTTGGAAGGGTCCCAAAATGTTACCTTAGTGAATGTAGGGGTCCAGGAAATTCTGTTGTTGTTCAGTCACTAAGCTGTGTCCAACTCTTTGTGACCCCATGGACTGCAGCATGCCAGGCCTCCCTGTCCATCACCAACTCCCAGAGTTTACTCAAATTCATGCCCATTGAGTCGGTGATGCCATTCAACCATCTCATCCTCTGTCACTGCCTTCTCCTTTTGCCTTCAATCTTTCCTAGCATCAGAGTCTTTTCCAATGAGTTAGCTGTTTGCATCAGGTAGCCAAAGTATTGGAGCTTCAGTATCAGTCCTTCCAATGAATATTCAGGGTTGATTTCTTTAGGACTGACTGGTTGGATCTCCTTGCAGTCCAAGGGATTTTCAAGAGTCTTCTCCAGCACCACAATTCGAAAGCATCAATTTTTTGGTGCTCAGCCTTCTTTATGGTGCAACTTTCACAGCCATACATGACTACTGGAAAAACCATAGCTTTGAATATACAGACATTTGTTGGCAAAGTGATGTTTCTGCTTTTTAATATGCTGTTTAGGTTTGTCATAGCTTTTCTTCCAAGGAACAACCATGTTAGTTTCAAGGCTGCAGTCTCTGTCCACAGTGATTTTTGAGCTGAAGAAAATAAAATCTGTCATGGTTTCCATTGTTCTCCCCATCTACTTGCCATGAAGTCATGGGACTGAGTGCCATGATCTTAGTTTTCTGAATGTTGAGGTTTAAGACATCTTTCTCACTCTCCTCTTTTACCTTCATCAAGAGGCTCTTTAGTTTCTCTTCACTTTCTGCCATTAGGATGGTGTCATCTGCATATCTGAGGTTATTGATATTTCTCCTGGAAATCTTGATTCCAGCTTGTGATTCATCAAGCCTGGCAGTTCACATGATGTACTCTGCATATAAGTTAAATAAGCAGGGTGACAATATACAGCCTTTCCCAAGACGTACTCCTTTCCCAGTTTAGAACCAGTTGTTCCCAGTTTAGAGTTAGTTGTTCCTGCACGATTCTAACAGCTGTTTCTTGACTGGCATACAGGATTCTCAGGAGACAGGTAAGGTGGTCTGGTATTCCCATCTCTTAAAGAATTTTCCAAAGTTTGTTGTGATGCACACAGTCAGAAGATTTAGTGTAGTCAATGAAGCAAAAGTAGATGTCTTTTTGGAATTTCCTTGCTTTTATTTTATGATTCAGCAGATGTTGGCAATTTGATCTCTGGTTTTCTGCCTTTTCTAAATTCAGCTTGTAAGTCTGGAAGTCCTAGGTTCACATACTGCTGAAGCCTAGCTTGAAGGATTTTGAACACTATTTTGCTAGCCTGTGAAATGAGAGCAATTGTATGGTAGTCTGAACATTCTTTGGCATTGCCCTTCTTTGGGATTGGAATGAAAATTGACCTTTTCCAGTCCTGTGGCCACNGTTCACATACTGCTGAAGCCTAGCTTGAAGGATTTTGAACACTATTTTGCTAGCCTGTGAAATGAGAGCAATTGTATGGTAGTCTGAACATTCTTTGGCATTGCCCTTCTTTGGGATTGGAATGAAAATTGACCTTTTCCAGTCCTGTGGCCACTGCTGAGTTTCCCAAATTTGCTGGCATATTGAATGCAACACTTTAGCAGCAGCATCTTCTAGGATTTGAAATAGTTCAGCTGGACTTTCATCACCTCCACTAGCTTTGTTTGTAGTAATGTTTCCTAAGGCCAACTTGACTTCATACTCCAGGGTGTCTGGCTTTACATGAATGACCACACTATGGTGGTTATCTTGGTCATTAAGACCTTTTTTGTACAGTTCTTCTGCATATTCTTGCCACCTCTTAATACCTTTTGCTTCTGTTAAGTCCTTGTGGTTTTGTCCTTTATTGTGTCCATTTTTGCATGAAATGTTCCCTGGGTATCTCCAGTTTTCCTGAAGAGACCTCTAGTCTTTCCAGTTCTATTGTTTTCCTCTATTTCTTTGCATTGTTCACTTAAGAAGGCTTGCTTATCTCTCCTTGCTATTCTCTGGAACTCTGCATTCAGATGAGTATATTTTTCCCTTTCTCCTTTGTCTTTTGATTTCCTTCTTTCCTCAGGTATTCGTAAGGCCTCCTCAGACAATTATTTTGCCTTCTTGCTTTCATTTTACTGTAGGATGGTTTTGATCACCACATCGTGTACAAAGTTGTAAACCTCTGTCCATAGTTTTTCAGGCACTCTATCAGACCTAATCCTGTGAATCTAATTGTCACTTAGACTATATAATCATGAAGGATTTAAGTCATACCTGAATGACCTTGTGGTTTTCCCTACTTTCTTCAATTTTAAGATTGAGTTTTTCAATTAGGAGCTCATGATCTGAGCTACAGGTCCTGTTTTTGCTGACGGTATAGAGCTATTCATCCCCGGCTGCAAAGAATACAATTATTTGATTTCAGTTTTGGCCATCTGGTGATACCATTGTGTAGAGTCATCTCTTGTGTTGTTGGAAGAGAATGTTTGCTATGACTAGTGCCTTCTCTTGGCAAAAATCTGTTAGATATTGCCCTGGTTCATTTGTACCCCAAGGACAAACTTGCCTGTTACTCGAGATATCTCTTGACTTCCTACTTTTGCATTTGACTTTGGGCTTCCCTGATAGCTCAGTTGGTAAAGAATCCGCCTGCAATGCAAGAAACCCTGGTTCGATTCCTGGGTTGGGAAGATCTGCTGGAGAAGAGATAAGCTACCCACTCCAGTATTCTTGGGTTTCCTTTGTGGCTCCCTGGGTTGGGAAGATCCTCTGGAGAAGGGAAAGGCTACCCACTCCAGTATTCTGGCCTGGAGAATTCCACGGACTGTATAGTCTATGGNGGGTTGGGAAGATCTGCTGGAGAAGAGATAAGCTACCCACTCCAGTATTCTTGGGTTTCCTTTGTGGCTCCCTGGGTTGGGAAGATCCTCTGGAGAAGGGAAAGGCTACCCACTCCAGTATTCTGGCCTGGAGAATTCCACGGACTGTATAGTCTATGGGCTTGCAAAGAGTCAGACACGACTGAGTGACTTTCGCTTAGATGATTATGGGGGTCCAGGAAACTCTTAAGTAGGTGATTGTGTCCCAGACTTGACCAAGATGGATGTGTTGGGCCAGAAACTCTATGTTCGGTGACAGTGGGCCTAAGAAACTCTAATTTCCATGAATGTCTCCCTAGGAGGTTGTAGAGCCAGGTAAATACCATAGGTGATAGTGAGGGCTCAGGAAACACTCCCTATGTTGGAGGCCTAGGAAATCCTACCTTGGGTGATTTTGGTGGGGCTGGGAATTTTAAGCTCCAGGAACTGAGGGCCTAGGAAGCACTGGCTCCAGTGATTGTGGACCAAGGAAACTCTTCCTTTGGTGATTGCTGGGGGCAAAGGTCATAGTAACTGTGGGGACCCTGGAAAATCTGTTGTGATTGTGGTGACCCAGAAAGTTTTCTTATAGTGATGTGAGGGCACAGGAATCTCTACCTTATGTTATTTGGGGGGCCAGATATTCCGTTAGATGAATTTGGGGGCCCAGTGGAGATAGGAACTTTACCTTTTAGTGACAGTGAGGCCAGGATACTCATACTTTGGAAACTGTGGTACCCAGGATGGTCTAGATGATTGAGTGGGCCCCCAACATTTGACCATAGGTAATCATGCTGGTTTGGGTAACTCTAACGTAGGTTTTTTTGGTGGCCCTGGAACCTAGCTGAGGTGATTGTGGGGCACAGCAAATTTGCCTTGGTTGATCGGGTGGGTGGGGAGGCAGCCAAGAAAAATCTAAGGTAGGTGGTTGTAGGGCCAGAATACTCTACCTTAGGTGATTGTTGGTGTACAGGAAACTCTAGCTTATGTGAGTGTGGAGGCCAGGAAATCGTCTCTTAAGAGATTGTGGGGTCCAAAACTTAATTACTTTAGGTGATAGTGGCCTCAGGAAAGTCTAGGCGGGGTGGTGGTGGTGGGGAATGCTATCTAGATGAACTGAGGGCCTAGAGATTCTGTATAAATGATGGGGAAGCTCAGTGAAATCTCCCTTTAGGGCATTGTGGGGCTTGGAGACTTAAGTGTTTTCCTGAATTCAGGAAAGTATATCTGAGGTGAGGAGGGTGGCTTAGAAAATTCTGTGTAGGTGATTGTGGGAGCAAGGAAAAATCTAGCTGAACTAATGATGGGGCTGGGCTATTTGAACTTAGGGGAATGTGGTGGCTGGAAAAACTCCCCCTTAGGTGTTGTGGGCCTCAGAAGTTCTATAGTAGGTGACTGTGGCTTAAACTCTACCTAAGGTGATTGTGGGGCTACAGGACACCCTAAATTAGGGGACTGCATGGGCTTCCTAGGTGGTACAGTGGTAAAGCATCTGCCTGCTAAGGCAGGAGATGCAGGAGACTCTGGTCTTGTCTCTGGGTTGGAAAGGTTTCCAGGAGGAGCAAATGGCAACACACTCCATTATTCTTGCCTGGCAAATCCCATGGAAAGGGGAGCCTGGCAGCTACAGTCTATGGGGCCACAAAGAGTCAGACACAGCTGAGCTCGCGTGAAGGCATGCACGCAAGCAACCCTATGTTAGGTAATGTTAGGAGCACAGAAAACTCTATCATAGGTGATTTGGGGAGTTAGGAACTTGATTAGGTGATTTTGGGGGCCCATGAAATAAGACCTGGGGTGATGGTGGTAGACCAGGAAACTAGTGTGTGTTTGTGAGGGCCAAGAAACTCTTCATCAGTGGTTTTTCTGGACCCACATCTCTAACTCATGGAATTTGGGTGGCCCAGGAAACAAATCCTGGGTGATGGCAGGAGCCCACAAAACTCTTGTTGTTCAGTTGCTCAGTCATGTCTGACTCTCTGCAACCCCGTAAACCTCAGCACACCAGGCTTCCCAGTCCTTCGATAGGTTTGCCCAAACTCACATGTGTTGAGCCGGTGATGCCCTCCACCTATCTATTCCTCTGTCATCCCCGTTTCCTCCTGCCCTCAGTCTCTCCCAGCATGGGGGTCTTTTCCAGTGAATTGGCTCTTTGAATCAGGTTGCCCAAGTTTGGAGCCTCAGCATCAGTCCTTCCCATGAACATTCAGGGTTGGTTTCCTTTAGGATGGACTGGTTTGATCTCCTTGCTGTCCAAGGGTCTCTTGAGAGTCTTCTCCAGCACCACAGTTAAAAAGCATCAAGTCTTCGGCGTTCAGCTTTCTCTGTGGTCCAGCTCTCTGATCCAATCTGTACACGACTACTGGAAAATCCATAGCTTTGACCGGAATGGACCTTTGTTGGCCAAGTGATGTCTCTGCTATGCTGTCTAGGTTTGTCATAGGTACCTTAGTTAATTTTGGAGGCCCATCCCAGTGTAGCTTAGGTGATTGTGAAGGCTCAGGAAAACTCTTAATGGCTTAAATGATTGAGATGCCCAGAACTCTACCTCATTTCATTGTGGGCCCCAAGAAACTACACCTTATGGGATTTCTGAGGCCTACAAAACTCCCTTACAATATTTTGGGGAGACAGAAACATCTGTGTTAGGGGATTATAAGAAAGAAAGGAACTCTACATTGGGTGGTGGGTGCCTGGAAATTTTTCTTTGTTTGATTCTGGGGTGCCCCAAATTATTACCTTAGATAATGTGTGGGCTGAGAAAAATGTATGTAAGTTGATTGAAGGGGACCAGGAACTGGCGTGCTGTGATTCATGGGGTCGCAAAGAGTCGGACACGACTGAGTGACTGAACTGAACTGAGGAAACTCTAGCTTCGCTCATTGTGAGGGTTTNGGGGTGCCCCAAATTATTACCTTAGATAATGTGTGGGCTGAGAAAAATGTATGTAAGTTGATTGAAGGGGACCAGGAACTGGCGTGCTGTGATTCATGGGGTCGCAAAGAGTCGGACACGACTGAGTGACTGAACTGAACTGAGGAAACTCTAGCTTCGCTCATTGTGAGGGTTTTGGAGACTCTAGGTGATAGTTGAGGGCTGGACAGTGCTCCTTGGATGATTGTAGGGGTCCAGGAAACCTACATTAATGATATTTTGGGAGGCCAAGGAACTTTACATGAAAAGGATTATGGAATCAGGAAATTCTTACTGAGCTGATTGTAGGTCCTAGAAACTCTACCACAGGTGATTTTGGGGGCACTTGAAACTTACATTGAGATGTTGGGGGTCCAGGAAACTCTATCGTAATTTGTGGGGGCCATGGAAACTTTACCGTAGGTGACTGTGGGTGCCCAGGAAACTCTGCTTTATGTGATTGTGGGAACCAGTCCACTCTAGTTGGTACTTTTGGGGGCCAGGAGACTGAATTGTGAATTGTGGTACCTCAGCAAAATCTGTCTTAGGTGACTGTGGGAGACCAGGAAAGCTATCTAAAGTGTTTGTGGGGTTCCTGGGACTCTTGGCTAGGTGATTGTAAGTTCCTAGGAACTTCTACCTTAGCTAATGCAGGTTCCCAGAAAACTTGCTTTATTTCATTATTGGGGTCAAGAAACTATAGTGAATTTAGGATCCCAAGAAACTCTACCTTTTGTGATTTAGAGGACCAAGGACTGTACATTTTGTGATTCTTGAGGCCTGGAAAACTAAGTGCTTTTGACTGCCCAGGAAACTGTTAGTGATTGTGGGGATGGGGGGAGATCAAAGAAACTCTCCCTTATGTGATTGCAGGGGAACCAGGAACACTTTCCTTTTGTGATTCTGGGGAGCCCAAATTATCTACTACTTTATGTGATGTGGGCCCAGGAAGTTTACCTAAGGTGATTGTGGGGGCCCTGGAAACTACCCTACTGGATTGTGAAAACTGAGGAAACCACCTTATATAAGTGTAGGTCCAGGACACTATCTTAGTTCTTTGTGGGGGCCAGGGAGCTCAATTTTAGGTTATTTTAAGTGTCCAGGACACACTCTTACGTGACTGCGGGGACCTGGAAACTATCTCTTAACAATTTTTGGTCCACAGAAAATTCCCTGTAGCTAGGGAAGTCTACCTTAGGTGATTGGAGCCACACAGTAAACTAATTCTACCTTAGATGGTTGCAGGGGCCCAGGAAACTCTAGCTCAGGTGATTGTGGGGTCCCAGGAATCTCTGCTTAGGTGAGGTAGAGATTCTTGGACTCAAAGTCACCTAAAGCTTGATTTGGCCCAGGAAACTCTAGCTTAGGTAATCATAGGGGTGGCAGAAAATTTATCCTTACATGATTGTGGGGAAATCCTACTGGAGTAATTGTTGGTGCCAAGGAAAATGTATCTTAGGGAATCAGTTGTCAGCAGTGGGAGGGGTGGGTTTTAAGAACTGTACTTTAAGTGATTTGGGTCTAGGAAACCACCATAGATCATTGCAGTGGACAGAAATGTAACCCTTAGTGATTTGGAGGTCCCTGGAAAATCTACCTTAGGTGATAGTGGGGGCCCTGGAAGCTGAGAGTGGAGCTGAAGAAACTCTACATTAGCCTAATATGGAGGGCCAGAAAATTTTTCCCTATGTGATTCTGAGGGGCCAAAAACTTACTTTAGATGAATTTGTTTCCAGGAAAATCTATCTAAGGTGATTGTGGGGGCCCAGGAAACTCTACCTAAGGTCACTGAAGGGCCAGAAAGCTTTATATGGTAATTTTGGGGTCCCAGGAAATTTGGCTTATTGTGAGGAGACTGGGAAATTCTACTGTAGTGATTGTAGGGGTCCCATTAAATTCCACCCTAAGTTACTGTGGGGGTCCACAAACTACCTTATGCTGATGTTGAACTAAAATAGACTGTCAGTTATTTCTTTAGCAAAAGAATGGGACAGACCTCCGCCGAGTTGGTCCACAGGTTGAGACTCCACCTTCCAACGTAGGGGGTGCTGATTCCATCCCTGTGGGGGGGGAGGGC
>SJYX01014291.1:171829-202654 GCA_006410675.1 Oreotragus oreotragus
AAATCAGGGGAGTGGAACCTGTCTCTGATACACATCTAGATGTGTATAAGAGACAGGGGGGGGCGCGAAGAAATCCTCATGGATTTCTAATGTTAGATGATTTCTAATGCCACTTAGATTCTCTGATTCTAAGGTATAATTAGGGTTGTTATGCTTATCACAAGCTTGTTCTATGTTTCTTTCACAAGAATGGATGTGTTTGGAATCTGCAGAGAATTAAAATTCAAGATCTGCAACCATGTGGAATTACTTGCATGTCCCCACATGGTAAGGCAGGAGAACTCTTATAGAGGCAAAAAGGAATTTGGGAGAGCTAGAGTAAACAGGAGCCACGGGTTTTCATTGGCTAAGTTTTTGCCAGGAAAGAAGAGTCAGGTGTGTGGGCTCAGGAAATCTGACTGTAGGAGCCTGTGGGACTCCAGGAAATTCCTCCTTGGTGAAGGCAGGGACTATGGAAACGCCATCTTGGGAGATTGTGTGGGGCCAGGAAGCTCTATTTATGTCCACCTAGGTGTTGTGGAGGGTGGGGCTGAGAAGAAAAACAGCTGGAGAGGGGGCCAGGAAGGCTCCCAGGTATTTTGTGACTGCAGCTCTGCGGCTCCTCTTGCTTCTGTTCTAAGTTTTGTGGCTCCCTTCCCAGAACTCTAATTTCTTAAACTGTAATTGTGCTTTTATCCACTGGAAAAAAGCTAGAGTCAGAGGTTTGGGGGTTTGAGACTGGCCTTGGTGCTTCACTGTTTCTTTGATGCCCAGCCAACTTCCAGGCACTGCTCCCTCTTTTGCAGCTTCTGATCTTGACATTATTCCATGGTTTTCTGGGAGAGAAAGTTCAGTTTGGGGAGATACACTTTATTGCCTGAAGTGGGCTGAAAATCTCTCAGTTCTGCTGGATTCCTCTGTCAGTTTGTTCCCATTGACATTAAATCTGGAAACTCCATACTGCTGAAGACACCATCCCAATTTTCTATTGATTACTGTAGTGTCTTTCCAGTAGTCTTTGAGAAGAAAGGAGGAGATTAATATATATTTAGTTGATTTTCTATTATCAGTATGGACACTTGCAAGTAATTTGTGATTTAAAATGATAGCAGAAACATAAAAGGATAAAAAGCTGTTTCAGCCCATCAAACCTAGTCTTCCTAACAAAATAAAAATTTTAAGAGTCAGATGAATACAGATGTAAAATCTTAATGTAAAATGCAATTCAGCATGTAAGTACTATCTGCTGCTAAAAGGAACCAGGTTTTCTTGGAGAAATGACTTTCCCTTCTTGGTATCTGTTTTTATCAGTATGGGCTTATGGGATTTTACCCTTTATTCGGTGGGTTCTAATCATGTCTTATCTTTATTAATTGATGCTCAAGTTGTCCCAAATTTTGCCAGTGGGTGCCTCTTAGAGAAAAAATGAATAAAGAGGAAGACAACAGAACTGTGAACTTGGAATCCATCAACTAAGGATCTTTAAGACTGTACTGGTTATAATTATATCCTTAAGCATTGTGCTCTCAATATTTATAAGTCTAAATGAAATATCCCAGAAATAAAATAATGCATAAAAGAACAATTATCTTTTTAAAAAACTGCTAATGACCAAGTTGCCTGAGCCACTGTTGGATCATGCCTGATGATACTTGAGGGAAGGGAAACAATTTTCTTAGGGGGTTTGGGCCTGTTTGTTACAGCACAAATGCAGAGATTGTCAACATACTGTACTTTCTTAAATGGGCTTCTTTTAACTTATCCACCAGTGAGGAAACTGAGTTCCAATGAATGTAGGCATTACAAATTGCAAGACTTGGGGAAGGGATCAGGGACTGATGAAGACCATTAATTCTGTCTACACTGTCCTCAGAAGAACCACACCAATGTATGCTTTTGACTTAAAGATAAATGTAACACTTCAATTTTGGAATGATATAGATATACCTCTAAAACAAAAATCTGAGCACTTTTAAATACCAGAAAGGCCTTGTGCAAGGTCTAAAGATAGATACCACAACCCTTCCAAAATAAATTTTGAAGTCAGTGAGAGCTTATTTTATTGAAGTATAGTTGATTTACAATATCGTGTTAATATCTGCTGTACAGCAAAGTGATTCAGCTATACATATATTATTTTTCATATTTTTCATTATGGTTTATCCCAGGATACTGAATATAGTTCTCTGTGCTATACAGTAGGACCTTGTTGTTTATCCATTCTATATACAATATTAATAGTTTGCATCTGCTAATCCCAAACTCACAACCCATCCCACCCTCACAGCCCCTCTCCCTTGGCCACCATGAGTCTATTCTCTGTCCGTGAGTCTGTTTCCATTTTGTAGATAGGTTCACTTGTCATAGTTTAGATTCCACAAATAAATGATATCATAAGACATTTATCGTTCTCTTTCTGACTTTAACTTAGTATGATCTCTAGGTCCATCCGTCTTGCTGCAAAAGGCTTTTTTTTTTTTACAGCTGAGTAATACTCTATTGTATATGTATATCACATCTTTTTTTTCTTTAAACTTCTTTTGTATTGGGGTATAGCCAATTAACAATGTTGTGATAGTTTCAGGTGAACAGGGAATGGAACTCCGGGAGATGGTGATGGACAGGGAGGCCTGGCGTGCTGCGATTCATGGGGTCGCAAAGAGTCGGACACGACTGAGCAACTGAACTGAACTGAACTGATACACATACGTGTATCCATTCTCCCCCAGATGCCCCTCCCATCCAGGCTGCCGCATAACATTGAGCAGAGTTCCCTGTGCTATACAGTAGGTCCTTGTTGGTTAGCCATAATGTTCATCTCAAACTTCCTAACTATCCTTTCCCCCCAATCTTCCCCCTCCCAACCCCCACACCCCAACCATAAGTTTGTTCTATAAGTCTGTTTCTGTTTTGTAAATAAGTTCATTTGTATTTGGGCTTCCCTTGTGGGTCAGCTGGTAAAGAACCTGCCTGCAAGGTGGGAGACCTGGGTTTGATCCCTGGGTTGGGATGATCCCCTAGAGAAGGGAAAGGCTACCCACTCCAGTATTCTGGCCTGGAGAATTCCATGGATTGTATAGTTCATGGGGTCGCAAAGAGGCGGACATAACTGAGTGACT
The DNA here is from genome assembly GCA_006410675.1 of Oreotragus oreotragus. Taxonomy (NCBI): domain Eukaryota; kingdom Metazoa; phylum Chordata; class Mammalia; order Artiodactyla; family Bovidae; genus Oreotragus; species Oreotragus oreotragus. The sequence goes on from SJYX01014291.1 coordinate 174,928, forward strand.
TTTACTTTCTTTCACTTTCATTTGTGTCATTTCTTTTTGTGTGTGTTCAGACTGTGACCTAATGAACTGGAACCAGCCAAGCTCCTCTAGGCAAGAATACTGAAGTGGGTTGCCATTTCCTCCTCCAGGGGATCTTCCAGACCAAGGGATTGAAACCACATCTCCTGCACTAGCAGGCGGGTTCTTTGCCACTGCGCCANTGACACCACGGTGGCACGTGTGACAGCCCTGTGGCAATCTTCCCCCTCCCAACCCCCACACCCCAACCATAAGTTTGTTCTATAAGTCTGTTTCTGTTTTGTAAATAAGTTCATTTGTATTTGGGCTTCCCTTGTGGGTCAGCTGGTAAAGAACCTGCCTGCAAGGTGGGAGACCTGGGTTTGATCCCTGGGTTGGGATGATCCCCTAGAGAAGGGAAAGGCTACCCACTCCAGTATTCTGGCCTGGAGAATTCCATGGATTGTATAGTTCATGGGGTCGCAAAGAGGCGGACATAACTGAGTGACTTTTACTTTCTTTCACTTTCATTTGTGTCATTTCTTTTTGTGTGTGTTCAGACTGTGACCTAATGAACTGGAACCAGCCAAGCTCCTCTAGGCAAGAATACTGAAGTGGGTTGCCATTTCCTCCTCCAGGGGATCTTCCAGACCAAGGGATTGAAACCACATCTCCTGCACTAGCAGGCGGGTTCTTTGCCACTGCGCCACCTGAGAAGCCCCATCATTTCTTTTTAGATTCTGCATATAAGGTATGTCATATGGTATTTCTCTTTCTGACTTATTCTACTCAGTAGGACAATCTGTAGGTCCATCCATGTTGCTGCAAATTGCATTGTTTTTTTATGGCTGAGTAATACTACATTGGGGCTTCCCTGGTGGCTCAGAGGTTAAAGCGTCTGCCTCCAATGTGGGAGACCTGGGTTCGATCCCTGGGTCGGGAAGATCCCCTGGAGAAGGAAATGGCAATCCACTCCAGTATTCTTGCCTGGAGAATCCCATGGATGGAGAAGCCTAGTAGGTTACAGTCCACGGGGTCACAAAGAGTCGGACACGACTGAGTGACTTCACCTCACCTCAATACTACATTGTGTGTATATGTATATATACACACATACCACATCTTTTTTATCCATTTATCTGTCAATAGACATTTAGGTATGCAGGAGACCCTGATTCGATTCCTGGGTAGAATCATTCCTGGGTCGGGAAGATTCTCGAAGAATGGACAGGCTACCCACTCCAGTATTCTTGGGCTTCCCTGGTGGCTCAGCTGGTAAAGAATCTGCCTGCAATGCAGGAGACCTGGGTTTGATACCTGGGTTGGGAAGATCCCCGGAGGAGGGCGTGGCAACTCAGTCCAGTGGTCTTTACTGGAGAATCCTCACAGACAGAAAAATCTGAATGACTAAGCACAGCACCCAACACAGCACGTTTAGCTTGCTTCCAGGTCTTGGCTGTTGTAAATAGTGCTGCTGCGAACATAGGGATGCATGTATCTTTTAAAATTAAGAGTTTTCTCTGGGTATATGCCCAATAGTAAGATTGTAGGATCATATGGCAGCTCTGTATTTATATAGTTTTTTGAGGAACCTCCATACTGTTTTCCATTCCCACCAATAGTGTAGGAGTGTTCCCTTTTTTCCACACCTTCTCCAGTATTTGTTATTTGTAGAGTTTTTAACTACGGCCATTCTGACTGGTGGGAGGTGTGAACAGAAAGTGAAAGTTAAGTCGCTCTGTCGTGTCTGACTCTTTGCGACCCTATGGACTATATAGCCCACCAGGCTCCTCTGTCCATGGGGTTCTCCAGGCAAGAATACTGGAGTGGGTTGCCATTTCCTTCTCCAGGGGATATTCCTGACCCAGGGATTGAACCCAGGTCTCCCGCATTAGAGGCAGACGCTTTAACCTCTGAGTCCTCATTGCAAAAGAACTGACTTTAGATCAATCCTCTCACTCCAAACCTAAAGCCCTTCCAGTCTCTGCCCATCTCACTACTGGGCAGAAATGAATGCTAATGAACCTGTCTCTTAGGTTTTTAATCTCTGGAGAACTAAATATTATATACTGAAAAATACTTTGTTTTTACCATTTTTGTGTGGCCTAATTTTATAATTTTTCTGTGGGAAATTAGCACTGATGAAAATATAAAAAGTCTCTGTACCAAATAAATAATAGGCAGATAGGATGTTAACAGCTTCCCAGAACAAGTACAGTCACTGCAAGAAAAGAAGAAAAGAGTTTCATGGGATGATCAGAGAACTGAAGAATTAGATGTCCTTATGATTCTACCAGGGCAAAAACAGGAACATGGTCACCTAAGGTATACTTTACATTGTTCAGTGATTCCCAGAACTCTATCAAAGCAAATCAGGGGAGTGGAACATGATATTCAGAGATGTGCAGTCACTTGCCCAAAGCTGATGAGTGGTAAGAACAGTGTTGATAAGTAACATTTAGTTAATACTCGTTATGCAGCAGGCCCTGAGTTAAGTACCTCATATGTTGTATATAATTCAATCTTCAAAACAACCTTATGTTGTAAATCTATTAATAGGTATTTTTCCACACTAATGGGGTAATGGATGTTACAAAAGGCAAATATGTCATTCAGTTAAGAAGTGGTGGAACTGAGATTAGAGCAGGCAGGGTCAGGAGTCCAGCCTGAGTTTGCTTTTCAGCACGTCACTGTGCTAATAGGAGAGAGGGGGGAACCTCTATGGGTGATAGCCAAGGGGGAGCAGTATTGTGGCTGGGACAGAGGTCTTGGAAGTCATATGACCTTAGTTTAAGACTAGTCCTTTACCAATTATGTGTCTTTGGGCAAGTCACTTAAAAAAAGTCCGTTTCTTCAAATGAGTATAAAGCATAGAGTGAATCCTGAATAAATGTTAATTAGCCATTATAATTTCAGATAGCTGTGAAAGCAGACAGGAGTGAATTTACAGAGGAGAGGTTAGATAAATGTAAAGGCGAGGAATGTCATAATATAGTTCGAATAATTTCTAAATTTGCAATTAGCCCTGGTAAGCTGAGAGAAATTCCCAATTGATAATGCAAACTTTCAAATCAGAAAGCAGAAGCTGAGAGATAAAATGGAAGGTGGGGACAGCAGCAGTTTCTCTTTCGGGATTAGAATTTTTTCTGTTCTACAGTGACCACCTCATTGGGCCTTGAAATGGACCACTCATTAACACTGAGTCTTCAAAACTAGAACGTCCAGTGACTTGGCATAGAGAGAGATTTGGATATAAATTCCTGAACCTGGAAATGATGAAGTTTTGCTTCTGCACCAGTTACTTTACATGCTCCCTTTGAACTGTGTTTTCAGTGGTGGCCACGCAAAGTGACTCGCCTTTCTACTCCTGCTCCTCTTAAGGATCCCTTTCTGGGTAAGTAGCGCTTGGACCCCGCTATTGCACTTTCTCCTCCTTAAGTCGCCAGTTCTTTCTCTTCCATCCTGACTCCGGATGAGGATACTGCTTCTTATTTCACCGAGAAAATGGAAGCATCTACATAGAACCACCATGCAGCATCTCCACATTTCCCCCATGCTGTGCATCTGTGTGCAGACTCTGCCTTCTCTCCTCTCGCGGAGGCGACCACTCTGCTCCTGGGTAAGGCCATGCCTCCCTCCAAGCTCGAGGGCCCATCTCCCTCCATCGCCTCTTGTCCTTTCCATCTCTTTGATCAGTCCCATCAGTATACGCACATGCTGTTAATTTTCCCTTTAAAAATCCTCTCCTATTAAAAAAAGATAAACACCAAAGAGTTATGATATGTTAAGGCACTCTTGTTAATAATGCTATTGTGATAAGTTTTAAGTTCTCATCTGAAAATGATATATACTAAAGTTATCAGAGGTGAAACAATGGTTCTTAAAAATATTCTAATCAAAATGTTGTAGATGAAGCACAGTTTTCAAAATATCAATAGGTATTGAAATTGGGTAACGAGAACATGTAGGTTCATGTTACTTTTCCCCTCTATTCTTATGTATGCTTGAAAAATACACATGGAAAAGGTTAAAAAAATCATCTCAAATCTGCTTCCTCTCCAGCTGTTACATTATTTGCTTTTCTTTAGGATAGTACTCCCTGAAATAGTATATTCACTGATTTTTTTCTTCCTTCATTCAGGTTTTTCCCCCCTTACCATTTCAGCAAAATTGCTTAAGACCACTAATGACGTCCACATTGTTAATCCAGGGGTCATTTTTCCTACATTACCCATTTGATAGCTGATTACCCCTTCCTCCTTGAAATGCTCTCCACTAGACTTCCAGGACTACAACCAGTGGGGGACGTGCAGCTGTCAATATTATGGATACAGGTATTAGTCTTATCTTGTTAATTCCATGGGCTTCCCTGGTTGGTGGCTTAGTGGTAAAGAATGTGCGTGCGATGCAGGAGATGGGTTTGATCCCTGGGTCAGGAAGATCCCTTGGAGGAGGAAATGGCAACCCATTCCAGTATTCTTGCCTGGAAAATCCCATGGACAGAGGAGCCTGGCAGGCTACAGTCCACAAGGTCACAGAGAGTCCGACATGACTTAGCATGCACACACGTTATCTCTGAATAATAAATGGCTTCTGAAAGGATTTGATTTCCACCTGTTGTTAATTACGTACAAGGAAAGGATGTGTTTCAGGGCACAATGCAAATGTTGGCAGTTGATCACAAGAGTGAGGCTGGGGCTGAGGGCAGCATCATAGTGGCATGAAGTGTTCCTTTGTTCTCTCCCCTTCAACCTACAACTAATTAGACATCTGTAACAAAAGTGCCTCTGCACACACACCAAGACACCTGAGAGTTGCATCCATCTGTGCATCCGAAAGTGGGCAGACTGGATCCTGGAGAAGGCCACACCAAGGGAGTTGCAGTGAAGGTGGCAGCTGCAGTGGCATCAGTTTCTCTGGCAGAGCAGGTGGAAAGAGAAAAAGGTGAGTGAATGTCCAACTGGTGATGGGGGTGCAGCTGGAGTCCTCAGCAACACCCTGAGTCCTGAAGAGAGACCTCCATGACTGGGAGGATGGAAAGGAAAGAAGGCAGCCACGGACAACTGAAGGTGTGTGGACTTCCTGCTGTTTGTCCCGGAATTCCATTGAGACGTGTCCCCCCCTCACCCCCCGCCCCAACTCCCAACCTCTCTCTGCTGGTATTCCCCTAGGAGAGGACTCCCCCACTGGGGCATGGGCATACTCAAAGTGCCAAGTGCTTATTATATACCTCCCCCACCCCATCTCCATCATCATCCTTTTAGGTTTCTTATGCATATGTGCGTGTGTGTGTTCAACCCAACTATTTTCAACCCCATGCATGGACTGTAGCCCATCAGGCTACTATGTCTATGGAGTTTTCCAGGCACATCACATCTTCCCGATTTAGCGCCAGTAGAATAAATCAGAATCTTGTGCTATAGTGCCACCTTCTGGAAAGCAAAAAAAAAAAAAAAAGGTATTTTTTTGCCAGCCTGTTGAAATATTAGAATCGAAGTAAAAAAGCCTTGAATCACTCAGGTGACACAGTGGTACAGAATCTGCCTGTCAATGCAGGAGATGCGAGTTTGGTCCCTGTGTCGGGAAGATTCCCTGAAGAAGGGCATGGCAACCCACTCCAGTATTCTTGTCTGGAAAATCCCATGGACAGAGGAGACTGGTGGGCTACAGTCCATGGGGCTGCAGAACTGGACATGGCTGAACGTGCACACACAAACCTTACCTAAATAAGAAAGACATTCATTATTTCAAATGAAGATGTGCAGAGGCACATTTCACCAAATAGTATGAAAAAATCATGGTAATACGGTATCCCAAAAATAAAATAACCATTTTTCAGCAGTTGAACTCAGACACAGAATACTATGATTTACCTTATAAAGAATTCAAAAGAGTTGTCATAGAGAAATTCAAGCTATATATAAGAAAACTTGGTAATTCAATGAACTAAGAAATGAAATCAGTAAACAGAAGGAATACTTTACCAAGAGTGCATGCAGGCTCAGAAATGTCTGAGTCTTTGCCACCCTTTGGACTGTAGCTAGGCTCCTTTGTCCATGAGATTTTCCTCCTCAAGGGGATCCTGACCCAGGGATTGAGCTCATATCTCTTGCATCTTCTGCATTGGCAGGCAGAGTCTTTACCACTGCGCCACCTGGGAAGCCCAAGAAGTGAGATGAAGACTGCATTAGAAATACTGAAAAACAGAGCAGATGAGATGGAAGAGAGAATTAGCAAGTCAGAGTCTAAGAATTTGGAAATGACTTAGGGGAGGAAATCCGTCAAGATGGTGGAATAGAAAGATCCTGAGCTCACATTTTCTCACAGGCACACCCAAATAAACGCTATCTGCAGAACAACCATTGATGAAAAAACCAAAAAGCATCTATAACTAAAGAGACAAAGGAGGAGCCACAACAGGGAGGAGGGGCAGAGTCCTGATATGGTCAAGGCCCCTGCCCACTAGTTGGCAACTCACAAGGGGAACAATAATTGCAATTGCAGAGGTTCTCCCCGAAGAGTGAGAGGTCCGCTCCATGTAGGGCTCCCTAGCCTGGGGGTTCTACACCAGAGAGATGAGCTCCTAGAGCATGTGGGTTTGAAGGCCAGCAGTATTGACTGTCAAGGTTCCCAGAGGGCTGTAGGAAAGAGACTTCACTCTTAAGAGTATGCACAAAATCTCACATTCTCCAGGACCCAGGGAGGAGCAGTGATTTGACAGAAGCCTGGGTCAGACCTCCTGCTGATCCTGGAGAGTCTCCTTGAGAGGCAAGAAGCACCTGCAGCCCACCCTGGAGAGACAGGTACCGACAGTAGCTCTTCTGGGGATCCCCTTCTATGAACACTGTGCGGGCAAGTGCCTTCATGGATGGAGCCCTCCCTCTAGTTCATCAGCCCCAGAAGCCAGCCTTGAACTGGCCTGTGGGCACCATTGCTGGGATGCTTCGGGTCAAGCAGGTAACTGGGTGTGGCTCCAGCCCCACCCTCCAGCAGGGAGGCTGCCATGAGACCCTCTGAGCCCACCAATGCCTCTGGACATGGCCCTGTCCACGAGAGGGCTCATGGCCCAGGCTCACGGACCAGCGTGCACTAGCCCTGAGGCACCCAGAGCCCTCTAGCAGAGACCCCAGTTCCCAGTCTCATTTACCAGGGGGCAGACACCAGCTACAAGAAGACCAGCCAGGTTCCACTGTAGCCTTGCCACCCGGTCCTGCCAACCAGCAACCTCCACACAAGATAAGACTACAAAGCCACAGGCATCAAAACAGTGCAGTACCAGCACAAACAGACACGTAGGTCAATGAAATACAACAGAGTGCCCAGAAATAAACCCATACCCCTATAGTCAATTAATCTTTGACCAAGGAAGCAAGAATATACACTGGGAAAGAGACGGTCTCTTCAGCGAGCTGTGTTGGGAAAGCTGGACATACGTCGATGGTTACAACACACCCTCTCGCTTTACAGGAAAATAAACTCAAAGTGGCTTAAAGATTTAAACATAAGACATGACACAATAAAACTCCCAAAAGAGATCATAGGCAAAACATTCTCTGCTGTACACTGTACCAATGTTTTCTTAGGGAAGTCTCCCAAAGCCATAGAAATAAAAACAAGGATAAATGGTACCTAATCAAATTTTCCTCTATTCTTTTGCTTTGTTCTTTGAAGAAGGCCTTCTTGTTTCTCCTTGCTCTTCTCTGGATCTCTGCATTTAGTTGGGTGTACTCCCTTGCTTTTTGCTTCTCTTCTTTCCTCAGCTATTTGTATAGCCTCCTCAGACAACCACTGTGCCTTCTTGGATTTCTTTTTTGTTGGAATAGTTTTGTTTGCTGCCTCCTGTCAAACATTACAGACCTCTGTCCATAGTTCTTCGGCGGTCTGTTTACTAGATCCAGTCCCTTGAATCTATTTGTCACCTCTACTGTATATTCATAGGGGATATAAGTTGTACCTGACTGGCCTAGCAGGTTTCCTAGCTTTCTTTAGTTGAAGCCTGAATTTTGCTATGAGGAACTGATGATCTGAGCCACAGTCAGCTTCAGGTCTTGTTTTTGCTGACAAAGGTCTGTATACTTAAGGCTGTGGTCTTTCCAGTAGTCATGTACAGATGTGAGAGCTGGACAATAAAGAAGGCAGAGCACCAAAGAAATGATGCTTTCAATCTGTGGTGCTGAAGAAGACTCAAGAGTCCCTTGAAAAGCAAGTAGATCAAACCAGTCAATCTCAAAGGAAATCAACTCTGAATACTCTTTGGAAGGACTGATGCTGAAGCTCCAATACCTTGGCCACCAAATGCGAACAGCTGATTCACTGGTGAACACCCTGACGCTGGGAAAGATTGAAGGCAAAGGGCAACAGAGGATGAAATGGTTGGATGGCATCATTGATTCAATGCACATGAACTTGGGCAAACTTCAGGAGATGATGAGGGTCAGGGAAGCCTGCCATGCTGCAGTCCAGGGAGTTGCAAAGAGTCGAACATGGTGACTGAACAAAGACAATCAAACTTGCAAGCTTTTTGCATAGCGAAGGAAACCATAAGAAACAAACAAAAAGACAACCTAGAGAACGGGAGAAAATATTTGCCAATGATGTGACTGATGAGACAGATTATATAACTCAACAACAAAAAACACAATTAAAAAATGGGCAGAAGACTTAAAGAGGCATTTAAGGAAGAAATACAGATGGCCAATAAGCATGTGAAAAGATGCTCAATATCACTAATTATTAGAGATATGCAAACCTAACTACAGTAAGGTGCCACCTCACACTGAGCGGAATGGTCATCATTAAAACGTCTACAAATAAATCCTGTAAAAGGTGTGGAGCCAAGGGAACCCTCCTGTTGGTGGGAATGTAAGTTTGTTCAGCCACTGTGGAAAACAGTATGGAGGCCCTACAGGAAACTAAAAATAGAAGGAACATATGATCTAGCAATCCCACTCCTGGGCATATACCTAGACAAAATTCTAATGCAAAAAGATACTTGCACCCCTGTGTTCATAGCAGCACGATTCACAATAACCAAGACATGGAAAGAGCCAAATGTCCATCAAGAGATGAATGAACAGACAAAGAGGATGTGGTACATATGAGCAATAGGGCACCACTTAGCTATAAAAAGGGTGAATGTTGCTGTTTGCAATAACATGAATAGATCTAGAGACTATCATATTAACTGAAGTAAGATGAATATGATGTCACTTGTATGGAATCTAAAATATGACACAAATGAACTTATCTACAAAAGGAAAACAGACTCAGAAATAGAGCACACACTTGTTGCCAAGGCAGAAGCGTTTGAGGGAGGAATGAATTGTGAGTTTGGGGTTAGCACGTATAAGTAATAATATATGGAATGGATAAACAACAAGGTCCTCCTACTATATAGCTTAGAGAACGATGTTCAGTATCCTGTTATAAAGCATAACGCAAAAGAATATACAAAATAGGTAACTGAGTCAATTTTCTGTATAGCAGAAATTAGCACAGCGTAAATCAACGACACTTCAATAAAAATAAATTTAAAAGAAGATAAAATTGTCCCTTTTCTGTTGATAGCAATTTATATATGAGATGATGTCTGTAAACTTCATGGTAACCACAAAGTAAAAACCAAGATCAGAGACACAAAACATAAAAAAAGGGGATAATGAGCAAATCGCCATGAAAAGAAACAACTTACAAAGGTAGAAACAGAAGGAACAAAACCAGTGGAAAGACAAGTAGCCAGAAAGCAAAATATAAAATATAAAGGGATTGAACTCAGCAATCAAAAGTTACAGGGTGGCTGGCTGGATTACAAAAAAAAAGACCGAACCAAATGCTGCCTAAGGAGACACATTTCAACTCTAAAGACATATATAGGCTCCAAGTACAGGCCTTGAAAAAGATATTCCAAGCAATCAGAAGCAAAAAGAAAGTGGGTTTAGCAATATTTATATCAGTCAGAGTAGACTTGAAATAAAAAATGATAAGTGACAAATATAGTCACTATATAATGACAAAGGGGGTCAATACACCTTTCACGTGTTTTATAGTGAGATCTATACATGTGAAAACTAAACAATACTCTTTTAAACACCACCAACGGGTCAAAGAAGAAACTGCAATTAAAACAAAAGTTACTGAAACAAAAGAACATGTAAATATACCATTTCCGATCTTGTGAGATGCAGTGAAAGAAGTTCTAAAAGTTTATAGCAATATGCGCATGTATAGTCTAGCTATTTTTTCAAAGATCTAGTTCTTAGTTTTGTTGATTCTTATTTTTATCTAGTTTCCATTTCTTTCTCTCTGATCTTTATTTCCTTCCTTCTGCTAATTATGGGATTAGTTTGTTTTTTTTTTCCTAGTTCTTTGTGGGGACCATTAACAAGATCGCTTATAAACCAGGGCCAGCTAGTAATATATCAGCATAATCAGTGAGAAAGGATGCTCCCATGATCATCGTAATAGGAATCCACAATGGCCACAAACAGTGCCATTTGCTTAGGAGATGGAATGAGAGAAGGAGAAAAGGGAACCCTCCTGCACTGTTGGTGGGAAGGTAAATTGGTACAGCCACTATGGAGAACAGTACAGAGGTTTCTCAAGAAACTAAAAATAGAACTACTATATGATCCAGAAATCCCACTCCTGGGCATTTACCTGGAGAAAACATAATTCAAAAAGATACATGCACCCCAATGCACATTGTCGGGGAAGGCAATGGCACCCCACCCCAGTACTCTTGCCTGGAGAATCCAATGGACGGAGTAGCCTAATGGGCTGCAGTCCATGGGGTCGCTAACAGTCAGAGAGACTGAGCGACTTCACTTTCACTTTTCTCTTTCATGCATTGGAGAAGGAAATGGCAACCCACTCCAGTATTCTTGCCTGGAGAATCCCAGGGATGGGGGAGCCTGGTGGGCTGCCGTCTATGGGGTCACACAGAGTCGGACACGACTGAAGTGACTTAGCAGCAGCAGCAATGTACATTGTAGCACTACTTACAATACCAGGGTCATGGAAGCAACCTAAATGTCTATCAACAGAGCAATAGATAAAGAAGATGGGGTATATACTTACAACGGAATATTAGCCATAAAAAGGAAGAAAATAGGGCCATTTGCAGAGATGTGGATATACCTAGAGACTATTATACAGAGGGAAGTAAGTCAGTGAAAAACAAGTATCATTTATTAATGCATCTATATGAATCTAGAAAAATGGTACTGCTGCTGCTGCTGCTAAGTCACTTCAGTCGTGTCCGACTCTGTGCGACCCCATAGACGGCAGCCCACCAGGCTCCCCCGTCCCTGGGATTCTCCAGGCAAGAACACTGGGGTGGGTTGCCATTTCCTTCTCCAATGCATGAAAGTGAAAAGTGAAAGTGAAGTCGCTCAGTCATGTCNTGGTACTGCTGCTGCTGCTGCTAAGTCACTTCAGTCGTGTCCGACTCTGTGCGACCCCATAGACGGCAGCCCACCAGGCTCCCCCGTCCCTGGGATTCTCCAGGCAAGAACACTGGGGTGGGTTGCCACTTCCTTCTCCAATGCATGAAAGTGAAAAGTGAAAGTGAAGTTGCTCAGTCATGTCCGGCCCTTAGCGACTCCATGGACTGCAGCCCACCAGGCTCCCCTGTCCACGGGATTTTCCACGTAAGAGTACTGGAGCGGGGTGCCATTGCCTTCTCTAAGAAAAATGGTATAGATGAACCTATTTGCAAACAAATACAGACAAAGATGTAGAGAACAAATATATGGACGCCAATGGGGGGTGAGGTGGGGTGGGATGAACTGGGAGATTGGGATTGACATATACACACTACTGTGTATAAAATAGACAACTCATGAGAACCTACTGTATAGCACAAGGAACTCTAAAAAAAATTAGTTCCATGGATTTCTTCTATGACATTCTAGGCACGGTGCCAAGGGCTGGGAATACAAATGGAATAACAAGGACATAGTCCCTGCCCTAAAGGAGGTTATGGTTCAGATGGGGTGAGACACACTAAGAGGCACAAATGGAGCTATAAATATGCACACAAGATAGAATGCTGTGCAGGAAAGTGTCCTGTAAAGAGGCTTCTAGAAGAGGAGATACTTGCACTGAGTCTTGAAGAAGTAAGATTCAACTGCATAAAGAATATAGATAATAGAAGAACAGATAGAAGCCCACAGGGGAAAAAAATCTAAGTTTGCAAGCTATAATCACTTCCATAAGGAAGGAAAATGGTGAAGAGGGGACAGGAGAATGGTGAAAAAGGGTCAGAGCATCAGCTGGGGTGGCTTGTACTCAACAGGATATGAAGTCAGAACCAAGCAAGATGCCAATGGCTTAGACCCTTATGGATTAATTTAGATAGTGTAAACTGTAAAAGCTGGGAGGCTTGCTACTAACAGACTGGCTTTGTAAGAAAGCTTTCTGGCTGGAAAGATGGAAAACTTTTAGTAGGGTTGAGCTTCTTGGGTTCTAGTTTGAAGAGGGAAATTAACAGTTGTTATGGACTTAACTGGCCCCAACAAAATTTGTATGTTGAAATTCTAGCCCTCAGTGTGATTGCATTTGGAGACAGGGTCTTTAAGAGGTAATTAGTGGTATATAATGTCATTATAATAAGGGAGATACCAAGGATGCCTGTGCAGAGAAAAGTCCATGTGAGGACATGAGAAGATGGCTATCTGCAAGCTGAGAAACCAATGCAGCCAACACCTTGATCTTGGACTTAAAGCCTCCAGAGCTGTGAGAAGTCAATTTCTATTGTTGAAGATACCCAGTCTCTGGTGTTTTGTTATGGCAGCCCAAGAAGACTAATACAAGTGGTTACTCTAAGTCCTAGATGTAAATAGTAATCATGAACAAAGGCCATAATCCATGAAGGCTTAGCACAATAATCAGATGAGTGTTAGATAACTGACACATTGCAGAATACATATATATCTATTATAGGTGTGTGTGTGTGTATCAATCAAGGTGTGGAATAAGGGGACATGGAGTTCACCTTCCCCCATGAACACGTCAAAAATACATCTACATGTGGAACAAGTCTCACTGAAAACTATCAAGAAAGTGGCAGGACGACTCCTGTACAACCAAGGATGTAAGAAAGATCAAGTAGGAAAGGAAGAATAGAAATTAGGTATGGACCTATGCCCCTGGGAAGGAATTCAGAGAAAAAGGGAGACTACATGGGTGGACACCCACCTTAGGGAGTGACTGGTCAGGGCCACAGATTGAGCATCACAGTCCTGGTGTCCCACACCAGAAGGAAAAGAAGAGCCTACACGGCTCGTTGGAGCACTGCTGGGACTAACAGGGTTCTGGGAAGCCTGGAGTCCACTTGAAACAAGCACACATGTGCGGGCTGCCCCGAGGCAGGGCAGACAGAGGTCTGCTCTAGCAGCTGCTGGGGTTCCTGCACACCCTGTACACCCTACCCTGAGCCAAGTGAATGGTCAGCACTGGATTTGGGGTGGCCAACACCAGGGAGGAGACTTGACTGTGGGATAGAGAGGTGACCTGGTTCTGGTGGAGCCTGGGTGGGGCAATGGTGGCCACTGGTGGAGCTTTCTCAAGCACATACCAGAAGCAGCCCAGATTCTGACGGTGTTGCTCCTCCACAGCTCAACCCGTGATACATGTTCAGAGTCCATGTGGGCCCCTCCTGTCCTGTAGTGTGGATCCAAAACAGGGCATGGGCAGCAGAGGCCGGGGGCACTGATTGGCTGTGACAGACAAGGGACACTTGTATCCAAAGATGCATCTGAGTGGAGGGAAAGAAAACTGCAGGTGCCTGCACAGAGCACATCAGAGACAGCTTGGACCTCTGTCTACACCGACATGAGCCAAGAGCTCACAGGGGCCCCATATGCTTCAGCATGCCCTTGCTCTGGGGAGAAGGGAAAACACACACTTAAAGGGCAGGTCAGCCCAGACCTCAGAGCTTCTGCTCCAGCTACTTGGGATCAGACCCTGCTCCTGATAGGAAGATGACAGCCGCTGAGAAGGGCAGAAGTCCCCCCTCACACTCAGCTCTAGCTCCAGCCCCTCCATCTCCAGCCCCACCCCCTACCAAGATGATGGCTGCCAGCACACCCTGAGGCAAGATGTCGATGTGTCCATTCTAATCCAGCTCTCCCATCAAAGGCACTGGGCACACAGTCTGTACAGGGACACTCCCACATAATAACACCCCTTCAAGAGGTAATCCTAACTGTTTCACCTAAGTTCACAGAGGCAGAGAAAAGTCAAGCAAAATGGAAATGCACAGGAACTGCTCTCAATTAAAAGAGCAAGAGAAGACCCCTGAAAAAGTAATGAAACAGAAATAATTTACCAGATAAAGAATTCAAAGCATTGGTAATACAAATGTTAACTGAATTAGAGGAAAGAATATATGTACATAGTGAAAGGTTTAACAAGGAGCTAGAAAATATAATCAGAAATGATGAAGTCAAGAGCAGAAATAAAAAATACACAAAAGGAATGAACAGCACACTAAGTGACTCAGAAGTATGCATAAATGATCTGAAAGATAGAATAATTGAAATCACCCTATCAGAACAACAAAAAGAACATTTAAACAATGAAAACAAGAGATTTGGGGGATAATATAAAGCATATTAAAATTTGTATAATAAGGGTCCCAGAAGGAAAAGAGAGCAAGAAGAATATTGAAAATATAGTTGAGGAAATTATGGCTAAAAACTTCCCAAATTTGAAGAAGGAAATAGTTACCCAGGTATAGGAAACAGATAGGATCCCAAACAACATGAACCCAAACAGATCCACAGTAAGACATATCACAATTAAAATGGCAAAAGCTAAAGATAAAAAGAGAATTTTAAAGGCAGCAAGAGAAAAACAGAGAGTCATATACCAAGGAACTCTTCCCCAGAAAGCTATCAGCTGATTATGTAAAAGAAGACTGCAGCCCAGAAGGGAGCGGCAAAATACATTCAAAGTGCAGAAAGGTAAAAATCTAATCAATCAATGTAATATGCCACATTAACAAATTGAAAAATAAAAGCCATATGATTATCTCAATAGATGCAGAGAAAGCCTTTGACAAAATTCAACATCCATTTATGATAAATACTCTCCAGAAAGCAGGAACAGAAGGAACATACCTCAACATAATAAAAGCTATATATGACAAACCCACAGCAAACATTATCTTCAATGGTGAAAAATTGAAAGCATTTCCCCTAAAGTCAGGAACAAGACAAGGGTGCCCACTTTCACCATTATTATTCAACATAGTTTTGGAAGTTTTGGCCACAGCAATCAGAACAGAAAAAGAAATAAAAGGAATCCAAATTGGAAAAGAAAAAGTAAAACTCTCACTGTTTGCAGATGACATGATCCTCTACACAGAAAACCCTAAAGACTCCACCAGAAAATTACTTGAGCTAATCAATGAATATAGTAAAGTTCCAGGATATAAAATCAACACACAGAAATCCCTTGCATTCCTATACACTAATAATGAGAAAATAGAGAAAATAAGGAAACAATTCCATTCACCATTGCAACGAAAAGAATAAAATAGGAATATATCTACCTAAAGAAATTAAAGACCTATAAAACACTGGTGAAAATTATAAAACACTGGTGAAAGAAATCAAAGAGGACACTAATAGATGGAGAAATATATCATGTTCATGGATCAGAAGAATCAATATAGTGAAAATGAGTATACTACCCAAAGCAATTTATAGATTCAATGCAATCCCTATTAAGCTACAAACAGTATTTTTCACAGAGCTAGAACAAATAATTTCACAATTTGTATGGAAATACAAAAAACCTTGAATAGCCAAAGCAATCTTGAGAAAGAAGAATGGAACTGGAGGGATCAACCTGCCTGACTTCAGGCTCTCCTACAAAGCCACAGNTTTTGATGAATTTGTGAAGGAGAAAGTGTCCCCGTCCTTTTCTTCCGCCATCTTGGACCTCCCCCAAGGTCACCTCATTTCATCACCCATCTCCTCACTCAAGTAAAACATTTCAGTGACCCCATTGTACTGGGCTGGCCAAAAGATTCGTTTGCTAGAAAAACCCAAACAAACCTTTTGGTCAATCCAATACTTAGCAGTTCTATTACAGTACATAGCATGCTCTTTATTAATAATAATAGTTTGCCTATTTCTTTCCCTATTTTTAGAATTAGACATATGTTTTATTTATTTAATGGAAAAAATTAAATTTTTAATGGAAAAGCATTTTATTGTAAATACAGCAGTTTGTACATACCACTCCCAAACTCCCAACCTATCCCTCCCCCAACCTTTCCCCTGATTTACCTATTTTAAACCCCTTCTAAAATGTGAGCTTCTGGATGTAGGGACTGCTTATCTCTAGATCTGCAGTCTAACAAAGTACTTAGCACACAGTAGGGGCTTCCCAGGTAGTGCGAGGGGGGAAGAATCCACTTGCCAGTGCAGGAGACACAAGAGATGGGGGTTTGATCCCTGGGTCAGGAAGAACACTCTAGAGTAGGAAATAGCAACCCACTCCAGTATTCTTGCCTGGGAAATTTCACAGGCAGAGGAGCCTGGCAGGCTACAGTCCATGGGGTCACAAAGAGGTGGACACAACTGAGCATACACACACAGTTTCTCAAAAATTAATATAAAGGGATGAAAATGATCTTAAGCAACACCCTCACTACCCAGATGCCTTTTGGAACTTGTATTATTTGTTCTGTGTATTGGTGTCTGCTAGTGAATGGAATTATGATTGAAATGGGAAAATATAATGCAAAATGATCATTAAATTTAATTAAGAAATTAACATATAATCATGTTTCAAAATATCCTGGACCAGGTAAAATACATCCAAAAGTCTCACAGAAGACAAGGAAGATGAAATTAAGGGTCTATGCCAGGTAAATCTCATTACAAAAATTGAAATGAATACAATTCACATATCCACACAGAGAAATAAGAAGGAGTAATTGAACTGCTAAACAAAGAAAAATACCAAACTCCCAGTAAAAAAAAGTCAGGCATTTTTTCAAATGGCCATTTGGAGGCTTTCTCCCATCTCTGAGTATTTCAAAGAGACAGACAACAAACAATAGAAATCAGAAACATATACACAGAAAGCGACACATGCGATGGAGAAAATGAAGCGACCAGAGAGTGTATGTGTGTTTATACAGTGAAAGCAACAAATTAGTGACCAGAGGAAGCCTGACTGAAAAGGTGACTTTTGGGTGGCGAAAAGCAGAACAAAAGTGTAGTCGTGTCAGTATTTAAGGAGAAACCACTGTGGGCAGAGGCAACAAACCTGAAGGCCCTAAGGCAAGCATGTATAAACTGCTGTGCCAACAGACACGCAGGAGGCCAGCACGTGCAAAGGAAGGAGAGAAAAAGGAACAGCAAATGAGGGCAGAGAAGCAACGGGGACAGCACATCATGTCAGGCCTCAGCGTCCGCGTAAGGACTTCAGTTCTTCTGAGTGCGATAAGCCATGTCTGTTTTAAGAGGCCTAAGACTTCATATGTACAATTCTAAAATGGTCCTTAGTTGTCGTGTTGAGAAAAGACATGTCAAAGACAGAGGCACTGATGAGCTAGGAGTCACCTAAAATATTCCAGGAAGCAGACAATGGTAGCTTGGACCGAAGTGACTGGTGATGCAGTCAGGAGGAAGTGGTCAGATTCTGGATATATTCTGGAGATAAAGCCAATAAGATTTGTTGAGAGACTGGATGTCAGGTATAAAGGAAAGGGAAGATGATGAATGAAGAAAATGTGGTATACATGTACAATGGGATATTATTCACCCATAAAGAGAAGGAAAGTCTAGCATTTGTGACAACATGGATGAACCTGGAGGATGTGTTCAACTCTTTGTGATCCCATGGACTGTAGTTCTAAAAAAAAGTCAAACTCATAGAAGCAGAGAGTAGAACAGTGATTAGTGGGTGAAATGAGGTGATGTAGGTCAAAATTCCTGTTAGATGAATAAGTTTTACACTTGAAATTTGCTGAGAGAGTAAACGTAAGTGTTCTCACACATACATATACACAGAAAGTAACAATGTGATGGACGTGATAGATGTGTTAATTAGCCTGAATTATGGTAATCATTCCCACTCCAGCACTCTTGCCTGGAAAATCCCATGGACAGAGGAGCCTGGTGGGCTGCAGTCCACGGGGTCGCAGAGTCGGACACGACTGAGCAACTTCACTTCCACTTCTCACTTGCATGCACTGGAGAAGGAAATGGCAACCCACTCCAGTGTTCTTGCCTGGAGAGTCCCAGGGACGGCGGAGCCTGGTGGGCTGCCGTCTATGGGGTCACACAGAGTCGGACACGACTGAAGCGACTTTGCAGCAGCAGCAGCAGCAGCATTGTAATCATTTCACAATGTACATGTCTATGAAATCATCATGTTGTAAACTATACATATACACAGTTTTTATTTGCCAATTATACATTAATAAAGCTGGGGGGAAAGACGTCAAGGTTATTGCCTTAAACAACTGGAAGAACGGAGTTGCTTTTGCTGGAAAGTCTGTAGGAGGAAGTGGGGCAGAGGGAAGGGCTGTCATAAGCTCCCTTTGGGTCTTGCTTTTCTAAAAACATGCCACCCCGATGCCGGAAACCAGCGTGAGGAATCCCGCCCATGGCAATGGTCATGAGGAAGGAAGCCAGACAAAACGCAAAGGCGTGATCTAGCTTCAGGGGATCCCCCTGAGTTTCCCTGAACATCTACCCCCAAAAACCTGATCTTATTGTACTCTGCTTTTCCACTCTTCTGCCATTCTCTGGAAAAAAGTTAATTTAGGGCTTCAGTCTTCTGCATTTGAAAGGAATATGTCAGCTCAAACCCCCTCTGATGGCTCTCTAACTTGCCTAACAGTTTCCCCTGGACTTTTTACAACTTGTAATTGTTTACGGTCCCCAACCTTAAAGCATCTTAAAGATACAGAGCCTTTTCTAAAAAGCTAAAAATTATATTGGTGATGGGTTTTCACTGTTGACTCAATGACTGCTGCCAGGCCTCCATATTATTTATCTTTTAGACATCTGAAGGACATTAATCAATGTAATTGCGATACAGAAAAAGGAAGATAGTAGTTTTTATGTTAGCAACATTAGACTTTTGAGTTAATTACTTTTCTCTTTGTTATATATCACTGCACTCGTCTTGTGTCCTTGCTATGTAAGAATGTAACTTTATTTAGTGCTTTCTGAGAGTGGCACCAGACTTTGGGAAGATCAACACAAATAAGTCTTCTGGTGGACAAACCCTTATCAGAAAAAAGGCTTTAAAATGTTAATTGGCCCTCTGGCTAGAAGATGATGTAAATCACCTAAGACTTGTGTATACAACTAGGTATGCAAAGAGAAAGCCTGGTTTTGATAAGAGTCAGGGCTGGTGACGCTGCATAACTTTATATTACCCATTGATCTCTATGTACAATCAAAAAGGTATAAAAAGCCTTTCCAGACAATAGAGGCTGGGTGAGTCGCTGGACTGGTTTCCCCCGTGTCTCCTCTTTACTCTATTTTCTGGCTGAATTTCCATCTGGGGCGTGGAGGCTCGCCATGTCTACTTACTTGCCCTGGCTTCTAAGATCCACGTGAGAGGGAGCTCAAGGTGGGGCCCCCCCGCTATTTAAGAAGACGCCGGTGGCCTAACGTAGATGGTGCAAGCTCCTTGTCTGGAACTTTATTGGCTTTCCATATAAACCAAGTTATTCAGCCTCTTTTCTCCACTTAATTTTCCTACTACACTATTTCTTCCTAATCTAATCTTATATTAATAAATAAATAAGTTTTTCCTTGCCCACGCCGTCCCCACTTCGAACTACCCTGGATCCCCCGGGGCTGGATCCCAGCACCCCGAGTTTGATAAATAAAACCTGAGCAAAGCTGTACATGAATTCCTAACACCTGGGGAAGAAAGGGTCTCATCTACTAATGGAAAAGAAGAATGAGCAGGTTGTCTCAAACTACATTCTTCGTTATCTAGCAGTGGTTCAATTCTCAAGGGTTAATCACAAGCAAATCACTTTCTGCTGAACTCGGTGTTTTATGTGGCCTCATTACTTGGTTCAATTTCTCCAAAGAAAGCTCTTTGAATTTAAACAACAGCAAGTGGAAAGGAGAAAAAGGGGAAGAAATAAGAAAGACTGCTGGCAAATCAGCAGAATTGGAGAAAGACGGGTATTGCACATGCAGATCAAAAGGAGAGGAGAGGAATTTATATTCCAGAAAGAGGGGCAGACATGATACAAAGACATTTAGGAAGAGAATTTTTTTTTTTTTTTTTAATTATCCTTCCCTAAAATTTTCAAGCTGACATGAATTTCACAGATTTTCGTATCTAAATTGGACCAATCCACATTAATCTACCTGGCCCTTACCATTAAATTGTCCAAAACAAATACACCTGCACTTTACTCAAAACACCAATTTTTTAGCTAATTGAAGTGAAAAACTTAACCTAGTAAATGAGAAAAAAAGCAATGCTAATGACATCTTACTTGCTCAACATTAAAGTCACTTAATTTATTTTAAACCAGAGGCAAGCATTAATTTCTACAGCATGAGTAGAGAGGAAATAAAAAGGCAAAACAGAAACAAATCAAAACAACAATATCCGGAAGCAAACATAGTAAGAAACAAAATGCTAGGCTCAAGCCAAGCGAGTATTTCTCCACTCTCTAATGTAACTGACAAAAAGTTCTCCAGACTTAAATCTTTGTTATGACTTATGAGAAAGTACTGCTGCCCATTTATTCAGTGACTTGATGATACGAACCTTGTCTCTAATAACACAAGCAGGTATCCTTTGTTCACATTAAATGTGACTAGTCAGAATGTCCTGTCCCAGTATTAACCTAGTCCTGGTGGCCTTGCAGAGCATCAGGAGCCCCAGGGCTCATCAGAGGTTTGCCAACCAGGCTGCACATTTGGCTTCAAGTTCTCAAACCCAAGGATACTGTGATGATTCATTTTACATGTCAGTTTGGCTACGTCAGTCCATTAAATCCCAAGCCAGGTGTTGGTGTGTTGGTATTTTGTACATCGGGCTGACATCTATATTCAGCTGACTTTATTAAGGAAAGGGGTTTCTTTGATCATGCAGGTTGGCCTCATTCAACCAATTGAAAGGCCTTAAGAAGGAAAACTGAGACTTCCCTGGGGAAGTAGAAATTCTACCTCAAGAATGAGCTGCCGTCTGAAGGCTTCCACCCTGTGGGCCTGCCCTACAGATTTTAGACTTGCCAGCCCCCACAACTAGGTAAGCTGATTCCTGGAAATAATACAAATTACTTAGCTCAGTTTCTTTGGAGAACCCTGAACGATATGTATTTCTGCTGTGTTTCAGGACCATAAAATAATGCTTTTAGGCATAACCCTTGACTCATTCATTATTCACGAATTCACATTTATTTAGACATTTAATCTGGGTGGTGACTACAAACCAGGCACTGTACTAGGGGTAGAGATAGAGATTAATAAGATCATCTCACAAAGGTTACAAACTGATTCACAATCTCAAAACAAAACAGGTGAGTTCTCAAAAACTATTTCTTCATAAATTTATTTAATTTCTTTTAGAACTTATTAGATTTTTTTTGCCACTACTCAAGTAAAGATAGTATTAGTGACCACAGCCGCTAACACATCAGGATGTCTGATATATATACATATATACAACATCTCAGTTCAGTAGCTCAGTCGTGTCCAACTCTGCGACCCCATGAATTGCAGCATGCCAGGCCTCCCTGTCCATCACCAACTCCCAGAGTCCACTCACCCATGTCCATTGAGTCGGTGATGCCATCCAACCATCTCATCCTCTGTCGTCCCCTTCTCCTCCTGCCCTCAATCTTTCCCAGCATCAAGGTCTTTTCAAATGAGTCAGCTCTCCGCATCAGGTGGCCAAATTATTGGAGCTTCAGCTTCAACATCAGTCCTTCCAATGAACACCCAGGACTGATCTCCTTGCAGTCCAAGGGACTCTAAAAAGTCTTCTCCAACACCACAGTTCAAAAGCATCATTTCTTCTGTGCTCAGCTTTCTTTATAGTCCAACTCTCACATCCATACATGACTGGAAAAACGATAGCCTTGACTAGACGGACCTTTGCTGACAAAGTAATGTCTCTGCTTTTTAACATGCTGTCTAGGTTGGTCATAATTTTCCTTCCAAGGAATAAACATCTTTTAATTTCATGGCTACAATCACCATCTGCAGTGATTTTAGAGCCCAGAAAAATAAAGTCAGCTACTGTTTTCACTGTTTCCCCATCTATTTCCCATGAAGTGATGGGACCAGATGCCATGATCTTAGTTTTCTGAATGTTGAGTTTTAAGCCAACTTTTTCACTCTCCTTTTTCCCTTTCATCAAGAGGCTCTTTAGTTCTTCTTTTTCTGCCATATCTGAGGTTATTGGTATTTCTCCCGGCAATCTTGATTCCAGCTTGTGCTTCTTCAAGCCCAGGGTTTCTCATGATGTACTCTGCATATAAGTTAAATAAGCAGAGTGACAATATACAGCCTTGACATACTCCTTTTCCTATTTGGAACCAGTCTGTTGTCCCATGTGCAGTTCTAACTGTTGCTTCCTGACCTGCATAAGGTTTCTCAAGAGGCAGGTCAGGTGGTCTGGTATTCCCATCTCTTTCAGAATTTTCTACAGTTTCTTGTGACCCACACAGTCAAAGGCTTTGGCATAGTCAATAAAGCAGAAACAGATGTTTCTCTGGAACTCTCTTGCTTTTTCCATGATCCAGAGGATGTTGGCAATTTGATCTCTGGTTCCTCTGCCTTTTCTGAAACCAGCTTGAACATCTGGAAGTTCACTGTTCACGTATTGCTGAAGCCTGACTTGGAGAATTTTAAGCATCACTTTACTAGCGGGTGAGGTGAGTGCAGTTGTGTGGTAGTTTGAGCATTCTTTGGCATTGCCTTTCTTTGGGATTGGAACGAAAACAGACCTTTTCCAGTCCTATGGCCACTGCTGAGTTTTCCAAATTTGCTGACATATTGAGTGCAGCACTTTCATAGCATCACCTTTTATGATTTGAAATAGCTCAACTGGAATTCCATCACCTCCATTAGCTTTGTTTGTAGTGATGATTCCTAAGGCCTACTTGACTTCATATTCCAGGATGTCTGGCTCTAGGTGAGTGATCACACCATGGTGATGATCTTGGTCGTGAAGATCTTTTTTGTACAGTTCTGTGTATTCTTGCCACTTCTTCTTAATATCTTCTGCTTTTGTTACGTCCATACCATTTCCGTCTTTTATTGAGCCCATCTTTGCATGAAATGTTGCCTTGGTATCTCGAATTTTCTTGAAGAGATCTCTAGTCTTTCCCATTGTTGTTTTCCTCTATTTCTTTGCACTGATTGCTGAGGAAGGCTTTCTTATTTCTCTTTGTTATTCTTTGGAACTCTGCATTCAAATGGGTATATCTTTCCTTTTCTCCTTTGCTTTTCGCTTCTTCTTTTCACAGCTATTTGTGAAGCCTCCTCAGACAGCCATTTTGCTTTTTTGCATTTCTTTTCAATGGGGATGGTCTTGATTCTTGTCTCTCGTACAATGTCATGAACCTCCGTTCATAGTTCATCAGGCACTCTCTCAGANTTTGTTATTCTTTGGAACTCTGCATTCAAATGGGTATATCTTTCCTTTTCTCCTTTGCTTTTCGCTTCTTCTTTTCACAGCTATTTGTGAAGCCTCCTCAGACAGCCATTTTGCTTTTTTGCATTTCTTTTCAATGGGGATGGTCTTGATTCTTGTCTCTCGTACAATGTCATGAACCTCCGTTCATAGTTCATCAGGCACTCTCTCAGATCTAGTCCCTTAAACCTATTTTTATATATCAGTTACTAAATAGCAAAAAAAAAAAAAAATTAAATAAAAAATGGAACTACTCTAGACAGGAAGCAGCATCAAGTAAACTTCCAAATATGAAAGAAATCAATGCCAGTGGCTGTTGAATCCCCTCCTCTATTCAAACTCCCACGTCTCTACATCCCAGTTTATTTGTCTACTGTGATCCCAGACTACAACTTCGTAACTTGTCTCCTTTACTGAACTGTGAACCTCCAGAGAGCAGGAAGCAAGCGTTATTCATTTCTGTATTCCTAGAATATACGATGGGTTAAATAAAAGTTAGTGTCAACTGACTGGATGGATGAATGTGTGGGTAGATGGCCCCTACACAGATGGCCAGGTGCTAAGGACTCTGCTTGGGTATCATAGATGGCTTCTGAGAAGAGTCAAGATAAAAGTGAGGGACAGGACACAGGCGAGGACAGGAAGAGGAAGGATACAGGCGAGAACAAAGGTCAGAAGCTGGGAAGCCTGAATCCTGATTCAGATTCTTCCCTAACTCACTGTGGCCTTGCTGCTGCTACGGCTGCTGTTTAGTCATTAAGTCATGTCCAGCTTAATGCGACCCCATGGAATGCATCAGGCTCCCCTGTCCCCGGGGTTTCCCCAGCAAGGACACTTGAGTGGGTTGCCCTTTCCTTCTCCAGGGGAAACTTCTTGACCCAGGAATCGAACCCACATTTCTTGCTTGGCAAGTGGATTCCTTACCACTGAGCCACATGAGAAGCCCCACCATGACCTTAGGTCTTTGCAACTGAATATACATGTGTGTTGGAGGGCAGGGGTCATCTACAGAATATGTTAAATACAGATTATACCAGTAACCTGTGAAATATTTCAAACATCAGAGCAGACAACTTGTAAAACATAAGGTCAATGTCCACCTATCTAACAACAGGAATCATCTCAAGATAATAACCCTAAGCAGACAGGCCAAAAAGGGACAAGATTTTCAAAAACCAAATTCTAATTAGAAAAGTTAAATGAGAATGATACAGATGACTGCAGTGTTTGGAAGATGCGTTAGGAAGTAAGAACTCGGGCAGCCTTTGCATCCATGCTCCGTGATTCCTGACACCAGATGCGTCAAGGCTATCAGTGACACTTCTGAGAGGAGTTCTTTGGCCTAAAGCTTCAGATATACCCACTCTCAAGAGCTTGGTCTTCTGGGCAACTCAAGGTTCATTTAGTTCTAGGGCTTCCCTGATAGCTCAGGTGGTAAGGAATCTGCCTGCAATGCAGAAGACCCCGGTTCGATCCCTGGGTCGGGAAGATCTGCTGGAGAAGGGGTAGGCTACCCACTCCAGTAACCTTGGGCTTCCCTTGTGGCTCACCTTGTAAAGAATCCGCCTGTAATGCAGGAGACCCCAGTTCGACACCTGAGTCAGGAAGATCCACTGGAGAAGGGATTAGCTACCCACTCCAGTATTCTTGGGGTTCCCTTGTGGCTCAGCAGGTAAAGAATCCACCTGCAATGCAGGAGACCTGGCTTCGATCCATGGGTTGGGAAGATACCCTGGAGAAGGGAAAGGCTACTTACTCCAGTATTCTGGCCTGGAGAATTCCGTGGACTATACAATCCATGGGGTCGCACAGAGTCGGACATGAC
Organism: Oreotragus oreotragus; assembly: GCA_006410675.1. Taxonomy (NCBI): domain Eukaryota; kingdom Metazoa; phylum Chordata; class Mammalia; order Artiodactyla; family Bovidae; genus Oreotragus; species Oreotragus oreotragus. The sequence continues at coordinate 200,399 of SJYX01014291.1, forward strand.
TGAGCGATTTTCACACACATACACACACACATATACAGGAATTAGTTTAACTTGTTCATCAGTGCTATTTTATTCAATGGCCCTAAATTTAACTCTTTGAAGTATAATGAGTTTCCCTAATTCTACTTTCTAAAATTTGGAGAAAGGGGACTTTTTTGGCCAATTGATATCCTGTATCATTTTATTATTGTACTTTCATTAGATTACTTTTGTCCAGTAACTTCCTGAATTGAGTTATACAGTATTCCTAAATTCTAAAGTTCTAAACTATTTAGCCTACCTTCAAATGAGCCTTCCCTGTCTCTCTTCCTCTCACACAATCACACACTTCTGCCAATTCATCTATTTATCGTCTCTTTCTGGAAATGCTCCATTTCTATCTGACTTTTGAAAGGTGCAAACAGAAGTACACATGGTATCCGGGAAACAGAGACATTATATTTTTATACAACAAAAAGTTTCTGTTTTATTTTTAATAGTTTCCTTAAGATGTCCAATGTTTTGTTGGCATTTCTAGAGTTCAAAGAAATAATAGAAAATATCTAGTCAAAACCCACTCCACTTCCTTCCTTTTATGCAGGAAGACACTGAGGTCCTGAATAGTCACATGCCATGTCTGAGTTGTAGCAATGATCATCAGTGTCTGCCCTGGGGCTGGAACACAGGTACCCTAATCCCAGACAGAGCCTAGGTCTTCAAGCAACAATTTAAAACTACTTCCACACTCTTTTACTAGATTACAAAAATCATTCAATTATGTTTACAGCGTGAGTTCATATTCAATGAAACATCCCTATCTGACTTTAGCGCCCGTTCACAAGTCTTTAAAAGTCTTGTACAGCCACTTACTGGATAGTTTTATAAACTACCTAAAGAAAATAGTGTCACTTAATTATCTAATGTCAAACTAGACCCTCACACTGGTTCTTGATGTCCCCATTCCTTATAATTTCCTCCCCCCAACCTCATAAAATGTTACTTTCCCTCATCCTCCAACAGGAAGTTGTATGTCCAAAAGTCCTACATTTAAAATAAAACTGATTCTCAAACTGATGCTGCAAATTCAAGTTGGGACAGTCTGTTAATTTCATCCTAGGAATCAACAGCCTTAAACATATCCATGTCATTAGGCTAAGAAAACAGAGAGGTGCATAAAAACTTCTACATAAGAATATGCATCACTGCATTATTTGTAATATATAAAACTGGAAACAATTTGAATACCTAACAATAGAAGAATAGTTAAATAAACAAAGGCATATCCAAAATCTGTACTCACAATTAAATATACTGAGGAATGTTTACAGACCATGGTAGAGAATAAAAGCTACAAGACAGAAGGGTCAGCATATACACCAGGAAAAAAAAAAAGGAATCCTATAAACCAAAACATTTAACAGTAGTTATATATTCTTATTATCTACTTTTTATCATTGAAGCAAAGACTTTGGATCACAGACTTTGCAATTCAGAGAAATGTGGTTTGAATTGCTCTCTACATGTCAGCAATGTAACCCTGAACAAGTTACTTAACCTCTATACTAGCGTTTCATGCTGTGTGCATAATCCTCTGTCATGTCGGACTCTCTGCAACTCCATGGGCTATAGCTCACCAGACTCCTCTGTCCATGGGATTACCCTGGTAAGAGTACTGGAGTGGGCTGCCGCTTCCTTCTCCAGGGATATCAATGTTTCTTCGTCTGTAAAATGAGGTTAATAATAACCTACTTCTCGGGTTGCTCTGAGTTTTTATGAATTAGGACATACATATACATCACCTTGTATTTTTACATGTGGTAAACATTCAATAAATGGTAGCTATTTCAATTACTATATGATATTATACAATCGTTTCTTTTAAAATCAGGGGAAAAAATAAAGGTTATTTAAAATGAAAAATCCTTTATGACCCAGCAATCCCACTGCTGGGCATACACACCGAGGAAACCAGAATAGAAAGAGACACATGTACCCCAATGTTCATCGCAGCACTGTTTATAATAGCCAGGACATGGAAACAACCTAGATGTCCATCAGCAGATGAATGGATAAGAAAGCTGTGGTACATATACACAATGGAGTATTACTCAGCCATTAAAAAGAATACATTTGAATCAGTTCTAATAAGATGGATGAAACTGGAACCAATTATACAGAGTGAAGTAAGCCAGAAAGAAAAACACCAATACAGTATACTAACACATATATATGGAATTTAGAAAGATGGTAATGAGGACCCTGTATGCAGGACAGCAA
>SJYX01014292.1:0-11972 GCA_006410675.1 Oreotragus oreotragus
ATTTGCACCCCCCCCCCACCCCCGTTAAGGTCTAGATCCCAGCTGTGCAGGGGCCCTCCCAGGAGCTTCTAGGTTGGGACAGCCCCAAGCTCTTCTCATCCAGACCTAAGTAAAAACTGTCTGCGTCTGTTAAATCAATCCCCTGTGTCAAATCATTTCTGTTAAAATGCCTGGCTTGGTTTCCATCTTCCTAACCAGACCCCAACAATATAAACTCTTTGAAGCAACGTTATTCTGAGCACAGAAGGTACCATTCTTCCTCGTCCCTGAGGCAAAGATGATGCAGACTGATGCTTGGGAGTGGCTGGGCTGCATCTCTGAAGCTTACAAAACCCAGAAGGAGAGGCCCACAGAGCCACATCAGAGAGGAATTCGGCCGGTGGTGGAGAGGTGGGTGGCGCCGGGAAGGGGGGTAAGTGCACCAATTTGATGGCCAAGAGGCTCAGAAGGAAATGAAAGGATGGCTGCACCTGTAGGACGAGGCCAGGGCAGACCCACCCTGGGAGCCCCCCCGACAGCGAGACGGACCCTGGACCACATCTGCTCCCCTTGTGCAATGAGGCAAAGCTGCTGTCTTCCTGCCCAGACTTCCCTGCCTGAGTCTCCTGCCACCTGCCTGTGATGCTCACAGGACAAACTCGGAGATGATTTTCTAATTTCCAGAGCCTTCTCAAGGACAGATCTGCTCTCCCTAGACCCTTGCTCCTCCTCTGTCCCCACTCGTTACTCTCATGAGCTCACACACGGCACCACAGAGTGTTGTCTGAAGCCTGGGCAGAGAATTCCATTGCGGACTCCGACATCTTTGTCCACTGGTCTCCACAAAAGGAGCAAATCTCTGTCCTCACTGGGCTACGAGGCATGTGCTTGAAGCCATGGTGGTCACACTTCTGTGCCCACGGCTATGGCCTTCCTGCCTGCCCAGCTACCCTGGCATGAATGGGGGGCCTTCAGAGGTAATTTCATTCCCCCACCCTCAGCCAGAGTCTCTCTCTAAAATTCATCCAAACACGGGAAGGAGGCCCCTGTTCTTGAAACGCACCCATGAAATTCCTTTAGCTCCGACCTGTGTCTCTTCCCTCCCACTCAGGTAGAACTCCTTTTAGCAGAGTGAAGTCAGGAGATGGAAAATCTGGGTGAAGACTGACTATTTCACAGGGTTGTTGTGAGGGTCAAATAGGATAATATATGTGAAAGCATTTTGTGCACAGTCAAGCTCTTTATAAATGGGAGGAAATATTATCACAACAGTTGCTACCCAAACCGCTCACTACATTATTATTATCTAAGGCCTCCTCCTGGTGCTTTAAACTCATTTCTTGTTGCTCTGTCTGCTTGGGTAATGGCTGTAGATTTCTCCCTGGGGCTCCAGCTGCACAGATAGAAGAAGGCCGAGGCAGCCGTGTGTCTCCAGCCCCAATTCTCAGAAACCCCTCCAGGCCTCGACCAGCCCAGCTCCCCAGAGCGTGGCCCTGGCGGTCCCAGGGGGACTGTATTTTCAGGCCTATCTACTTCCAACTGTGGAGCCTCTTCAGGCCAGTCTGGCAGGAGCCCAGCCAGCAACTCCATGAATCATCTGTGCCCGTGCCCTATTGTGCAGGGCAAGGCGGCTGCGGAGGAGGCCAGGGCCCTGACCTCAGAGGTTGCTGGATTATTTATTACCTTTGGCGTCACGGGCTAATTTGGATCTGTGCTCAAGCCCTGAGGAAATGGCTTCATCCCCCTTTCTCCCCATGAGCTCAGGGAATTCCTCTCTTTATGTTCTGCTGCTGCTGCTAAGTCACGTCAGTCGTGTCCGACTCTGTGTGACCCCATAGACAGCAGCCCACCAGGCTCCCCGTCCCTGGGATTCTCCAGGCAAGAGCACTGGAGTGGGTTGCCATTTCCTTCTCCAATGCATGAAAGTGAAAAGTGAGAGGGAAGTTGCTCAGTCATGTCCAACTCTTCACGACCCCATGGACTGCAGCCCACCAGGGTCCCCCATCCATGGGATTTTCCAGGCAAGAGCACTGGAGTGGGGTGCCATTGCCTTCTCCGCTTTATGTTCTACCTCATAGGAATAAACAGTGGGAAGAAAGAAAAAAATGTAAGCACTCTCATATACTATACCGAATTCTGCAGTTTAAAAGAAAAATAGCAACAACAGATTGAAGGGACACCAGCCTTCCAAGAGCTTATAAGGGGAGTGAAAACAATCACCCACGGGAACCATGCTAGACCCTTGCAGTCAATCCAGCCCAGCACCTGTGCTGAAACAGTACCTAGCAGTGAGGGCCTTCTGATACGGGGAGGATTAAGGGAGGAAAGAACCCACCTGCCAATGTGGGAGACATGGGCTCGATCCCTGGGTTGGAAAGATCCTCTGGAGAAGGAAGTGGCAACCCACTCCAGTATTCTTGCCTGGAGCACCCCATGGACAGAGGAGCCGGGAGGCTACAGTCCAGGGAGGGTCACAAGAGTTGGACACGACTGAGCACACACTCATGAGAGGTAAGAGTAATTAGGGAATATTTCTTAGAAAATGTCCATTTATCTTTCTTTTTGAACATGTACTTTGCAGAAAATGAGAAAATGAATAAGTAAAAAGAAGAAAAAAATTACCCTTAATCCCTACCTGAAGATAACCATTGTCTACAGGTTGATATATGTTTTTTTAGACATTTTTTGATGCATATATTTATATTCATACAATTTTAATAAAAATCAAATTATTCTGGGTGTACTATTTTATAACCTACTTTTTTCACTTAATTTCCTATGTCAATAGATATATATATCTTCATTATTTTTAATGACTACTAAGTATTCTATTGTGTGACTATAAAAGAGAATGTGAATTTCTTTAACCAACCCTCTCTTATTGGACATTCCAGGGATTTCTTGTTTTGTGCCATCTTAAACAATGCAGTGGTGAACATCTTGGCATTTACCTCTTCCTGTATATGTGTGTTTTGTTTTTTTTTTCTTTAGAATAAACTCCTAGAAATAGATCACTGAGGCAAGGATTAATGTATTTCTAAGGTGCTTCTAGGGGTTCCCAGGTGGTGCTAGTGGTAAAGAGCCCTTCTGCCAATGCAAGAGATATAAGAGATGTGGGTTCAACCTCTGGGCTGGGAAGACCCCCTGGAGGAGGGCATGGCAACCCACTCCAGTATTCTTGCCTGGAGAATTCCATGGACAGAGGAACTTTGTGGGCTACAGTCCATAGAGTCACAAACAGTAGAATACAACTGAAGCGATTTAGCACACATGCAAGGTGTTTATTATACTTTGTCAAATTTTGGCACATAATATAATATATAGTTTAAGTTNAGACCCCCTGGAGGAGGGCATGGCAACCCACTCCAGTATTCTTGCCTGGAGAATTCCATGGACAGAGGAACTTTGTGGGCTACAGTCCATAGAGTCACAAACAGTAGAATACAACTGAAGCGATTTAGCACACATGCAAGGTGTTTATTATACTTTGTCAAATTTTGGCACATAATATAATATATAGTTTAAGTTTTGCACCAAGATCCACTTCTAACCAACAGAAAAATATCAAGTTTTAACTTGGGCTTTGAGGGTATGGAGGGATATGGACTGGACACTAGTTGGAGACAAATTTGGCAGCTACAAGGCACAGAGATGCGATCTAAACAAGTCGTTCCTTTATTCAACAAACATTTGTTTAACCCTAATTGTAAGCCAGGTACTATGTCACTCAGCTCCGAGGTACAAAGACAGCAAGACCTTTGAGAAACTCACAAAAGAATGGGAGTTGGAAGAAGTATGAGTTTGGCTTAAACAGAACATACGTGTTGAAAGAATGGTATGTCGTGGGAAGTGCCTGGCAGTGATGGGCTTTGAGGACCTGGCTGAGCGGTGGGATGACAGTCAGGTTCTGATAGTCTGTGGAGTGATGCTGAGCAGTTAAGAAGGAGGTGGTGAGTTACACAGACCTGGATTGCAATCCTGGTTCAGCCACTGTCTAGCCCTATGGTCCAAACAAGTAATTTCAACCTTTCGAGTCTCATTTATTCTACTATAATATGGGGAATACTGCTGCTGCTGCTGCTGCTAAGTCGCTTCAGTCATGTCTGACTCTGTGCGAACCCATAGATGGCAGCCCACCAGGCTCCTCTGTCCCTGGGATTCTCCAGGCAAGAACACTGGAGAGGGTTGCCATTTCCTTCTTCAATGCGTGCATGCATGCTAAGTCACTTCAGTCATGTCCAACTCTGTGCAACCCTATGGACAGCAGCCTACCAGGCTCCTCTGTCCACGGGATTCTCTAAGCAAGAGTACTAGAGTGGGTTGCCATTTCCTTCTCCAATGGGGAATACAAGAGCTGCCATATCTGGCTATTGTGAAGGTAAAACAAGGTGTGCTAAGGGCATAGCATGGCATTAGCCACCGTTCTTGTGTTGAACAGAGGTGGACAGCAGGTTGATGCGGATCTGAGAAGGTGTAATGGCCTCACATGTGGGGCCCAGAGGCAGGCTGTGTTTTGGTCAACCTATACTTTCTCTACATCTTAGGGGCCCCTTTCATGTGGACCTTATAAGGGTTGATGTCAGGTGGTTAGCTCTCTGAAAAAGAAAAGAAAAAAGCAAAAAGAAATAAAGCTGGCAAAAAAGAAAGAAAGACAGAAAGAAGAACATCCCCGACCCTAAGAGACCCACGAGGTCCTTGGGACAGGAACCCATGCTAGGTGACACCTATTCCACCCAGCACACCTCCTGCCCGCCTGTCACAGTGCTGGCAGAGTTCTGTGGAACCCCCAGCCTCCAGAGCCTGGCCTTGAGTTTCCCAATCATCAGTCCTTCCAGGCATCTCCTATGAGCCTGTGATCTGTCTATTTGTCCAGTGACTACCTGTCAATCTCCCATGGTGTCACTTCTGATAAACAACTTGGACAGAGTGACACCTTGATACATCAATTCCATCTGAGGTTTCCTTGACAGGCCTCCCAGTTCCCGAGTCACCAGGGATGATTCATGGCCAGGCATGAGCACTGAGGGACCCTTCCCTCCTGGCTGGGCTCCGTGTCAGCCTCACACTGTCAAAGCAAACTCCAGCCTTCTTCTCAGGCTAGTTTTACCATCTCTTGCCTGCACCCCAAGGAGGAAGGGGGTTCTTTTCTGCATGCATGCACCCATTCACCCATCCATCCATCCGTTTAGCAAATGTGTCTAGGAAAGAGCAATGTTATCAGGAGTCTGAGGGGAGGGAAGAGAGCTGAAGTCTGTCACAAGATCTCTGCTCCACCAGCTCTTGAAAAGTCATTTAACCTCTTTTAGATGTGGATGTGCTCAGTTGTATAGCCTGCCAGACTCCTCTATCCTTGGGATTTCCCAGGCAAGAATACTGAAGTGGGTTGTCATTTCCTTCTCCAGGGGATCTTCCTGACCCAGGGATCAAACCCACGTCTCTTGCATCTGCTACATTGGCAGGCAGATTCCTTACCACTAGTGCAACCTGAGAAGCCTCTCTTTTAGATTGTATAACTGCAAACACTTCTGCTCTACAGATGAGAAGATACATTATACAATCACAGAATGTTAACCTAAAAGCGGAGATCTTCAGGATTGTCAGGTTTAAGTGTGTTTATATTCATCCACTGAACAAATATTTATTGAGTGTCCATTTTGCATCAGGCACTATTTTAGTATTGGGAATATATCAGTGAACCAACAGATGGAAAAATCCTACGCTCATGGGGCTTATAGTCAAATGGAAAGAGACAGACAGTAAATGAAATAAGTAAGTACAATACATAGTATATTAGGTAGTGATAAGTGCTAAGGAGAAAAATAAAGCAGAAAAAAGAAGAAATGGAGAGCGTTTGGGTTTAATTTTAAATAGAGTTGTTGGAGAAGACCTCACGGAGAAGGTGATCTTCAAATGGAGGGAGGGGGAAAGGCACGTGGCTCTCAGAGAAAGGAGCACTCCGTGTGGCTGAAGCAACAGCCAGGGGAAAGAGCGTCATGGCTGCCGGGAAACGCAAGCACCAAGTGGCTGGAACAGGAGGCACAGGGGATCAACACGCACACGGTTTTGGAGGAAAAAGACTTTGGGTTTTATCCTAAAGGAGACGCTGAAGATTCTGAACGGAAAAGTGACAGGGTCTGACTTATACGTGTATTATTTTTGGCTGCACCGGCTCTTCGTAGCTTCACAGGGGCTTTCTGTCGCTGTAGTGAGCAAGGGCTACTCTCCGGTTGCGGTGCACAGGCTTCCTTTGTGATGGCTTGTTTTGTTGCAGAGCACAGCTCTAGGCACACGGGGTTAGCAGCTGTAGTAAACAGTCTTAGTTCCCCTGCAGTCCATGGGATCTTCCTGGACCAGGACTCGAACCTGGGTCCCCTGCATTGGCAGGTAGAATCTTAACCAGTGGACCACCAGTAAAGTCCTGATTTATATTTTAACAGGATCATTCTGGTGCTGTGTTGAGACTAACATAAATCAATAATAACAGCTAATACTTACATAGCACTTGTTATGCACCAGCCGCTGTCTTTTCTAAGTCAATCCTCACAACAACCCTATGAGGTAGAGTCTATTGTGACTCCCATTTTATAGAAGAGAAAAGACAAGCATGGAGAGATTATCGAGAACCTGGCCCCACAACACAGATTTCTCTGGTGACTTCAGATGGCAAAGAATCTGCCTGCAATGCCGCACAGGTTTGACCTCTGGATTGGGAAGACCCCCTGGAAGAGGGCATGGTAACCCACTCCAGTATTCTTGCCTGGAGAATCCCATGGACAGAGGAGCCTGGAAGGCTACAGTCTGTGGGGTCACAAAGAGTCGGACACGACTGAGCGACTAACACTTGATGTTTTCTCTTTACCTTTGGCCACACAGCTAGTCAGGGACCGAGCCGAGGATGGACTCTAAGAAGGGTGGCTGCAGATTCTGTGCCGTCCACATCCTACCCTGCTGCCAAACACACCGAGCGTGGAGGCAGTCAGCAATGCCAGTGGTCTCAACCATGGGGATGCTGGTGGAGAGAATGGCGGGCTGTATTTGAAGGTAGAATCAACATGCTTTGCTGTCAGATCAGAGGCAGGAGAGGAGTCACATTGCTGTTGTTTAACTTGATCAGCTGGACAGATAGAGTTGCTTTAAATTGAAGCAGAGAAAATGGAGGAAGGGAAAGAGCAGGAGTCTGAGATGCTCTGATTGGAATCCCTGTCAGACATCTAGGTAGTGGGAGATATGAGCTTAAAAGAAACAAAGGGCCTGAGAGTCTGGAATATTTGCTCCGTGTCAAAGAACTGGTTAGTGAAAGGGGGTTAAGCCTTCTAGTATGAGCTTCTCCCCGTCTTCGTGCTTCTGAGCACCTTTCCACTTGCCAGTCTACTGTGGTGCATCGTTTGTTTGTCAAAGTGGAGGTCAGGTGCTGGCGAAAGCTTCTCCTTCCTCCTCTTCCCAGGCTGGGGTGATGGTGTGTGCCCTTGGTGGTCTGGGGGGGATGAGGGCACTGATGGAGATGGGTAACCCAGGTAACCATCTCCTCGGGTGGTGAGGGAGAACCAGCTCTAAATGTTTACAGTATTCTTCCATTTCTCCCTCCTCAGAGGGAGGGACTTCTGAACCCACTGGAGCTGGGTGCTCTGCCTCCCAGACGTCCATCCCATGTTGACTGAGAGGTGGGCGATTGTGGGGCACCACAGCAGCCCCTGGCGTGCAGAGCTGGAGGGAGCTGCCGGTGTTTATTTGGGTGGCGAGTTGCTATTTAAAATCAGGCTTTGTCTCTGAAAATGAGACAGCTGGGGCTACATTTGGTGGATAAAGACATTTTGTTGAACTTTCAAAATGGGGTATTATTTTCCATTTACACTTATTTCACGGAGAATTGTAAGAAGATGAGATTGTAGACGTGTCTGTGATATGCAGTAATGAGTGATGGATCTTTGAAGGTAAAAATATCTCTAGGATATTCTTTTTCTGTTTTTTTTCCTTTTTCTCTCCTCTCTCTCTCCTCCGGGCCTCAGGTTGGGAGTGTTTAGGTTTGGTTTCGTTTTGTTTTTAATATCGAAATGGAGAGAGTGTCTCTGGTGGGAGTATAGACTCTTCTCAGCTCAATGTTTGTCTTAATAAAGGTTAAAAGAAATGAAATAATATTAAAAAGGCTCTCAGAAGACAGGCACACCAGATGCTGCCTACTCCCTAGATTATTGGAGGAGGAGGCAGAATAGCAGAGCTAGGGAACCCACAGGTATCTGGAGCAGTTGATCCCACCAAGGCGAAGAACCTCCGGGAACAAAGAAACAAGGGAAGATCAAGAGGACTAGAGAAGAAGAGGACAAAGAGGGAGAGGGAGTCAGAATCCGACAAGACACCGCCGTCTTCTTCCACATTCACAGCGCTCTCCTTCTCTAGGCCCTGCCATTGCAAAGGGTCTACATCCCAGAGGAGCCAGATTCAACATCTCACCCCCTGTTGCCCTCTACCTCCTCTTAATCGCCTTGGAAGGAAACCAAGAAAAGAGAAACTAGAAAGAGGAAGAATGTTCAGCTTGATTTTCTTGCATAAGAACTTAGATAAGGAAATCCATGAGTGTTTACCAAATAAATAAATGAATGAATCGTTAGCCTATCAGCTACTATAGCAAAGAACCAATACTTGAATCGGGGAATGAATTACAGAATCAGTGAACCTGGCACAGACTCTCAGATTCCTTAACCTCCTGCTCCTGAACACAGACCTCTTTATCTTTGTCTATTGACAAAGTTGACAACCTCAAAACAAAACAAAACAAAACCCCCTTGCAATTTATCACCATCAAAGGCCTCTGTCCAGCTATGGCCTCATAAAAATACTGGATAAAGCTCTACCCTTTGTACATAAGTACTAGATATTAGAAACAAAAGTTTTAAAGCAAGAGAAGCAAATATTTTCCACTATACTGAGTTCATTCCTGGGATTTCTTTGGAAGGAATGACGCTAAAGCTGAAACTCCAGTACTTTGGCCACCTCCTGCGAAGAGTTGACTCACTGGAAAAGACTCTGATGCTGGGAGGGATTGGGGGCAGGAGGAGAAGGGGACAACAGAGGATGAGACGGCTGGATGGCATCACTGAGTCAGTGGACGTGCGTCTGAGTGAACTCCAGGAGATGGTGATGGACAGGGAGGCCTGCCGTGCTGCGATTCATGGGGTCGCAAAGAGCCGGACACGACTGAGTGACTGGACTGAACTGATAGTGAGTTCAAACCAGACACTGCACACTTGCAGCCTAACTTAATCACGGGGCAGGGTTAAATTTCAGAGCACTGCCACTCATGAAGGTCCCTCCAACTGTGCTTTCCTCCTCAGTGTGTTTCAGCTATAATCATCTTCCAGGTGACCAGTACTGACTGGTCATCAGTATTCCCTTCTTCTTCATGAGCTCCTCTGGGAACAAGTCTGTGTCTTTCTCCTTTTGATGTCGCCCAGCATGTCCAGTGCCCAGTGATGGCTCCAAGGCCATCAGTGGCTGCCTCTTGAACTGAGCATAGTGATGTCCAGAGTTCCAGCTTTTCTCCCAAAGACCATTCTTCATTAAGCTTCAGCAGATGTCAATCGATGGTCAATTGTAAATAGCAACTTTGTTTTTCAAAGGCCAAATACCCTGGAGTCATACTTNGCACACTTGCAGCCTAACTTAATCACGGGGCAGGGTTAAATTTCAGAGCACTGCCACTCATGAAGGTCCCTCCAACTGTGCTTTCCTCCTCAGTGTGTTTCAGCTATAATCATCTTCCAGGTGACCAGTACTGACTGATGTCATCAGTATTCCCTTCTTCTTCATGAGCTCCTCTGGGAACAAGTCTGTGTCTTTCTCCTTTTGATGTCGCCCAGCATGTCCAGTGCCCAGTGATGGCTCCAAGGCCATCAGTGGCTGCCTCTTGAACTGAGCATAGTGATGTCCAGAGTTCCAGCTTTTCTCCCAAAGACCATTCTTCATTAAGCTTCAGCAGATGTCAATCGATGGTCAATTGTAAACAGCAACTTTGTTTTTCAAAGGCCAAATACCCTGGAGTCATACTTGACTTCTCCCTAGGATATAATCCATAAATTCCACAGGCACTGGTAAACCAGCCTGAGAGACACAGAAACTTGCTAATTAACTCTTCCTAACTTGAGATAGCTGAGAACTTGGATACCTAAGATCCCGTGAAGAGAGTGCCTTGAACTTTTGTCTGAGAACAATTGACCATACACAGAGCAAGAAAGGAAAAACTATTTGTCTCTGAGAGCAAAATTTATATTCAGTAAATTGAGAAGGACCACCTGGAGGTCAAATACCAAGGAAGATGCCAAAAGAAATTCTCCAGTCTGGGAGGAACTCCCTGAAATCAGAAATTGAGCTGGAGGTCCTGAACAGCCCAAAAAAGATCACATTTGTGAATTTGGGGGGCAGAAGGTAGAGTGACTTGCTTTAAGGTTTCACCTGTGTTTAATGGGAAAAGGGAGGGAGACTGAGTGGAAGAAAAAGATGGGAGAGAGGCAACAGGCTACGTGGGAGTGACACTTAGGGTAGCCCAATTCCTTGTCCTTATCTAGAAGCAGAAATGACCGCCTTCCTTGATGTTAGGCCATGCGGGGGTGGAGACATTTGGTCTGAAGACTAGAGAATCCCAGAGGGTCAAGTAAAGAGCCCCAAGTGATCATCTCCCAGCTCCTCTACCTTATAGATGCAGAGGCTCAAGCTCAGAGAGGGGGCAGTAAAGTGCTCCACCTAGAATCACCTCCCCCACCATGGCCTCTGCAAGATCCTCCCCGCCGTGCCCATTCCCAATCAAAGGAGGAGACTGATGCTTCTGGAGACCATACCACATCTCCGGTCACATTTTTTTTTCCCTACTATTTTCAAAGGAGTCCTGGATTTTGAATATAGTCTCCAGCCCTGACAAGTTTGAAACTGGTCCCCTTGAGTCCTTCTCTACTAAGAAAGTAAGAGGGACAGCAAGGGTGTAGGGTTCCCAAACGCCAGTCACCTAGGAAGTAGTTGGAAAGCCTATTAAAAATGCAGACGGGGCTTCCTGGATGGTCCAGTGCTTAAGACTCTGCACTCCCAAGCATAGGGGCTTCCCAGATGGCACTCGTGGTAAAGAACCTGCCTGCCAGTGCAGGTAGATGGAAGAGACGTGGGTTCAATCCCTGGGTCAGGAAGATCCCCTGGAGTAGGAAATGGCAACTCACTCCAGTATTCTTGCCTGGAGGATCTCACGGACAGAAGAGCCTGGCGGGCTATGGTCTGAAGGACAGGGCAGAGTCAGACATGAATGAAACAACTGAGCATGCCCACACGCACTCCCTGCGCAGGGGGCCTGGGTTTGTGCCTTGGACAGGGAACCAGATCCTGCACGCTGCAACTAAAGATCCCGCAGGTGGCAACAAAGATCTCACGTGATACAACTAAGACCCCACACAGCCAAGTAAACTTTTTTTGTTAAAAATGTTACTTAAAAAAATGCAGATAACCTTGCCACACCCCTGAACACCGACTCCGTACACCTAGCGTGGAGTTCTATAGTTTCCGCCAGCAAGTTTGGTGACTCCCATCCACTGGGAACTCTGTCCTAGAGGAGAGCAGGTGGATGAAACCATGTTTGTGGATGGATGGGGCTGATTTCAATTGTCCAGCCATACCATGGGACTTGCCCCGTGAGTGGGTAAAAACAAACACAATCGATGGATCAAAACAAGACCCTGGGCTGCTCTGAAGATGCCCTGCATACCTGCGTATTACTGATTCCAAGGCCAATTATCATCAGTTTTATCCTTCATTCCTTGAGGGAAGGCTAACCTGAGACAGCGCCATAACTGCTCCAAAGTGACTCTGCACCCCACGGTCCACCTTTCACCAGCCCCACCCAAAACACATATTTCAGCCACTGACCCCCATTTTGGATTAGCCCTTGATTTAAGGCCATGGGGAAGTAATTAAAGATAATTGAGGATGCAGCTTGTAAATGAAGACATACTGCCACCCGG
>SJYX01014294.1:13126-43809 GCA_006410675.1 Oreotragus oreotragus
AGGGAAAACATTATTTAAATGACAAAAAAAAACTTTTAGAAAAAAAAAAAAAAAAAAAAAAAAAAAAAAAAGATATCCTTTTCATCATAGAGGACTGGAATGCAAATAAAGTGTAGGAAGTCAAGAGATACCTGGAGTAATAGACAAGTTTGGTCTTAGGGTACAAAATGAAGCAAGAAAAGGGCTAACAGAGTTTTTCCAACAGAATGTGCTGGTCATACCAAACACCCTCTTCTAACAACACAAGAGACAAATCTTCACAGGGACATCACCAGATGGTCCCAAAACTAGATTGACTGCATTCTTTTCAGCCAGAAATGGAGAAACTCTATACAGTTAACAAAACAAGACCAGGAGATGACTGTAGCTCACATCATGAACACCTTATTGCAAAATTCAGACTTTAATTGGTGAAAGTATGGAAAACCACTACATCATTCAGGTATGATCTAAATCATATACTTTAGGGTTATACAATGGAAGTATCAAATAGATTAAGGGATTAGATCTGATAGATTGCCTGAAGAACTATGGACAGAGGTTCATGACATTGTAAAGGAGGCAGTGATCAAGAGCACCACCCCTCAAAAAAAAAGAAATGCAAAAAAGCAAAATGGTCATCTGAGGAGGCCTCACAAATAGCAAGAAAAGAAGGGAAGCTAAAGACAAAGTAGAAAAGGAAAGATATACCCATCTGAATGCAGATTTGCCAGGAATAGCAAGGAGAGATAATAAAGCCTTTCTCGGTGATCAATGTAAAGAAATAGAGGAAAACAATACAATAGGGAAGACTAAAGATCTTTTCATGGAAATCAGAGATGCCAAGGGAACATTTCATGCAAAGGTTAGCACAATAAAGGACAGAAATGGTATGTACCTAACAGAAACAGAAGATATTAAGAAGAGATGGCAAGAATACACACAACTATGCAAAAAAAGATCCAACTACCCATATAACCACAATTGTTTGATCACTCACCGAGAGCCAGACATCCAGGAATCCAAAGTCATGTGGGCCTTAGGAAACAACACTATGAACAAAGCTGGTGGAGGTGACGGAATTCAAGCTGAGGTATTTCACCTCATAAAAGATGATTCTGTAAAACTGCTGCACTCAATATGCCAGCAAATTTGGAAAACTCAGCAGTGGTCACAAGACTGGAAAAGGTTAGTTTTTGGTCCAATCCCAAAGAAAAGCAATGCCAAAGAATATTCAGACTACTGAACAATTGCACTCATCTCACATGATAGCAAAGTAATGCTCAAAATTTTCCTAGTCAGGCTTCAACTGTACATTAACTGAGAAGTTCCCGATGTTCAAGCTGGATTTCTAAAAGACAGAGGAACCAGAGATCAAATTGCCAACATCTGTTGGATTATAGAAAAAGCAAGAGAGTTCCAGAAAAACAGCTAGTTCTGCTTTATTGACTAGACCTAAGTCTTTGGCTATCTGGGTCACAACAAACTGTGGAAAATTCTTAAAGAATGGGAATACCAGACCACCTGACCTGCTTCCTGAGAAATTTGTGCAGATCAAGAAGCAACAGTTAGAACCAGACATGGAGTAACAGACTGGTTCCAAATTGGGAAAGGGGTATGTCAAGGCTGTATATTGTCACCCTAATTATTTAACTCATGTGAGAGTACTCCATGTGAAATGCTGGGGTGAATGAAGTACAAGCTGGAATCAAAATTTCCATTAGAAATAACAATAACCTCAGATATGCAGATGACACCACCCTTATGGCAGAAAGTGAAGAGCAACTAAAGAGCTTCTTGAAGAAATTGAAAGAGGAGAGTGAAAATATGGCTTAAAACTCAACATTCAAAACATTAAGATCATGGAATATTGTCCCATCACTTCATACAAATGGATGGAGAAACAAAGGAAACAGTGAAAGACTTTATTTTCTTGGACTCCAAAATCATTGCAGATAGTGACTACACGCGTAAATTAAAAGACACTTGCTCCTTGTAAGAACAGCTATGACAAATCTAAATAGCATTTTGAAAAGCAGAGACATTGCCCAAATGGTCCATCTAGTCAAAGCTATGATTTTTCCAGTAATCATGTATGGATGTGAGAGTTGGATCATAAAGAAAGCTGAGCACTGAAGAATGATGCATTTGAAAACTGTGGTGTTGGAGGAGACTCCATTGTGATGTTGGAGATAATCCCTTGGACTGCAAGGAGATCAAACCAGTCAATCCTAAAGGATATCAGTCCTGAATATTCACTGGAAAGACTGATGCTGCAGCTGAAGCTCCAATACTTTGGCCACCTGATATGGAGAGCTGACTCACTGGAAAAGGCCTTGATGCTGGGAAAGATTGAGGCAGGAGAAGAGGACAAGAGAGGATGAGATGGTTGGATGTCATCACCGACTCAATGGACATAAATTTGAGTAAGCTCTGGGAGTTATTGATGGACAAGAAGGCCTGGCATGTTGCTCTCCATGGGGTGGCAAATAGTTGGACACAATGGAGTGACTGGACTAAACTGACCTGTGGATTTATTTCACTTAGATAATACCCTGTAGGTCTATCTACATTGCTGCAAATTGCAAGACTTCGTTCTATATTATAGCTGATAATAAATCAGAGTGTATATGCACCACATTTTCTTTATCACTCATCTGTTGACTAATAGGTTTCTTCTGTATCTTTGCTATTGTAAATAATGCTGCAATAAACAGAATTGTGGATGTCTTTTTAAATTAGTGTTTTCATGTTATTTGGGCAAATACCTCAAAGTGAAATAGTTAGGTTACATGGTAACTCTATTCTTAATTTTTTGAGGAATAATCATACTAATTTTTATACTGGCTGCACCAATTTATATTCCCACCAGTAGTGTAAGGAGGTCATTTTGCTCCACATCCTCTGTAATATTTTTTACTCTTTGTATTTTTAATAGACATTTAACAGGTATTTGGTGGTTTCTTACTGTGGTTTGAACAGCTTGGGGTTTTTTGCATATTTTTTTTAATATATTTTGGATACTAAACTATTATTGTGTATGTGATTTTTAATTATCTTCACTTGTTCAGTTGATTGCATTTTGCTTTGATATTAGTGTCTTTAGCTGTTCAGCAGCTTTTTAGTTTGATAAAATCTCAATTGTTTATTTTTGCTTTTGCATCCATTTTGTTTGGAATCATATCCTCATAAACACCCGTGCAATAAAAGTCAGTTAGGTTACTGCCTATGTTTTCTTGAAGGAATTCTAAGGTTTCAAATCTTACATTCAAGTATACTTTTGAATTAATATATGATGTAGAATAGTAGTCTACCTTCATTATTTTGCCCAGTTTTCCCAGCATATACTAAATTTATATTAAACATCATCCTTTTTCCATTCTGTGTTTTTTTGCTCATTTGTTGCATACTAATAGTCCATGTGTGAGTATATTTCTGTGCTCTCAATTCCATCCCATTGAGCTATGTGTCTGATGTTTGTGCCACTACCATGCTATTTTGATTACCATAGCTTTGTAGTATAGTTTTAACCCTGGGAGCTTGATACATTCAGATTTGACCTTATTTCTCCAGATTGCTTTGATAATTTGTGTCCTTTTTGGTTCCATACAAATTTTGGAATTATGTGTTTTAGTTCTGTGACATATGCCATTGGAATTTTGCATTGAATCTGTGGATTATTTGCATAATACAGACATTGTAATAATACTAATTCTTTCAGACCTTGATAATGGAATATTTTTTCATTTTTTGGTATAATCTTCAATTTCATTCATCAGTGTCTTACGGTTTTTAATATACAGGTTTTTTTATCTTGGTTAAATTTGTACCTATGTATTTTATTCTTTTTAATGCAATTGTATGTGAGAATTTTTCCCTTCATTTCTTTTTTAGACAGTTTTTATTAGTGTATAAAAATGCAACAGGTTTTTATAAATCGATTTGTATTTTTCAATTTTACTGTATTTATCAGTTCTAAAATTTTTGTGTAGTCTGAGTATTTCTATATATAGTATAGCATTATCTTTAAAGAGTGATAGTTTACATCTTCCATTTTTTTAATCAATTTATTTACTTATTTAGACTGTGCTAGGTGTTTGTCAGTGTGTGTGCTTTTCTCTATTTGCAGTGTGTGGGATTCTCACCATTGTGGGTTCAATTATTGCAGATCAATGGCTCTAGGACACACAGGGTTCAGTAGTTGTGGTATGCGGGCTCAGGAGTTGCTTTGTCTTAGCTCTAGAGGACAGGCTCAATAGCTTTGGTGCATGAACTTTGCTCCATCGCATGTTGGATCTTCCTGGGCCAGGAATTGAACCCAGATCTCTTGTATTGGCAGAAAAATCCTTTACCATGATTTACCACTTCTGGTAAGCCCTACATCTTCCTTTCTGATTTAGATGCTTTTTAATCTATTTTTCTGGGCTAATAGCTGTGGCTAAGACTCCTAATACTATGTTGAATAAAAATGGAAAGAGTGAGCATACCCATCTTGGTCCTGATATTAGAGAAAATCTTTCAACTTTTCACTACTGAGTAGGATATTAGTTTGAGTTTGTCATACAGAACTTTTGTTGTTGTTGTTGTTAAGGTATGTCCATTCTCTATATACCTAATTTGCTGAAATTTTCTTATTAAAAAATTGCTGAATGCTGTTCAATTCTTTTTCTGCACCTATTGAAATGATCTTATGAATATTATCTCATATTTTGTTAATATCATGTATCACATTGATTGATTTTTGAATGTAGAGCAATCCTTGCATCCCTGGAATAACGTATTATTGGATTTAATTTGCAAGTATTTGTTGAAGATGGTTCCATCTATGTTCTTCAAAAATATTCATCAATAAGTTTCTTTTTTATTATCTCCTTGCCTAGTTTGAGTATCAAGATAATTCTGGCTTCATAAAATGTTTTTGGAAGGTTTCTCTCCTTTTGAGGGTTTTGTTTTGTTTTTTTTAAATAGTTTGAGAAAGATAGATATTAGTCTTTCTTGAATGTTTGTTAGAATTCACTAGTGAAGTTGTTTGGTCTCTTTTTTCTGTGTTAGGAGTTTCTGATTACTGTTTTCACAACCTTATTAGTAATTTGTCCATTCAGATATTATAGTCCTCATGGTTTAGTTTTATTTTAGTATGTTTCTAGAAATGTATCTGTTCCTTCTAAATTGCCCTGCTTATTAGCATAGAATTTTTTGTAGCTTATTAGGATCATTTGTACTGGAGAAGGAAATGGCAACCCACTCCAGTACTTGTGCCTGGAATTGCCATGGAGGGAGGACCCTGGTAGGCTGCAGTCCATGGAGTCTCGAAGAGTCTGACAAGACTGAGCAACTTCACTTTCACTTTTCACTTTCATGCATTTAGAGAAGGAAATGGCAACACACTCCAGGGTTCTTGCCTAGAGAATCCCAGGGAAGGGGGAGCCTGGTGGGCTGTCATCTATAGGGTCGCACAGAGTCAGACATGACTGAAGTGACTTAGCAGCAGCAGCAGCAGCAGCAGCAGAATTTTTTTTGTATTTCTGAGGTATCATTTGTCACTTCTCTTTGATTTCTGATTTTAAATATGTGATTTTTTTTTCTAGAATTAGGGGTGGGAAAGCCTAGGTAATGGTGTTTTGTTTTGTTTCCCCCTCCCCCACCCCCCAAAAAAGCTTTTTTCTTTGATCATTCTTAATTGGTTTTTAAATCTCCATTCCATTTATTTCCACTCAGATCTTTAATATTTCCCTCCTTCTGTGAATTTTTACTCTTCTAGTTTTTTTAGGTCTAAAGATAGATATTTATTTGAGATTTTTTTCTTGTTTCTTGAGGTTTGCCTCTGTTGGTGTAAAATTTCCTCTAGAACTGCTTTTGATGTATAACATTGATTATCGTATATTGTATTTCTAGTCTCATTTGCCTTTAGGCATTTTTAAAATTTCTTCTTTGATTTCTTTGACCCATTGTTATTCAGAATTTTATTAAAGAATGTTGCAAGTTCTTTAATCTCTATATTTTGTAGGGGTTGTTTTTTTAATTTTCATTTTTCTTTACCTTTGGTTGATTTCTAGTTTGGTACCATTGTTTACAGAGAAGATATTTGATATAATTTAAATATTTTTAATTTATTAAAACTTGCATTGTTACCTAACAAATGATCTATTTTGGAGAATGTCTCATGGAACTTCAAAAGGATGCATATTCTGCTGCTTTTGGATAGAATGTTTGTAAATAGCTATAAATTCTATCAGGTTTCATATATCATTTAAGACTGAATTTTCCTTATTTATTATCTGTCTGGATGAGCTATGCATTAATGTACTGTTTGTTGAATTACTCTATTATTATTTTGTTGCCTTCAATTTCTCCTTTTAAATTAGTTTATATTTGCTTTATATGCCTTTACAGTTGGATGTGTATTTATTTATAAATTTTATACTATCTTGCTGAATTAATATCATTATGTATTGACCTTTATCATTATATATTTATGTATAACTTTATCATTATTTATTGACCTTTGCCTTTTATTTAAATATTTGTTTTAAAGTCCATTTATTTAATATGAGTATACCTACTCCAGCTTTCTTTTCAATTTCCACTTACACAGACTATCTATTTTCATTACTTCACACACATTTGGTTTCTTTGTGTCCCTACTTTTGAAGTAATCTTTTGTAGCTACCATATATATTTTTTGTTGATGGTGGTGGTGGTTTTTATTCAGTCCGTGTCTTTTGATTGTTGAATTTAGTTCATTTACATTTAAAATAGTAGTTCATAGCTATGTATGTGTTGCCATTTTGGTAATTTTTTTTTTTTTTTTTATGGGTTCAAGGAGAAATGATTACGGGTCAAAATACCTAGAAATATGAACTTTCCAACTGCAAAAGTGATATGTTACAAAAAGAAGTTATGATAATTTTAAATCGGAAAAACATTGCACCATTAGTCCATCTAATAGAACAACAACAACAACACTAATCCAAGATAGGATGAATAGTTTTTATTTGTTGAGGCATTTAAAAAAATTGTGCTACCCTATCCTGGATTTTAGTATTATCTATATGGTACAGCTCTTTCGTTTTGCTTTTTCTTGTTTATCTGTCACTGACATATAGGTCATTTTTCAACTTTTTCTAGGGGCACTGCTCAGTTAATTTTGCAGAAAACATAAGTGATGAAACCATGTGAAACTTGGCCATATAATGGTTCACCAGCATCCTATTATCCAAAAAATAACTTCTATTCTGCACTTTAAGAAAATGTGCATGGATTTGTAGGCTTGTGAAAGGAGCCATACTAGAAACTCTTTATGCAGAAGTTCTTTGTATACATAACAACACATCGATAGGCAGTAGTCTGCAAGTTCTCCCATGCATCCAGCTAAATAGAAACACACTGAAAAAGGGCTCACTGAGGTGTCTAATTCTGTCATATTTTTCAGGTAGAGTCTATGATGGTCAAGTGTTTCAGGTAAGTTTGATATTTCTTATAGGTGGGCACTAGGATTTTGCTAAGTTATGGGGAAATTCATCAGCAATCTGGAATACCAAGGACAAAAACAAAACACCAGTAGTAGTCACCATTTATGTCGTGATTACAGATGACAGCTACCTATACTAGGGACTTTCGAGATGATTGAATCTAACAAGTGTATGAAATAGGCATGTTCAGATTATAAATGAGGGAACTAAAATAGAGAGGTTATGTAACTTGTGATACTGTATATAGTTAAGATGTGAAGGAAATGACATTCAAAGATAGTGAAAGTGGCTCAGTGGTGTCCGACCCTTTGTGACATGGAGTGTATAGTCCCTGGAATTCTGCAGGTCAGAATACTGGAGTGGGTAGCCTTTCCCTTCTCCAGGAGATCTTCCCAACCCAAGGATCAAACCCAGATCTCCCACATCACGGCTGGACTCTACCAGCTGAGCCACAAGGGAAGCCTTAGTATACTGGAATGGGTAACCTATCTCTTCTCCAGTGAATCTTCCGGACTCAGGAATTGAACCAGGGTCTCCTGCATTGCAGGTGAATTCTTTACCAGTCGAGCTATCAGGGAAGTCACCTGATTCAAAGACAGGGGATTTCCAAAGCCTGTGCTCTTGGCCATTTTGTTACACTGTCTCTATGTCTGAGGGAACCTCACAGATCACCTTGCCACTTATTTCTTGCATGACATTGACCAGGAAAGTTAACATCCCTCAACTTCTCCTCTGATTAATTAATATCCTGCCTTTTCCAGGAATTACTGTAAATATCAGAAAGAGTCAACTAATGTCAAAGTATTCTGTCAGCTTGAAATGTCACATAAATGTGAGCCATTTTACAGTCACCATTACTGGTCAGAGTAATTGTCTTCATAATTAGAAACATCCAGCAGTTTCTCTAATGAAAAGAATGAATCTGAGACCTGGGACTCAGGGTGTGGTCCACAGATCTGTTTCAGCATCTCTCAGGAAGTTTTTAGAAATGCAGAATTTTAGGCCCCAACCACACCTGCTGAATTAGAATCTTCATTTTTACAAGATTTTCAGATGATTTTTAACTATATTAAGTTTGAGAAGCCTAAAGATAGAGGCTGGAAAAAGGGTAGTTATCTGTTTAGCAATTTTAGAGATTTTAGATTTTAATACAGGTAAAAGATTGGGAGGCATGCAAATTGTTCATCAACCTTCTTCAAGAGTCTCCAGATCACTGAGCTGTCCTCATACGAGTGGTTTAGACTTAATATCTGAGTATACCTATCTATCTCAGGCAGTTTCTTAGGCCAAACTATACTGAGTCACAAGAATGGGCTTTTCTTACAAGCTCCCTTATAACAATACCTGAAGCTCTGGCAATATACCAGACTGTGGGGATAGACATGTGTTGTATTGATATGATTTCCAAGTGATGGTCTTATTTTTTGTTCTTTTGCTTTTCGTATATTTTACTTTATGTATGATGTTTACTGTTTTTACTCACTTAGAGAGATCTGGCAGATATTGAGAGTTGATATAGGTTACATACATCAAGGTTTCAAATTTTAAAAGAGGAATGATACCAATGAGAAACGAGACCAATCATGTGACATCTTTGAACAGACATAAGGAACATGACAGGAAGTGTTAAGACTTCTACCAAAGGAATAAAGAGAGTAATAATTCCCTTGTAAGGCAGTAAGGGGCATTAGATGAGAGAAATGTGTGTAGAATAATGAAAACAGTCAGTTTCAGCAATGGATTTGTTGAAGTTTGACTATGAGAAAAATATGGGAAAGAAATGAGGGAAAATGGCAGTAATAATAAATCTTTGAAATTTTTCCTTAAAGAACTTTTAGCTGAAAAGCTAACTGGAAAAAACTAAAGACAATTTGAGGAAAGAGATAGGGTTTTTAATTAAAAACTATGATGCAGAATCTGAATACAAAAATGGAAGCCAATAAATGAGTTCAAAAGGCATGGTACAGACTGCTTAGAAGGGGAAAAAAACATGAAACAGACAATTCACTAAGGAGTGTATTGTCCAGCCAGAATTTAAGAGGAGGCAAGGCGTAGGCTGGATAAAAGATCTCAACAGATCACACAACCACTAGATCCACTGGACAGGAACTTAGGTTTTCTGACACATTCAAGTATTCTTTACAAAAATGTATAAATACATTTAGTAGAGGAAATATTTATCAGAAGATTAAGGAAATTATGATCCTATTTAGAAAACAAAAGTGTCTCTAAGTTGCTTTTGCTTAGGATGGTCAGAGATTTACAAAGACCCACAGGTGAATTTTAAAGCTGCAGGGTTAATATTCTTGAAGACACCAGCTTGCATGATGAGAAGGCTTCATAGTTTGGATAGAAATCAAATTTAGAATCAGAATCAGATTTAGGAGCAAAGGCTTTAGAGGAAGTACAAGATATTTTTAAAATGACAATATTAGGGAAAAGGCTTATAAACATTTTTTAAAATAAACTATTGTATTACATATATTCAGAGTAAACAGGTAGGATTTACAGTCACTGAAAATGTCTTATGTGAATATGAAAACAAAGACTAACTTGGGGCAGAGCGGGAAATGAATTATTCCATTGGCATGTGACAACAGCAAGCAAACAAAGCAACAACAAAACAATATATTAAAGGAAGAAAGTAAATAAACCTACAATATATTTTCAGAAGAAAATATTTTATAGAATGTGGTGTCTACTAATAATTATGCAATTTCAAAATCATTTGCAAATTGACTATATCAAAAATGAAAACATCGTATAATAAAATGTTCCATAGATAAATGTTATATGTACACATAAGGTATACATATTATATATAGTATGTATCAGAATATATGGAAACATTTTAAAATTTTATTTAAATATGGTTGATTGACAGTATCAAGTGTACAGCACAGTGGTTCAGTTATAATTTTTTTTTTTTGGAACTGTATAAGCAATAAACTTATTGAAGATTCTTAACCGTATGAGATGTCAAGAAAATGCAAATCTAAAGTTCAGTGAGATGCGTGTTTCACTCTATCAGATAGACACAGTCTTAAAAAGGCTTGATTATGTTAAATGTTGACAGTTTTACGAGGGATCCCTCACTCTCATACACTGCTAGTAGAAGTACAAATTGAGGCAATGTGTTTGGAAGTTTCCATTGTAGATGCTATGCACACTTAACGTGATCGTTTCATAACCAAGAAATTACACTTCAAGTAAATATTCTTGTGTGACGTACCTGTCTCTGCTTAAATATAAAAATATTGATATTTCTGTATAATGTTTTACATGTTTGACAGTAAGAAAAATGTGGAGAATCCAAAATGTCTATCAGTAGGGGAATGGATAAATGCTTTTAATGATATGTCAGAATAGTCTGCTATAATTACAGAGAGATAGTTTATGTAAAGAATATTTGTATTACAAATGTCCATGATATATAGTTCAGTGAAAATAAGTTGAAGATATATGTACTCATATACACATATTTATATGTGTATATATATTATCACTTTAAAGTGTTTATGTAATTATATAATTTATTACATATTAAAACAGTCTTCAAAATAGAAAGCAAAACTGTGAACTGGAAATATGTGGAGATGACTCTGGAAAGGGGTGAGAAACTGTTGGTTTTAACATAATTATTCCATTATTTGAATTCATATAGCAGGCAAAGAGATTTATGATAAAAATAAAGCTTAAAATAGTTGGCACTTCTCTGTCCATGTCTGTATCCCTTTTCACAACGAAAGCTGCTGTTTGTGACACTCTGAATCTCTGTATCTTCTGAGGCTGTCTCTCCAGCTGAACTGCAACTCTCCCCTTCAGTAACAGCAGTGGTGCAGTCCACGAGTCCAAGATACTATGTGTTATTCAACTATGTGCTCAATTTCCATTCTAAAACTTGTTTTCTATCTTGATTACCACAAATTCAAGGACAACTTTTGAATTAAAAAATGGCTAGAGCATTAGCTCATTGAGATATTAATGCAACTTTAAAATGTGAGAAATAGAGACAGGGAAAGAGACAGGATTTGTGTGGGATAGCTGACAAAAACAGACAAAAATGTCTAAGTGTAAAATTAGGTTACAATAAAGAAAAAAGGGAGTAGTAAATTTGAAAGTTCATCATATTCATCATTCTGGGTAGTTTCTCTTGACAGAAAACAGAGACATACACATGAGTTATGAACATGGAAGAAAATGGTGGACACTATTTTAAATGTGTGGTTGAATATACCTTATTTCCAGTTTGTGATTAGATTTCAGTGCTGATAGGTATCAGCTATCTCATGCTTCTCTCATAATTTTTCATCCTGATCCTTCAATTTCTAGTCCCTTACAGGGATTCCCAGTCAATTACAAGGAATGTCTCTGGTCTTGACGCTTTTAACCCAGATTTTAGTTCTGGGATCAAGGATATTATTTTGTAGCATTACAATCAAATTATATTTAGAGTTATAGCAAGATTCTAAGATTGTTATTTCTTGCTAAGATTTTGGAAAAGGATGTGTTTTTGCATCTAGAGATTCACCTTTTGAGTCCCTGAAAGTAGAAACCAATTACATTTTCATAATATTTTTCACTGACAAGTTTCAAAGCATTTTCACCACATTCATTAAGGTTTGCAGGGGATCTATGTAAATGGAGAGAAATTTTCTCTGAAATAGGAATAAAAAATACTTTAATAGGACAAAAATAAATTAAAAAATCTATGGAGATGAGGAGAAACATAATGGTTCAAAACTTAATTATATGAAACCCCCCCAATAAATAAATACAAAAAAAAAAAAAACTTAATTATATGTCATTTGCACAAAGCAAATTACATAGACCAAACTGTGATGACTGAAGGATATTCTCACATTTCAGTTTACCTACGGTGTCACATGACTTATGTTGTGTCTAATACACTATCACCATTATCAAAATAATTACTGTGCCNGAATGCAAACTAGTACAGCCACTATGGAGAATAGTGTGGAGATTCCTTAAGAAATTGCAAATAGAACTGGTAATTGTTTTTTAAATTTTTTTATTTTATTTTATTTTTTTGCTTCCTCTTAGTTTCTTTCTCTGCTCTCTCTCCTCTCTTGTGTTTTGGTAGTTTTCTTTAGTTTTATGTTGAGATTTCTTTCTCATTTTATTTTATGTATTCACTGTAAGTTTCTTCTGTGTGGAAGAAATATTTTACACGGAACATTTTACATATAAAATATTCAAATCTAATTCCCTGTAAATAGCAGTCTAAGTTGAGAGCAACTTGAATTTAAGCAAATCTTAAAGATTTATTTTTTACTCCTTCTCCAACATTATGCTTGCTTTATAGGTTATGGAGTCACTATTTGTGTTGTATATTTACCTTCTCTGATGGTATTTTCTTACTTTCATACTTTTTATCTTATTAATTGAAGTCATTTCTTTTCAGTATAAAGAATCCTTACCTACCCCCCACCCCCCTTTCTTGTATATTGGTTTACTGGTGGTAAACTCCTTAGCTTTTACTAATCAGGGAAGCTCTTACTCTCACTTTTAACTTTGAATGGTGACTTTGCTGGGTAGAGAATTATTGGTTGGAAGTTTTGTTTTGTTTTTTTGATTTATTTTATGGTTTTGGCTTTATTTTTATTTTTTCCAGAACTTTACATGTCATGTTACTGCTTTGTGGCCTATAAGTCTTTTGCTTAAACAATTTACTAATAGCTTTATGTGGTTTCCTTTGTATATAACAAGTTGTTTTTCCTCTTGCTGTTTTTAGGATTCGCTCCTTTTTTTTTTTTTCTTTTCCCTAAATTTTGACTGTTTTAATTGCAATGGGTCTTTCTGTGGGTCTGCTTTGATACATTTTACTCTAAGATCTCTAAAAGTCCTCTACATAGAAGTTTGTTTTCTCCCCAGATTAGGTAAGTTTTCAACCACTATTTCTTCAAATAATTTTTATGGCCTTTCTATCTTCTTTCTTCTGGGACCCATACAATGTGAATGTGAATCTACTTGACATTGTCCCAAAGGCCCCTATGGGACTGTCACTTAAAAAAATTTTTCTTCTGCTCTGTTGAGGTGAGTTCCATTGCTTTGTCTTCAAATTCACTTGTTCTTTCATCTAGATCATCTAGTATGCTGTTGAACCTCTTTAATAATTTTAAGTTTAGTTAAAACTTCTGATTGGTATTTTGAAAATATTTTTATATCTCTGTTGAAGTCCTCATTATAAATATCCATTCTTCTCCCAAATTGATAAGCATCTTTTTCTGAGATTTTTTTATTGCCCCATTGATTGGAAAATATACCTCTATCTCATAATTTTGTCTTTTTCTCTGTGCTTGTTTCTATCAATGTATTATGTAAATCAGTTATCTCTCCACGTTGTGAAGAGATGATCTTGTGTAACAGATGTCTTATGTGGTCAAAAGCACAATCTCACTTGACCACACAAGCCAGGCACTCAACAGTGTCCTACATGTGGCTTCCATGTGCTTGTCTTTTGTGGAAAAACCAGGAATGCTGCTGTGGCACGTGGGTGGGCAGCACCTGCCCTTGGAATGACTGTGGTGACTAACTACAACATCATCTATGTGCTGCTGGGCCCAGTCATCATGGGGTCAGCTGTGAGACCCAACAGAAACTCAGAAGAGGGCCAGACTCTTGGCTAACAGGTTAGATGGAGATTTCCAAAATGGTGCCAGCCAGCACAGGCACTAAAAATGTAGTATGAGATTACAAAAATGGCTCATAACTGTGTCTCACTCACCAAAGTGTGTCCTAATTGGTTCTTGCTCTTCGACATTTGCTTCAAGATAAGTAAGTGGATTTCTTTCACCTATAGTACATGCGCTATTAAATCTGGTGTTTTGTGCTAGTTTGGGGTAGACCAAGGCTCTGAACAACCCCATTAGAGAAGGTTTTCCATTCCCTATAGTTCTATAATTTTCCTATCATATTCCCCAATGATTTTCAAAGCCAGGTGTTTCAGGGTATTGTCACTCCATGCAGCATCTAAGGGATGGATGCCTCGTGTGGAGCTCAAATTCCTCAATCTTCAGGGAATATAAGTATTTTTCATCCTTTCCAAATATGGATACATTTTTCAGACAACACAAAGGATGACTCTAAATATGGACATCACAGATGGTCAGTATCAAAATCAGATTGATTATGTTCTTTGTAGCTAAAGATGGAGAAGCTAAATACAGTCAGTAAAAACAAGACCTGGAGCTTACTGTGGCTCAGATCATCAGTTGCATATTGCAAAATTCAGGCTTAAATCAAAGAAAGTAGGGAAAACCACTATGTCATCCAAGTATGACCTAAATAAAATCCCTTATGATTATACAATGGAGGGGATGAATAGATTAAAGAGATTAGATCTGGTAGATAGAGTACATGAAGAACTATGGATGGAGGTTTGTAACATTGTACAGGAGGCAGTGACCGAATCCTCAAGAAAAAGGAGGCTGTCCAAGATTGTGGAAGAATAGGGTGGGGAGACCACTTTCTTCCCCACAAATTCATCAAAAGATCATTTCACTGTTAAGCAACTTCCACAAAACAACTTCTGGATGCTGGTGGAGGACACCAGGCACCCAGAAAAGCAGCCCAAATTCTTCAAAAGGAAGTAGGAAAAAATATAACAGACAAAAACAGAGACAAAAGATTTAGGGGTGGAGACCCATCCTGGGGTCATGAAGGAGGAGAAGTTTCTACACAGTAGAAGAACCTCTCACAGGCTTGTCTGTGGGGAGTTATGGAATCTCAGAGAGCAACATAACTTGGAGAAAGCACATACACACACAGAATACACACCTAACCACAACTAAAAGCAGATACGGATAAGTGGCACAGATGCTCTTGTCCGCCAACAGTGAGTGGGGGCTGGCAGTGAGGTGTGAGCTGCATCATCATCATTGGTCCTTAAGGTGAGGACCAGGCCTGAATATCCTGAGGAAAAACTGAGGGAGCTAATATGAGATAGTAAACCAAACCATGGGATTGCCAGAGAGAGAGAGAGAGAGAGAGAGAGAGAGAGAGAGAGAGAGAGAGGACATTTGTGTGAAAGACTTTAATACCACATGGTGACCCCTTGCACACTTGCAGAACAAAGGATTGAGTGAATATCACTGGAGAGAAAGCCAGCTGCTATATAGGTCCCTCTCTCCCTGGAGGCAGAGGGGAAGTATGTGGCAGCCAAAGCCAGAAGGCAAAGGGATGCTGCAATCTCAGTCCCAGGCACCTCATCTTCCACCAAACTGTGAGCAAGCTCCCAGTTGCTAAGCACATCTTCCTGGGATCCTGGAAGGTAGACATCTGGCAGGAGTGTCACAGCCTGTGATCAGCTCCCCAGAGGAGACACACAGCACACCTGAGACTGTGCCCTCATGGCGCACCCAGGAAACCAGGAAACCAATCAGCCAGGAACAGAGAGGTGCATAAGATGCATGGCCCACTTGGGACAGTGTGTTCACCAAGCACCCAGTCACCTGAGCTATTCAGACCTGGGAAGTGTACAAAATGAACAGCCCATCTGGGTCGGTGTCCCTGAGAAGCACCCGAGAACTTGAATGACTTATACCTGGGAAGTGCACAAAGTGCAGGAACCACTTGGGACAGTGCCCTAGCAGAGCACTCTAGAGCTTGAGCAGTGTGGACCTGGGAAGTACACACCACCTTGGGCTGTGGCAAATCCAGTGTGGTTGTCCCACTGAGACCACTCCCCACACATGTCAGTGTTATTTGTTGGCAGTGTCACTCCCTCCCCACAAGATAACTGAAAAAGTGAGCCTAAAAAAGTGGTCATCTTTGCACCCTTGTGTCAGGGTGTAAAAAATAAATTAATTAATTTAAAAAAAAACTGAAAAAAAAAAAAGAAAACTAAACACTAAAGATACTTGCAAACAGAGGAAACCAAAATAAAGAAGAGGGAACTGCTCTGCAAGTGACAAAAGTAACTGATTAAAACCTTGCAGTTAATGCTGAGACAGTGCATTTGAAGGGCACTTAGAGAACTTAAGAAAACATACAAGCCAGAACAAGGGACTATCTGACACTGAACTGACCCAGCAATGCCCACAACAGTTCCAGAGAAATTATTAGATATATTTTCACTACTATCACATTTTAGTTGTTTTGAAAAAAATTTAGTTCTTTATTATTCCTTTAACTTTCATTTTTATAGACTACTATTACCTTTCCAAAAAACCTATTAAAAAAAAAACAAATTCCATATATTTTTTTTTAATTTTTTCAATTGAAATTGTTTTGCATTTTTATATTATGCGTTTTTAAGATTCTAACCTCTATTCTGGATTTTTAATCTCTACTTTTTTATATTTGTTATCAATTTTGCACATTTAAGAATTTAATCTTCAGTATCTATTTTCACTTAAGGATTTGATTACTGCTTGAGTGTCCTCTCTCCTTTGACTCTGCCTATTCTCCTCCAGGTAACCTCTATCTCCTTCCTCCCTCTTCTCTTCTCTAGATAACACTGGGAATCTTTCTGGGTGTTCTGATCTGTGTAGAGCACCCAGGGATTTGATTATTGGCTAGACTGCTCTTTCCCCTTTTGATTCCCCTCCCCCATTTCTCCTCTTTCTACAATGGGTTTCCCTTGTGGCTTAACTGGTAAAGAATCAGCCTGCAAAGCAGGAGATCTGGGTTTGATCCCTGGGTTGGGAAGATCCCCTGGAGAAGGAAAAGACTACCCGCTTCAGTATTCTGGCCTGGAAATTCCATGGACTGTACAGTTCATGGGGTTGCAAAGATTCAGACATGACTGAGCAACTTTCACTTCATTTTCTCCTCCTGGTCACCTCTAACTCTATCCTACCTCTTATCTTCTTTATATAACTCTGTGGATCTCTTTGGGTGTTCCTGGCTATGGAAAATTGCTTCATCATTATCCTAGGGATTTTATCTTTTGTGTGAATAGAGAAGACTTGAGGCTCCTGTAAGAGAAGGACCAAAAGTCAGAGTCAGGAGGCTTAATTCCAGAACTTTAGAACATCAGAGAACTCCTGACTCCATGGAACATTAATAAGAGCTCACCCTAAAGTCTACATACCTACACTGAAATCAAGTTCCATGCAAGAGCAAACATGGTCCAGTGCAACATATACCATGCTAACTCTCAGGCAAAACAGAAACATAACCCTGAACATTAAAAGATGGTCTACTCAAAGCCATGTCAAATTCACAAATACCCCGAACCTCATTTCTGAACACTTCATTGCACTTCAGAGAGAAGACATCCAGTTCCACACACTGGAACACAGACACAAGCTCCCTCAAAAAGTTAACCCTGACAAGACACTGGTCCAACCACACCCATAGGGAACATACTTGACAATTAAGAGGAACAAGGAACTTTCAGTCCGCAGAAAGGGCCACCCAATCCCAGCAAACTAAACAGAATGAAAATGCAAAGAACTATTCAGCAGGGGGAGAAACATGGTAAAAACCCACCAAACCAAACAAAAGAGGAAGAGATAGGGAGTCTACCTGAAAAAGAATTCAGAATAATGATAGTAAAGATGATCCAAAGTCTTGAAAAAAAAAAGAAAAGTTACAGATAAACTAGAGATAAAGATTGAGAAGATGTAAGAAATGTTTAACAAGAACCTAGAAGAAATAAAGAAGGGTGAATCAGTAATGAATAATGCAAAAACCGAGATCAAAAGCACTCTGAGGGGAACCAACAGTAGAATAATTGAGGCAAAAGAGAGGGTAAGTGAGGCGGAAGATAGAATGGTGGAAATAAATAAAACAAAGAGGAAAAAATTTGGACTCTGAGGGGGAGGGAGAGGGAGAGGGAGAGGGTGGGATGATTGGGGAGAATAGCATTGAAATATGTACACTGTCATGTAAGAAAAAAATCGCCAGTCTATGTTCAATGCAGGATGCAGGATGCTTAGGGCTCTTGTATGGGGATGATCTGGAGGGATGATGTGGGGTGGGAGGTAGGAGGGGGTTTCATGTTTGGGAGTTCGTGTACACCCATGGCAGATTCATGTCAATGTATGCCAAAACCAATAGAGTACTGTAAAGTAAAATAAAGTAAAATGGAAGCTCTAAAATAAATAAATAAATAAATAAAATGAGGACAACCTCAAAGACTTCTTTGACAATGTTAAATGCCCTAACATTTGAATCACAGATATCCCAGGAGAAGAAGACAGAAAGAAAAACCATGAAAAAATACGTAGGAGATAATAGTTTAAATACCCCCTACAATGGGGAAAGAAATAGCCTCCCAAGTCCAAGAAACTCAGAGAGTCCCAGACAGGATAAACCCAAGGTGAAACACTTCAAAACACATATAAATCGAACTTAGAAAGATCAAACGCAATGAGCAAATATTAAAAGCAGCAAGGGAAAAGCAATAAATGACACAAAGAGCGGTCCCCATAAGGATAACAGTTGATCTTTCAATAGAAACTCTTCAGACCAGAAGGGAATGGCAGGACATACTTAGGGTAATGAAAAAGAAACACCTACAAACAATTTTACTCTATTCAGCAAGGATATAATTCAGATATGAAACTGAAATCAAAAGCTTTACAGACAAGCAAAAGCTGAGTTAATTCAGCACCACCAAATCAGCTCCTGAAAAATGCTAAAGGATCTTC
Organism: Oreotragus oreotragus; assembly: GCA_006410675.1. NCBI lineage: Eukaryota > Metazoa > Chordata > Mammalia > Artiodactyla > Bovidae > Oreotragus > Oreotragus oreotragus. Next base: position 32,199 of record SJYX01014294.1, read on the forward strand.
TCTAGACAGGAAACACAGAAAAAGTTTTTTTAAATGAACTCAAAACAACAAAGTATATGGTAATGGAATCTTATCAATAATTACATTAAATGTAAATGGGTTAATGCTCCAACCAAAAGACAAAAACAGGCCAATGGACACAAAAACAAGACCCCTATATATGCTGTCTACAAGAGACTCACCTCAAGCCAAGGGACACATACAGACTAAAATTGAGGGGAGGAAAAATGCTATTTTATGCAAAAGTGAAAGTGAAGTCGCTCAGTCGTGTCTGACTCTTTGTGACACCATAGACTTACCAGGCTCTTCTGTCCATGGGATTTTCCAGGCAATAGTACTGGAGTGGGTTGCCATTTCCTTCTCCAGGGGATCTTCCTGACCCAGGGATCGAACCCAGGTCTCCCACATTGTAGACAGACGCTTTACCGTTCATGCAAACCAGAGACCAAAAGAAAGCAGGAATGCCAATAATCATAACAGATAAAATATACTTTGAAATAAAGACTGTGATAAGAGACAAAGAAGGACACTACATAATGATCAAAGTATATCCAAGAAGATATAACAATTATAAATATATAAGTACCCAACATAGTAACATCTCAATATGTAAAGCAAAATGCTAACAAGAATAAAAGGGGAAATAACAGTAACACAATAATAGTGGGAGACTTTAGTGCTCCACTGACACCTATGGATGGATCAACAAAACAGAAAATTAGCAAGAAACCACAAGATTTAAATGATACAATGGACCAGTTAGACCTAATTGATATGTATAGTGCATTTCACCCAAAATCAGTAGATGTCACTTTTTTCTCAAGTGCACATGGAAATTTCTTCAGGATAGATCACATCCTGTGCAATAAATCTAGGCTTGGTAAATTTTTTAAAAAGTGAAATCACTTCAGGCATCTTTTCTGATCACATGTGGTAAGATTAGATGTCAAGTACAGAGGAAAATCTATTAAAATTGCATGTATATGGAGGCTAGACATAATGCTTCTGAATAACCAACAGATTATGGAAGAAATCAAAATATGTATAAAAGCAAATGAAAATGAAAACATAACAACACAAAACCTATGGGATTCAGAAAAAGCAGGGCTAAGAGGGAGACTCAAAGCAATAAAAACCTACCTAAAGAAACTAGAAAAACATCAAATAAACCTCAGTTTACACCTAAAGCAACTAGAGAAAAATAAAGAAGAATCCTAAAGATAATTGAAAGAAAGAAATTATAAAAATCAGAGCAGAAATAAATGAACAAAGGAGACTATAGCAAAAATTAACAAAATTGAAAGTTGATTCTTTGAGAAGATATATAAAATAGACAAACCATTAATCAGACTCATCAAGAAAAAAAAAGGGGAAGAGAAGAATCAGATCAACAAAATTAGAAATGAAAATGTATAAATCAGGATAGACAACACAGAAATGCAAAAGATCATAAGAGGCTACTATGAGCAATAATATGCTAATAAAATGGACAACTTGGAAGAAATGAATAAATTCTTAGAAAATTATAACCTTTCAAAATGGAACCAGGAAGAAATAGAAAATCTTAGCAGATCCAACACAAGTCTGGAAATCAAAACTGTAATCAAAACTCTTCCAACACTCAAAAGCCCAAGACCAAATGGCTTCACAGTTTAATTCTACCGAAATTTTAGAAAGAGCTAACACCTATCTTACTGAAACTCTTTCAGAAAATTGAAGAGGAAGATAAACTCCCAAAACCATTCTATGAGGCTACCATCACCCTAATACCAAAACCAGACAAAGATGCCACAATGAAAGGAAAAACTACAGGCCAATATCACTGATGAAAATACATGTAACAATCCTCAACAAATTTCTATCAAACGGAATCCAACAAAATAATAATAAAATCTTACATCATGACCAAGTGGGCTTTATTCCAGGGATGCAAGGATTCTTCAATATTTGCAAATTAGTCAATGTGATACACCATAATAACAAAATGTGAAATAAAAATCATATGATTATCTCAATAGATGCAGAGAAAACCTTTAACAAAATCAACACCAATTTATGATAAAATTTCTCCAGAAAGCTGACATAGAAGGAACATACCTCAACATAATAAGAACCACATATGAAAAAAAAAAATGGAAAATATTATCCTCAATGGCAAAATATTGAAAGCATTTCCTGTAAAGTCAGGAGCAAGACAAGGGTACCCACTCTCATCACTACTATTCAACATAGTTTTGGAAGTCTAGCCACAACAATCAGAGAAGAAAAAGAAATAAAAGGAATCCAAATTGGAAAAGAAGAAGAAAAACTCACTTTTTGTAGATAACATGATTCTCTATATAGAAAATCCTAAAGATACCACCAGAATATTACTAATTACCACCAGAGCTAATCAATGAATATAGTAAAATTGCAGGATATAAAGTTAATGCACAGAAATCCCTGGCATGCCTATTCACTAACAATGAAAAAAAGAGAAATAAAAATTAAGGAACAATCCCATTCACCTTTGAAATGAAAAGAGTAAAATATTTAGGAATAAATTTACCTAAAGAAACAAAAGGCCTATATACAGAAAACTATAAAGCACTGTTGAAAGAAATCAATGAGACAAATAGATGGAGAAATATACCACGTTCATGAACTGGAAGAATAAATATGGTGAAAATTAGTATACTACCCAAAGTAACTTATAGATTCAGCACAATAGCTATCAAGTAAAAAATTGTATTTTTCACAGAACTAGAACAAATAATCTCACAATTTTCATGGAAACACAAAAATCCTCGAATAGCCAAAGCCATCTTGAGAAAGAAGAATGGAACTGGGGGATCAACCTGACTGACTTCAGACTATATTACAAAGCTACATTCTTCAAGAGAGTATGTCAATGGCACAAAGACAGAAATATTGATCAATGAAACAGAATAGAAAGCCCAGAGATAAATCCACACACCTGTGGAAACTTTATCTTTGACAAAGGAAGCAAAAATATACAATGGAGAAAAGACAATCTCTTTAACAAGTGGTGCTGGGAAAACTGGTCAACCAGCTGTAAAAGAATGAAACTATAACACTTTCTAACACCATACACAAAAATATGCTCAAAATGGATTAAATATATAAATGTAAGACCAGAAATTATAAAACTCTTAGAGAAAAAACATAGGCAGGACCCCCCTCTGCCATAAATCACAGCCAGATCCTCTATGATGCACTTCCCACAGTAACGGAAATTAAAACAAAAATTTAAAATATTAAGCTGTTCCCAAAACTTTTTGGGACCAGTTAAACTTAAAAGCATTTGCACAATGAAGGAACCTATATGCAAGGTGAAAAGGTAGCCTTCAGAATGTGAGAAAATAATAGCAAACAAAACACTTGACAAAGAATTAATCTTCAAACTATACAAGCAGCCCGTGCAGCCCAATACCATAAAAACGAACAACCCAATCAAAAAATGGGCCATAACTAAAGACTCTCGAAATAAGACATACAGATGGATAATAAGTACCTGAAAAGATGTTCAACATCTCTCATTATTAGACAAATGCAAATCAAAACCACAATGAAGTATCATCTCTCATTGGTCAGAACGGCCACCATCAAAAAGTCTATAAACAGTAAATGATGGAAAGGGTGTGGGAGAAGGGCACCCTCTTACACTGTTGGTGAGAATGCAAACTAGTACAGCCACTGAGGAGAACAATGTGGAGAGTTCATAAAAAACTTGAAACAGAACTGTCATATGACCCAGAAATCCCACTTCTGGGCATACACACTAATGAAACCAGAATTGGAAGAGACACATGTACCCCAATGTTCATTGCACCACTGTTTATAATAGCTAGGACATGGAAGCAACCTAGATGTGTATCAGATGAATGGATAAGGAAATTGTGGTACATATACACAATGGGATACTACTCAGCTATAAAAGAATGCATTTGAGTCATTTCTAATGAGGTAAATGAAACCAGAGCCTATGTTATAGAGTAAAGTAGTTCAGAAAGAGAAAGTATATACCAATAAAGTATATATATATATATATATATATGCAATTTAGAAAGACTGTAATAATGATCCTGTATGCAAGACAGCAAAAGAGACACAGATGTAAAGAACAGATTTTGGGACTATGTGGGAGAAGGCAATGGTGGAATGGTTTCAGAGTGTAGTATTGAAACGTATATTACCATATGTAAAATGGGTAACCAGTGAAAATTCAATGCATGAAGTATGGCACTCAAAGCCATTGCTCTCTGACAGCCCAGAGGGATTGGGTGAGGAGGGAGGTGAAAGGGAGGTTCAGGATGGCGAGGACAAATGTGCACCTGTGGCTGATTCATGTCAGTATATGGCAAAAACTACCACAATATTGTGAACCAATTAGCTTCCAATTAAATTAATCAATTAAAAGAAAAAAAAGAGAGAGAAAGCAATGTAAGTAGGCAAAAGAGTTGTCTGAAAAGGATTTACAAATATCTGAGAGAAGAAGATAAGTGAAAGGCAAGGGAGGAAGAGAAAGATATACTCAACTGAATTCAGAGTCCCAAAGAATAGCAAGGACAGATTAGAAAGCCATTTTGAACAATGCAAAGAAATAAAGGAAAAATAGAACAGATAAAGCTAGACATCTGTTCAAGAAAATTGGAAGTATCAGAGAAATATTTCATATAAGGATGGGCACAATAAGGGACAAAAATGATAAAGACCTAACAGAAGCAGAAGAAATTAAGAGGTGGCAAGAATACACCAAAAAGCTGTATTAAAAAATCCAGTAACCTAGATAACTACAATGGTGTGGTCACTCACCTAGAGTTGAAAATCTTAGAGTTTAAAGTCAAGTGGGCCTTAGAAAGTATTACCATGAACAAAGGTAGTGGAGTTGACTTAATTCTAGCTGGGCTATTTAAAATCCTGAAAGATGATGCTATTAAAGTGCTGACTCAATATGTCAGATAATTTGGAAAATTCATCAGTGGTCACAGGACTGAAAAAGGTCAGTTTTCATTAAAATTCCAAAGAAAGGCAATGACAAAGAATGTTCAAACTACCATACAATTGCAATCATTTCACATGCTAGCAAGTTTATAATCAAGATCCTTCAAGCTAGGCTTCAGCAGTATGTGAACTGAAAATTTCCAGATGTAGAAGCTTGATTTTGAAGAGGCAGAGGAACCAGAGATCAAATTGCCAAAATTCACTGGATCATGGAGAATAAAGGGAGTTCCTGAAAAGCATCTACTTCTGCTTCATTGACTACACTAAAGCCTTTGACTGTGTGCATCACAACAAACTGGAAAATTCTTAAAGAGATGAGAGTACCAGACCTGTCTTTCTCTTGAGAAGCCTGTAAGCAGATCAAGAAGAAACAGTAAGAACCAGATATGGAATAACTGACTGCTTCAAATTTGGAAAAGATGTATGACAAGGATGTATATTGTCAACTTGCTTATTTAACTTATATACACAATACATCATTTGAAATGCAAGGTTGAATGAATCACAAGCAGGAATCAAGATTGCTGGGAGAAATATCAACAACCATGCAAATGATAATACTACTTTAATGGCAGAAAGTGAAGAGGAAGTAAAGAGCCTCTTGAGGAAGGTAAAAAAGGAGAGAGAATAAACTGGCTTAAAACTCAACATTCAAAAAACTAAGGTCACGGCATCTGGTCCCATCACTTCAAGGTAAATAGATGGAGAAAAATGGAAACAGTGACAGACTTTATTTTCTTAGGCTCCAAAATCACTGTGAACAGTGACTTCTTCCATGAAACTAAGACACTTGCCCCTTGGAAGGAAAGCTTTGACAAACATAGACAGCATATTAAAAAGCAGAAACACTCATACAAAAGAAACACTTGCCAACAAAGATCTGTAAGATAAAAACTATATATATATATTTTTTTCCAGTAGTCGTGTATGAATGTGAGAGCTGGTTCATAAGGAGAGCTGAGCACCAAAGAACTGATGTTTTAGAACTGTGGTGCTGAAGAGGACTCTTGAAAGTCCCTTGGAGAACAAGGAGATCAAAACAGTCAATCCTAAAGGAAATCAATAATGAATATTCATTGAATGGACTGCTGATGAAGCTGAAGCTCAAATACTTCAGCCACCTGAAACAAAGAGCCAACTCATTGAAAAAAATGTTGATGCTGGGAAAGATTGAAGGCAACAGAAGGGGTTTGCAGTGGATGAAATGGTTAGATCACATCACTGACTCATTGAACATAAATTTGAGCAATCTCCAGGAGAGAGAGGTGGACAGAGAAGCCTGATGTGATGCAGTACCTGAGGTCACAAAGAGTAAGACACAATTTAGAGCCTAACAACAGCAATAACAATGCCTGAGATATGGTCTTATTCTTGTTGTGACCATATTTCTGTTTCTCTTCCTGTTACTGTCCTTTTACTCTTTGTTGTGATGATTCCTTATCCAGTTCTCAGGTCTCTTTCAGAGGAATTTGTTTCCTATGTAGTTGTTTTATTTGTTGTGTTCATATGAGGTGAGTTCAGGATATTCCTACACCACCCTCTTGAATATCTCCCAAATGTGTCGGGTATAGAGTGATGAAGAAAGGAAGCTTTTTTTTCTTTTTCTCTTTTTCTAAAGAGATGTTTTAGTCTATATCTTATTTTTTAAATTTGAATCAAACTTTATGCAAAACTGAGTTGGTCCATCTCTTCCCCCAAGTCATTTATTATGTTGTGAATAATCTATTCTATCCAAACACCACTAATTAGGGTCTGGAGGACCAGACATTGAGATATATATTACTGATAAGAACATTACCTTTCTGAGACAATAAATAAAAAGGGAGCAGCTATAATTATAGGAACTAGCTCACCAGAAGCAATAAGTAAAAAAGTTACTTTCAAGGCAAGGAAAGCCACCAAAAACTTTTCTGGCAGCTGATATCATAGGAACATAATTTGAAAAGTCCCAAGGATCAGACTGGAAAAGACCCTGGTGCTGTGAAAGATTGAAGGTGTGAGGAGAAGGGAACAACAGAGGATGAGATGGTTGGATGGCATTACCGATGAGATGGACAAGAGTTTGAGTAGACTCTGGGAGTTGGTGATGGACAGGGAAGCCTGGCATGCCGCAATTCATGAGACTGCAAAGAGTCGGACATGACTGAGCGACTGGACTGAAGGATTTGACACAGTGACAGAACCGTATCTCCAAAGTTATAAGATAAGGTGAACATGTTAGAAGGCTTGGCTAGTAACGCACAATAGAGGACTTCATGTGAGCATGTTTAAAGAGACATCATGTTTCATATAGAGTCTGAGACACCCTGCTCCTAACTGTGACACAACCTGAACCAGCTTTCCCAGATTCCTGGCCAATGGTCAGATTCCATTCAGGGCTGGAGAGATGTGGTGCAGTAGTATGGACTAATGTGTAAGAACAGTGATGAGGATTATTCATGTATATATGAATTATAAGTAAAGATTCACTGCAATCAGCAAGGGATTGCCACTATCTCAACCCAGAAGTAAGAATTTTCTTAGGGAAGGAGGTAGATAGAGGTGCAGAAACACTAGAAACCTTCCATCATATTTTTGTTCCAAATGAGAAATATGGACATAGCCAAAGAATAACCCTTGGACCCTCAATTTGTACCCAGTCTAAATGAAGGAAAACCTAGCTAAAAGTGTACTGAATGAGGAACACTTATTTGCATTTACCCAGTCATTCCACTGGAATTTTTACTCTTTTATTTCAACTGGACTCCTTCACATGACATCTCAGTAAAAACCTTTGGAAACATTTTCGTTGTGTCTTCACAGAGTCACATCTCTCTGCTAGGAAGATTCATTGCACCATCCCTACCTCCACTTCTTGGTCCCTGAATCCTTGTGTCAGAACTCTCCCTGTGTCTGGAGATATTCTAGGGTTCTTCTCTCCCTGAAGGTTTCCATTTCCTAATCCTCCTTGACTTTCCACAGGTTGGAGTAGCCAGTACTCATGTTAATAAATTGTCCCTAGCAGGATTTTACTGATGATAGAGTTGGTGATGGACAGGGAAGCCTGGTGTGCTGCAGTTCATGGGGTCACAAAGAGTTGGACATGACTGAGTAACTGAATTGAAGATTTTACTGGTCCCATTGGTCTCCCCAGAAATCCACTAGTGATAGATGGTTTTCTTCTGCCTCAAATATTCTAGTCTCTCAGATTCTTGAATTATCTTCTTTCATTCATTTGATCTTCCTCCTACTACAAACACATGCTCACATAATCACATTTTATACCGGAGGTTGGCAAGCTGCAACCCATGGATCAAATCTAGCTTGCTGCAATATTTGGTAAGGCCCATGAACCAAAGATATATTCTATATTTTAAAATAGTTTTATGAGTACCACAGTTATATATACAATTTGACTTCTGGTCCACAAAGCCTAAAATATTTGCTACACAGCCATCTCAGTGAAGATGTTAACCCTACTTTATTAGAGTATTAGTAGCTCAGTTGTGTTCAACTTTGTGACCCAATGGACTGCAGCCTGTCAGGCTTCCCTGTCCAGGCAAGAATACTGGAGTTGGTTGCCGTTCCCTCCTCCAGGGGATCTTCCTGATCCAAATTCCACATTGCAGGCAGGTTCTTTACCATCTGAGCCACCAGGGATTTTAGATATTATTTTCATTAGCTACAGTCCTTCCTCCATAGTCTCAATCTCAAGCAACTCATGCTTTGGTCTTCACTTCTAATACTTCCAGTTTATTTCCTTTAGAATTCTGATGTCTCAGATCTTTTCATTTGACTGAGACCATGAATCCATCCATTTCAAAATGTCTCTTTTGTCTGCTCAAGATTCATGCTTAATAAATATTTGCTGGGTGAATAATTTGAGTGGGTGTATTCACATCACATTTAAAGTTCCAGATCCTCTCAGGAACCTTGTTGTCTGGGATTGACCTGATGAGCCATTCACTAGTGTGAGTTTTCTCATTGCTCCTTCCCTCCCCGTTGCTCTTCCTGGGTATAATCATCTGTGCCTACAATTTAAAAAAAAAAAAAACTGAAAAATAAACCTATTCTGTAAATGTGTGTGTGTTCACTTGTTCAGTCATTTCTGACTTTTTGTGACCCATGGACTGTAGCCCACCAAGCTCCTCTGCCCATGGGATTTTTCAGGCAGGAATATTGGAGTGGGTTTCCATTTCTTCCTCTAGGGGATGTTCCAAACCAAGGATTGAAGCAGTGTCTCCTGAATATCTCCTGCATTGCAGGCCAATTCTTTACCACTGAGACATCGGGAAAACTCATTCTATAAATAAAAGCTATCAATTTTTTAATAAATATAGCACAGCAGGCATTGTAAAACATAATCTTATTTGGTCCTCAAAACAATTCTGCAAGCTAAGTATTAGTTATATTTAGGGATTAAGAATTTAAGCCTCTGAGTGGTTAATTGCTCAAACTCAAAGACACCTAAAGTCTTTAGAGATCTGAAAGACATATTCTTCCCATGATGCTGTGTGCTGTAACTATCAATAAGGGATCAAGCGGTGGACAAATCAGTTCCCCCTGGGAGTAGAGTTAGAGGCTTTATTAAGCTTCAGAAAAGGGTATATATGCCATTAAGTGAAAAAATTAGATGGTCTTGAATCATAGCTTCCAAGAAAACTATAAAATGAAAGACAATCCAGACTTACACACCTGGGTTTTCTCTATCAAAGGCTGAGTTTGTTTTTTTTTTAAAGAAAATAGATGAACAGGCAATTTTATTTTTTCCAAATACAGCTTCTTTTGTATGTTAAGATGCTCACCTTTATTCCATAACCTTGGAATTTCCTAGCTGGAAAAGCTTGATGGGAAGACCTTTCCACTGAACCGCGGAGAGTTTCCTTACTTTCTTCCAAAACTAGAGGGTTGAACCTATAAGGAAAAAAAAAAAAAGTCCCTTGATATGATAGTTCAACTGAAGTATAAATTATTTTTAATTAGTGGCTTAATGTATTTTCTCACTCTCCCCTCATGAAGATTAACGTAGTTCTTCCTTCTTATAGTCTAAGTTTTTCTAATAGAACTAACTAGTTAAAATACAGAAATTCATATCTAAAATAAAGTAGACAATTCTGGTTTACAGTTTGAAAATACTGAAGTTCTAATGAGATGGATGAAACTGGAACCGATTATACAGAGTGAAGTAAGCCAGAAAGCAAAACACCAATACAGTATACTAACACATATATATGGAATTTACCAAGATGGTAATTAGGACCCTATATGCAAGACAGCAAAAGAGACACAGATGTGTAGAGTGGACTTTTGGACTCTGAGGGAGAGGGAGAGGGAGAGGATGGGATGATTTGGGAGAATAGCATTGAAATATGTATATTATCATGTAAGAAATGAATCGCCAGTCTATGTTTGATGCAGGATGCAGGATGCTTGGGGCTGGTGCATGGGGATGATCCAGAGGGATGATGTGGAGTGAGTGGTGGGAGGGGGATTCATGTGTGGGAGTGCATATACACCCGTGGCAGATTCATATCAATGTATGCCAAATCCAATACAGTACTGTAAAGTAAAATAGAGTAAAAATAAAAATTAAAAAAATAGGAAACTCTACTGTCAAATTTACTAATTATTAAAATGTAAATTATTTTTTTAAAAATAAAAATCTTAACATGTTCTATAAATTTTGTTATTCATATTATTACTCTTTAAAAAGGCTCTCTCTTAGAAAAAAAATTCTATTTATTTTTCAATGCCTCCATAGCATAATTTGTCATACCTCAACCTCCTCTAAGAGTGTGTAACTTTTCTGCAAGTGTCTCTCACATTTGTGCCCTGACATTCTCTCTGTTCCTTGGTCTTTCCTGTGCTCATTTGAGTATTTAGAGTCACAGATCCAGTTTCTTAACTGAATCTCTCTACTTCTTTGTAGCTCTAAGTTGGACAATATGGTACTAATTTCCATTTTAAAAATTTAGAAGCATTTATCTGTGCTAACATGCCTAACTGCTATTCAGTCTAACTCTCTTTTGTAAAATTAGTGCAACAAACTCTTCGGAAACATGCAATATGCCCTTTACATTAAAATACATTGTATGCTGACTGTGTCTCTGTATTTCTTATGTATCAACATATTTATGAGTTGATAATAATATCATATTATTTTGACTATAATATATATGTATCATATTTTCCAAATAATAAGTATGTAAAGAACAAAGAGACTGATAAATTTCTAAGCTCAAAGAGCTAATAGATAACTAAAGATTCAAATTCAGCCAATCTGGCATTAAAAGTTTTTTAACCACTAAATTGTATTCTGCTTAGGACTATTGATTGGTGCAAAGCTTCTTCAAGAAGGCTTTTGTCTAAAAACAAAAATAAAAGGTTGGTGTTAACATACAATATTATATATAAAATAGATAAACAGCAAGGACCCACTGTATAGCACCTGAAATACATTCTTATCTTGCAATAACCTCTAATAGAAAAGAATCTGAAAAAGAATATATGTGCATATTCAGTTTTTTTTTTTGATAAGTAATCTTATTGATTTATTCCAGTTTCAATTCTTAAAGATTCTTTGACAATTTTAATTATTAAACCTCCAGATATTGACTTTGTTTTTTTT
>SJYX01014294.1:46119-63695 GCA_006410675.1 Oreotragus oreotragus
GTATATGCTGTCTACAAGAAACCCACCTCAAAACAAGGGACATAAACAGACTGAAAGTGAAAGGCTGGAAAAAGATATATCATGCAAATAGAGACCAAAAGAAAGCAGGAGTGGCAATACTCATAGCTGATAAAATAGACTTTAAAGCAAAGGCTGTGAAAAGAGACAAAGAAGGCCACTACATAATGATCAAAGGATCAATCCAAGAAGAAGATATAACAATTATAAATATATATGCACCCAACATAGGAGCACCGCAATATGTAAGACAAATGCTAACAAGTATGAAAGGGGAAATTGACAATAACACAATAATACTGGGAGACTTTAATACCCCACTCACACCTATGGACAGATCAACTAACCAGAAAATTAACAAAGAAACGCAAACTTTAAATGATACAATAGACCAGTTAGACCTAATTGATATCTATAGGACATTTCACCCCAAAACAATGAATTTCACCTTTTTCTCAAGTGCTCACGGAACCTTCTCCAGGATAGATCACATCCTGGGACATAAATCTAACCTTGATAAATTCATATTCAGTTTTATATATACATAACTGAATCTTTTTCTTGTACACCTGAAACTAACACAACATTGTAAGTCAACTATACTTCAATTGAAAAAATAATTTAAATATAATGGAAAAGACTTTTTTGGTCACTTTTCTGGAGTGAGCAGAGTACCTTCATGCAAACTGGTCTCATTAAATCATGTTACATTTTTCTTCCCCCTAAATGAATGCATATAGAGTAACCACATGCCTAGAGAAAAGCTTTCAAATTCATTGGGAAAACTTTTGTTGCTACCCAAAGATTGCTTTCCAACCTTTATGCTAATTTCTCCATCTGGCCTTAGTGCTTTAACTTATGGCTTGGAAATATGCAAAAATGTGTACTCCTAAACTAATAGATTTCCCTGTTATCTCCCAACAACAATGCCTGGCTCATATGGAGCAACTATTAAATGTTGCCTTCAAATGAAAGCAGTGTTTGTGAAGAGATCTTCATGGAGGGAAGGGACTATGATCAATGATTTTATGAGGTCAGTAGGGAGATTCATCTCAACTTCAACACAATGGGGGCAGTGAAAATATTTTAAAATTCATGTAAATAAATTATTTGTAAAATTATATTTTGAAAGTTTGGCATTAAAAAAATTAAAATTTATACAAATGGATTCTAAGTCATATTTTGTGTTGACAGTATGTTTCTTATTCCTCTTTGCATATTTTTGTTGATATCATTGCCCTGTGGGGTGTCTTCAACACTTATGCCTGGTTCAACACTCCAGGCTTTATTTAATATTGCAATAAATAAGAAAATATCATTTTCGCAAGTTAAAAGTATCATAACTGTAAAATCACCTAATGACTGAAATTCTATTTCTATGTCTTTGAAAAGAAGAATACCTTCACCCAAATATAGCTATCTCATAAAAACAAAAATAGTAATTACCACTTCCTTTTGTTCAGGCCTTGTGAATTTCCTCAGCTCTCTTGGTTAAGCAGGACCTGCATCCCCTAATTTTCAATTTTTAATTTCAAAAACAGCCCCACAAAGTGAATGCTTCTGAGAATCAGATTGAATTCAAGGCGTGCACACACACATTCACAGGGAACCTTGGGGAACTGTTTTTATTTTGTGAAAAATATACCTAATTGTAATGTTATTTGCTAAGTGCCATGTCCAATCATTCTCAAAGAAATCTTTCAGCTGCTTCTGGAAAGTGGGTTTGCTTATATAGTTGCTTTTTTATTGCTGCTAGCAACACGTCAAATTTATCTTCTCAGTATATAAATACTGTCTGAATACTTGAAATTTCTTATGCAAGAGACAGCCTGATCCACTGTGTACTTGTGAGCAGTGTGTTTTCTTGACCTACTTTAAGTTTTAGGAAAATCAACAATCACTTAAAACATTAAACAAAATATTTTTCTCTCCAACATCTCCCTCTAAGAAATAAAATTCAGGTAAAACTGCTTTACTTCCAGAAAGCTCTAATTTAATTAAACATCTTAATTGAAAGAGCAAATGTATCTCTAGAAAGTTAATTTGTTTTCTAGAATTTTTATGCAATGTAATAAAATGAAATATTGTTCTTATTCTGTATGCATACATATCTACAAGGGAAAATATTTTATCAATTAGATATTTATGTTTCAAATGTAACTTCTTTTTATACCACAAAGTGGGACAGGATCTACATTGTCAACATGCCATATCTGATTAATGGGTATCAATCAAGTGGGTATCTTGATTATATGGCCTATACAAATGATTCCTACATCCATAAAGATTACCAACAACATTTTTTTTTCCTCCAGATTTCCAGATTCTTCTAACTCTAGCAAATCAAGACTTAGATAAATAGATATAAGTAAGAAAGTTATTCTGATTGTCTTTTAAAATAACATAAGTGAATCTGTATAGATCTATGGTAGATACAATGTCCACTTTCTTTGGTAAATAAACAATCTGAAATGCAAATTTTGTACTGTGTATATATTGACTTAATGGAGAGTATATCTATTTTATCCCCAAATTTTCCAGTCATGTTCTGACCCTAAATGTTTAAAATCAAGTCTTACTAGTGAATAGGCACCTATGAGAGTAAACATTATGTGTTATTGCTCTTGTTTGCCATTGTATATCGTAGGACTGAGTGTTCAGAAAATATTTTTTTTTTAAAGAAAAAAAGAGTAAATAAAGGAGAGATGGAGAAAGGAAGGAGGTAGGGGAGAGTTGGGAAGAGGGTGGGAAGTAGATGGAGGAAGACAAGCTGTTTCTGTTGTGGTTATTACTTTCCTAGATGACTTACTGGTAGACAATACCAGGTTGCTAGTACAGGTCCAGGACAGACAACACAAAGATCACAATTCAAGCTCTCCAGGATGCATACCCTGAGTCAGACTTGGTTGTGCAACTCTGGAAAGTAATAGTAGTGAAAGGAAAAAGAAGGAATGCCTAAATCTTCTTTTTTTTTTTATGGATACAGTTTACTTAAATTTATTTATTTTAATTGGAGGCTAATTACTTTACAATATTGTATTGTTTTTGCCATACATCAACATGAATCTGCCCCGGGTGTACACGTGTTCCCAATCCTGAACCCCCTTTCCACCTCTTTCCCTATACCATCTCTCTGGGTTATCCCAAGCATCCTGTATCCTGCATCGAACCTAGACTGGTGATTCATTTTTTATATGATATTATACATGTTTCAGTGCCATTCTCCCAAATCATCCCACCCTTGCCCTCTCCCACAGAGTCCAAAAGACTGTTCTAAACATCTGTGTCGCTTTTGCTGTCTCGCATACAGGATTATCGTTACCATCTTTCTAAATTCCACATATATGCTTTAGTATATGGTATTGGTGAAATGCAAGACAAAACCACAATGAGATACCATTTCACGCCAGTCAGAATGGCTGTTATCCAAAAGTCTACAAGCAATAAATGCTGGAGAGGGTGTGGAGAAAAGGGAACCCTCTCAAACTGTCGGTGGGAATGAAAACTAGTACAGCCACTATGGAGAACAGTGTGGAGATTCCTTAAAAAGCTGGAAATAGAACTGCTTTATGACCCAGCAATCCCTCTGCTGGGCTGAAGAAACCAAAATTGAAAGAGACATGTATACCCCAATGTTCATCACAGCACTGTTTATAATAGCCAGAACATGGAAGCAACCTAGATGTTTATGAGCAGATAAATGGATAAGAAAACTGCGGTACATATATACAATGGAGTATTACTCANTATGACCCAGCAATCCCACTGCTGGGCATACACACCGAGGAAACCAGAATAGAAAGAGACACATGTACCCCAATGTTCATCGCAGCACTGTTTATAATAGCCAGAACATGGAAGCAACCTAGATGTTTATGAGCAGATAAATGGATAAGAAAACTGCGGTACATATATACAATGGAGTATTACTCAGCCATTAAAAAGAATACATTTGAATCAGTTCTAATGAGGTGGATGAAACTGGAGCCGATTATACAGAGTGAAGTAAGCCAGAAAGGAATGCCTATATCTTCTACTAGCCGAACAGGGAGTTTCAGAGTAAGGCTTGACCATTGCAGGAGTGCTATATTGGGCATGGCTGGGCCCTTGTACCACCACTTTCTCAATCACTGACTGGCAGCCACTCCAAGGGGTTACCTCAGCTTTAAAGCCAGGGCTGACCATGAGGATGCAAACAGATAGAGGCTGTTGGGTGACCAGAAAAGCTGAAAAGTCCTTTATTCAAGAGGAATATGGAAGGTACAACTCTACATCCTGTACACAAGGTAAGAACTAGTTTCTTTCATCTTAGAAAGTATCCTAGGGAAAATCAACTTCTCTCTTTCAAAGTATCAGCATCAGATAAGAAAGGAAAATATTTCTGTGGAAAATACTCTAGTTGAGGAGTCTATATATTCACCAATCTCTCCACTGTATTTCTATGTCTCTACCTCATTTTTTAAGGACTTCCACAACAAATGCATTTCTGATTGTTTACACTGGCAATATAATATTGATCAAACCATTAAAGAAATTAGCTAAGTATCTATGTCATGTAAAAGAGCAAGAAAGTAAGACATTCAAGTAGGTATCATTTGGTAAGCCTAAAGTAATTTAATATCTTTGTCATTTTTCCACACTTTTTGTGAGTTTCCATGGGAATCTTTGTAGAGAAACTAACTACAGATGAATCTATTTGTGTTTTAAAAGAATCAGTTTCAATTAAAGACTTGCTGCATCTGCTCCCTTTGGATCAAGGGAAAAAAATCATCACGAATCTACTGAATAATTAATATGTACCCAAGATTATGCAAAACCTCCTTAGGAAATTCAAAACCCATGTGTGTTCCCTCATGACAATAAGAAATGAAGCTAGACATATGTTCATTAAGATGACAGATGTATCTCAGTTTATCTTTTCCATACTTCTATTCAAATACTCTTTACTATCACATCAAATGAAATGGTTTTCTTCAATTTTGGGAGTGTTAGGCTTGGAGGAGGTCAAACCATAAATTCAAAGAATGACATTATAGATAATCAACTAGGAAGTCATTCATTCTTAATTACCCAATGACTATAAGTTGAGTATCTATAATTTTCCAGTCACTATAATAAGAGTCTAAATCATACAAATTAACAGTATAGAAAACATCTCTCTTCAATTAACTCATATATGACAAAAAAAATTTGTAGTGATAATTTATGAGAATTATAAAGACTGAGAATTAAATGATATAAGAAATATCACTAAAAGTAAATAAGATGAAGCCAGGGAGCTACTGGATTGTATCTAGGGTGACCCAGTAAAGGTATTTTGTGGAGGTATAATTTGAAGTGGGATCTGAGAAACAATCAAGTGAGAGTTTGGTGGGAGAGTATCAAAGGAGAAGACAACTAGAAAGAAAAATAAGTTTCTTAAATTCAAGTTTAGTCTGTTCTACAAATACCCAGTCCACTAGAAATATAATTCTTGCCTTTGTGCTCAGTAGCTCAGTCGTATCTAACACTTTGTGACCAATGGACTATAGCCCACCAGGCTCCTCTACCCATGGAATGTTCCAGGCAAGAATACTGGAGTGGGATGCCATTTTCTCCTCCAGGGGCTCTTCCAAACCCAGGGATCAAACTTGTGTCTCCTGAATTGGTAGGTGGATTTTTTTGCCACTGAACCACCTGGGAAGTCCAGGAATATAATGCAAGACACATAAAAAATTTTAAATTCTCTAGAAGCCACATTAGAAAAATAAAAATGGTTAACTTATATTAATTTTTAAGTTTTCTGTAGTTTACCTAATACATCTAAAATAGGAACCTTTATAAATATTATCAATAAAATTAATATTTTTTACATTAACTTTTGGGCTTCCCTGGTAGCTCAGTTGGCAAAGAATCCAGCTGCAACACAGGAGACCCTAGTTCGATTCCTGGATCAGGAAGAGGCCCTGGATCTTCATACCCACTCCAGTATTTTTGCCTGGAAAATCCCATGGACAGAGGAACCTGGCAGGCTGCAGCCCAAGGGTTTGCAAAGAGTCAGACATGACTGAGAGATTAAGAGCAACACAACACAGCAAATCAACTTTTAAACTACTTTTGAAATGTGGTATTTTACACTTACAGAACAGATGCATCTAGAATATAAAAATATGGTGATCATATTTTAAAGGATCATTAGTCACAGCTGTCATACTGGACAATGTTGATCTAGTGACTGAAGAAGGACCACTGTCTCTGAAGGCATCTGAGGAAGAGAACAGATCAAGGTGAATTGGATGCAGAGACAATATACAGAACAAACAGTCCTTCTAGACAGTGGCAGGAAATGTAAACTACATATTCCAGCTACAGTGGGATTCACTGGAGGGTTTTCACTAGCTGTTTGAGATTATGTGATCACTGCCCACTCTATTCCATTTGGGCTGTTATATCAAAATTCACTGACTAGGTGGCTTATAAACAACGGAAATTTATTCCCACAGTCTGAGGTTAGAAGCCTATGCCCACAGTCCTGAGTGAGGGCTCTTTTCCCAGTTGTAGACCTCTCATTGTTTCCTCACATGGGAAAAGAGAGTGGGGGTTCT
Source organism: Oreotragus oreotragus (assembly GCA_006410675.1). Taxonomy (NCBI): domain Eukaryota; kingdom Metazoa; phylum Chordata; class Mammalia; order Artiodactyla; family Bovidae; genus Oreotragus; species Oreotragus oreotragus. Next base: position 52,722 of record SJYX01014294.1, read on the forward strand.
GTGAGGTCACTTGTAGGAAGAGCTCACTAATCCCATCATGAGGCAAAATGGCCTCACCTACTATCATTGCTTTTGGAGATTAACATTTTAACACAAATTTTGGAAGAACACAAACTTTCAGACCATAGCACTGCTTTAAAGAAAATTCCTCTGCATGTCTTCTGAAGAACTGGCTGTAGAAGAGGCAAGAGAAGTTGCAAGCAATCCAATCAGAACATAGTACAGTCTTTGGAATAGACATGGTGGCCTGGGTAGGGTATGATTTGCAGCTAAGTGGAGATAACATGGATGTATGTTTTGGAGGTAAAAGTCAGTCAGACTGATTCCTATCAGAGACATCAGAGGTACAGTATTTCAGATTATTACAAGTTGAATCAGGTAGCACTACTGATAGAATATATCAATATTGAATATAAACTTCTTCTGAAGGTGTTCTGCATTCATGGACTTCCCCTTCTTTAAGCTTAAAGCCTGATACCATACCTAAATGGTATCAGGGATGCATAAATCAAGCACCGATAATATCTACACAACTAGGCCCATATTAGGGACAATGTTCAGAAATTTGGGTTAAGGATAAATGGTTAAGAATGACTTGCTGCAATGAACACTGGGGTACATGTGTCTCTTTCTATTCTGGTTTCCTCAGTGTGTATGCCCAGCAGTGGGATTCCTGGCTCATAAGGCAGTTCTATTTGCAATTTCTTAAGGAATCTCCACACTGTTCTCCATAGTGGCTGTATTAGTTTGCATTCCCACCAACAGTGTAAGAGGGTTCCCTTTTCTCCACACCCTCTCCAGCACTTATTGCTTGCAGACTTTTGGATCGCAGCCATTCTGACTGGTGTGAAGTGGTATCTCATTGTGGTTTTGATTTGCATTTCTCTGATAGTGAGTGATGTTGAGCATCTCTTCATGTGTTTGTTAGCCATCTGTATGTCTTCTTTGGAGAAATGTCTATTTAGTTCTTTGGCCCATTTTTTGATTGGGTCGTTTATTTTTCTGGAATTGAGCTGTTTCAGTTGCTTATATATTTTTGAGATGAGTTGCTTGTCAGTTGCTTCATTTGCTATTATTTTCTCCCATTCATAAGGCTGTCTTTTCACCTTGCTTATAGTTTCCTTTGTTGTGCAGAAGCTTTTAATTTTAATTAGATCCCATTTGTTTATATTTGCTTTTATTTCCAGTATTCTGGGAGGCGGATCATAGAGGATCCTGCACATGTACCCCAATGTTCATCGAAACATACATATGATTAATAATTCTTTAATTTATTATGTCATTTATCATAGCATTCATTTAAGAATGGTTATAGGCACCCAAGGCTGAAGTTATAAGTGAGGAGTGAGCCTGGGCCTCTGTATGCCCAGGGATGGGGTCTTCCCAGTGGGTCTGCTAGTGCATGGTCTCAAGCAACCAGTTTGGAGAGCTAAGGTGGCACAACCTATTGTACTTGTAATGAACATGCTTAAAATGTCAACTGAAGTTGGACTTCTCTGAAATTTTCCAGTTGTGGGTTGTAGAGGGGGGAATGGAGAGTAGAAATGTATTGGTCTCCAACCATGCACTGAGTCCTTTGAGTTGCCCAGCTCCTGGAGGCTAGATAGGACATTAATTCTGCATGATTTTTAGTCCTTAAGCCTACATTTATTTTAGAAAACAATGGCCAAGTGGCAGTATCTACAGATTGAATCTTTCCTATCTTGTATTTGCATAAAACATGTACCGTTTGCCTTCTTTGTAAGAGAGTTTTAATATACTCCCTTAAGCTTAGGATTTCGGATTCAATTAGAATCCCTCAGTGTTTCTCCAGTGTTTTGCATGTGTTACCCACATAGTGACTATTTGTCAGACAGATGAAACTTTCTTTGCTTAAGAAAAGATCATCTGTAAGGAGGTATGGCCACCATTTCAGTTCTGACTCACTGGAATCTGACACATGATCTGTCCTTACCAAAACACTTCAGCCAATACATCAGTCTATCTGTTAGAGCCATGTCTCTGAAACTCTCCCCAGTAGACTGAAGAGGAAGAACAAGCCTTCTTGCAATGGCTATGGCATTATAAATTGGGAAATTCAAAGAAAAGAATCTTGGGTAGCTATGTTTCCTTTGGAGCAGGTTATATGTTTTCATTAGGCTGAGCATCCCTTATTTTATGTGATGTCATACTTTTTACATTTTCCCATTGCAGCATAAATGAGTGGAAAATTGTCCATCTGTTTTTGTTTGCAGCTCTAATTTATTAAATTTGGCTCAAATGATAAATTCAGTATGACACCCAGAAAATCTCTTCAGTTATATTCCATCAGTTCTAAAAGTAAAACGTGACTCTCAGTACAGTGAATGAATTGTTTTATTTTTCACATTGCTCACTGGATTTCTTGCTTGATATTGGCAATTAAAACATGGGCTGTTCACATCCTTTTGCCATCAGGTTTGGGAGAGGCATTTTTACTTCTTTCCTCTACTAAATTGGAACCTTCTGAAAATATTTAGTTTTTGTAATAAGTATTGACTGAAGAAGATATGATGATACAAGAACTCAGTGGGGTCCCAAACTGAAAAATGTTATCTCTGCCTGATACATATGACTTTGAAACAGAGGGATGATGTGGGGTGGGAGGTGGGAGGGGGGTTCATGTTTGGGAGTTCGTGTACACCCATGGCAGATTCATGTCAATGTATGCCAAAACCAATAGAGTACTGTAAAGTAAAATTAAAAAAATAAATAAAAAGAAGAAGAAGAAAAAAAGAATGACTTTTTTTTTTTATTATTTTCTTTTTTAATTTTGCTCAGACCAATAAATGAACAGTAGTAACTGACATGGAAGTGGGAAACACTTGAGGTTTCAGATGATTAAATATAAAGATTCTATTTGGTTATATAAAGTTTGATATGATGAGCATACAATTTTTTCCTTTGTGTGGAATTCTAATTTTGGAGGTATCAGCATACAGACATTAGATAAAATTAAGAAACAAATGAGAAGATTTAGGATTGGGAAGGGAGAGGTGGGAACGGGAGGAACATGAGCTATGACAAAAGGATAAAAATCACTTAACAGCATGAAAGTATATTTCAAAGACAAGTAGCAGCTGAGGACCTAGTGGAGTGCCACGTGAAGGGGTAGGAGGCAAGAACTGGAGGCAAGTGCAATAACCTATCCAGAGAAATGAAGAGAGGAACAAGGAAATGAAGGAGAATCTAGAGGAAAGATGCAAGATCAAGGGAGAAAATTATTTTTTTAACCTGTTAATTTCTTAAAATTTATGTATTTAATTTAGGCTGTGCTAGGTCTTCAATGCTGTGTATGGCCTTTCTAAAGTTGCAGAGAGTGGAGGCTACTTTCTATTGTGGTGGAGATACTTCTCATTGCAGCGGCTTCTCTTAAGCCATGCTTCAAAGCATGGCCTCTAGGGTGTGCAGCCTCAGTAGTTGTGGTGCATGGGTTAGTTTCCCTGCAGAAGGTGGACTCTTCCTGGACCAGTGATTGAACCCATGTTCCTTGCATTGGCAGGTGGACTCCCAACCACTGGACCAACAGGGGATTCCCTGTTCATTTTTTTTTTTAAGATTAAAAATTAAGGTCTATTTTTAACAAGTAAACAATCTGTATCCAAAAACTGATGATTTAAGACAGAAAGGTGCAATTACAGGAAGCAAATCTAGGAAGAATCCAAGACTAAATCAGCTTAATCAATTTACCTAATATTCCAAAGTCCATAGAGAATCCAAGGTGCAAACTCAGACATTCCTGATATCAGGGTCCAGACCCCCAAATGAGTTTGTCTCTCAAGGAGAAAAGTAGAAATATGGAAAACAAATCTTTAGACACAATGGTAAGGAAGAGGTGTTTACTAAGTCTAGATAAGAACTGATAAGAACCCAAACTGAGATTCAAATAGTGCAGAAAAGAAAAAGAATGATGGAAAAGATATTAATAACCAAATAAGATCTCAAAAAGGTAGGCCTCATTCTTTTGTAAGAATCAAAGATAATTTGGGGATCATAAGTTCCTGAGAATATGGTGGTGTATATCTATCATTAATTTGACATTCACACAATTCATTCTATCACATCCTTCATCTTTTTTTTTTAAAGAAAAAATTGAATTCCAACTGAATTCCATTTTTCACACCTAAGTTGAACTATAACTTGATACCAATTCCCACTAGTTGTTTCAGGATTTTTTTGTTAAAAAAAAAAAAAAAAAACTTACCTTCCAAAGTATTTTTCAGAAAACATTTTGTATGAATGCAAGTTGATCCCTTTATAAGAAGCATTGGAATAAAAGATGATCAGAGAAAGGATCAAAATTTTTTTTAATGTTTAAAATTAGATTCTGATATGACAGAAGATATAATTTGAAATTCATAGATACTTTCAGCTTTGTTCCTATGTATCACTACAAGTGATTTTTCAACATTGTCTTCAGAATCTGAGTAAAAATTGTAGTCTGTTATCTGAGCTCAAAGCTAGCCTCAAAATTTTCAAAAGACTTAGAAGTTCTGGGTCAAGTCTGGATGACCTGCAAAGCACAACATAATGAGGATCTTAAATACTAGACAGTTGACCTTTCAATTTTTTCAACTTTTATCAAAACACCTCTAAGCAGTAGACATGCTGGCCTCATTTCACAGACAAGGAGACTAAAGTCTCTACAGTTTAAGTAATTTGACCAAGACCTCAAGCAAGTAAGTGGCAGAGCTGAGATTCTACCCAGTTGTTTTAGAGCATATGGGTTGTATGTTTAGGAGCAACATGGAACTATCTCCTGATTGACTTCTTGGGGAATAGATTTAATTATCAGTTGTGTAGATTTTACATAATGGTCATTGCCATTTCTCTGTGGCATGTAAGTTCTGTTACAGGATACATCACTGCCATGGTTCAATAGCCTGAGAATTAAAAGAATACAATAGTAATGGTAGGGTAGAGATGGATCTAATTAGGAGCAAAAAAAGAGAAAAATTGCACGTTATTAATATTTTTAATTGGAGAAAGGAATGGCAAATCACTTCAGTATATTGGCTTGAGAACCCCTTGAACAGTATGGAAATGCAATAAGATATAACAGGGAAAGATGAACTCCCCTGATTGGTAGGTGCCCAATATGCTACTGGAGAAAAGCAAAGAAATAGCTCCAGAAGAATGAAGAAGCTGAATCAAAGCAGTTGTGGTTCTGTCTTGTGGTGGAAGTAAAGTCCGAGGCTATAAAGAACAGTATTGCATAGAAACCTGGAATGTTAAGTCTATGAATTAAGATAAACTAGGAGTGGAAAAACAGGAGAAGTCAAGAGTGAATATCAACATTTTAGGAATCAGTGAACAAAAATGGGCCAGAATGGGTGAACTGAATTCAGAGGACCATTATATCAACTACTGGGGGCAAGAATCCCTTAGATGAAATGGAGTAGCCCTCATAGTCAACAAAAGAGTCCAAAATGCAGTACTTGGGTGCAATCTAAAAAACGACAGAATGATTTCTGTTCATTTTCAAGGTAAACCATTCAATATCACAGTAATCTTAGTCTATGTCCTAACCACTAATGCTGAAGGATCTGAAGTTGAGTGATTTTATGAAGACCTACAAGACATTCTACAACTAATAGTGAAAAAATGTCCTTTTCATCATAGGGGACTGGAATGCAGAAGTGGCAAGTCAAGAGATACCTGGAATAACAGGCAGGCTTAGCCTTGGAGTACAAAATGAAACAGGGCAAAGACTAACAGAGGTTTGTCAAGATAACTCACTGGTCATAGTAAATACCTTCATCCAACAACACAAGAGATAACTCTATACCTTGATATGATGAGATGGTCAACAACAAAATAAGATTGATTATATCCTTTGCAGCTAAGGATGGAGAAGCTCTATACTGTCAGCAAATACAAGACTGGGAGCTAACTATGGCTCAGATCATGAACTCCTTATTGCAAAATTCAGACTTAAATTGAAGAAAGAAGGGAAAACCAATAGGCCATTCAGGCATGATCTGAATCAATACAGTGGAAATAATAATAAAATTCAAGGAATTAGATTGAATAGACAGAGTACTTACAGAACTATGGAGGGAGGTTCATAACACTGTATAAGAGGCGGTAATCAAAATTATCCCCAATAAAAAGAAACGCAACAAGGCAAAATGGTTGTCTGAGGAGGCCTTACAATTAGCTGAGAAAAGAAGAGAAGTAAAAAGTAAGCGAGAAAAAGAATGTTATATCCAGCTGAATGCAGAGTTCCAAAGAATAGCAAGGAGAGATAAGAAAGCCTTCCTAAGTGAATAGTGCACAGAAATAGAGGAAAATAATGTAACGAGAAAGACTAGAGATGTTTTCAAGAAAGTTAGAGACACCGAGGGACAATTTCATGCAAAGATGGGCACAATAAAGGACAGAAAATGTATGGACCTACTAGAAGCAGGAGATATTAAGAAGAGGTGGCAAAAATACACAGAAAACCTATACCAAAAAAAAAAAAATTGCAATGGCCCAGATAATAATAACGGTATAATATTCACTTAGGGCCAATAATGCAGAAGTGCAGAGTCAAATGGGCCTTAAAAACCATCACTGCAAAAAAAGTTGATGAAGGTGTGGAATTCCAGTTAAGATATTTCAAATCCTAAAAGATGATGCTGTTAGAGTGCTGCACTCAATATGCTAGCAAATATGGAAAACTCAACAATGGCTGCAGGACTGGAAAATGTCAGTTTTCATTCCAATCCCAAAGAAACACAGTGCCAAGGAAGGCTCAAACTACCGTGCAATTGCATTAAATTTACATGCTAGCAAAGTAATGCTCAAAAGTATCCAAACCATGCTTCAACAGTACATAAACTGAGAACTTCCAAATGTTCAAGCTGGATTTAGAAAAGGTAGAGGAACCAGAGACTAAATTTTCAACATCTGTTGGATTACAGAAAAAGCAAGAGAGTTCTAGAAAAACATTTACTTCTGATCTATTGACTACACTAAAGCATTTGATTATGGGGACCGCAACAAACTGGAAAATTCTTAAAGTGATGGAAATACCAAACCACCTTATCTGCCTCTTGAAAAACCTGTATAAGGTCAAGAAGCAATGGATAGAACCAGAATTGGGAAAGGAGATCGCCAAAACTGTATATTGCCACAGTGCTTATTTAACATATATGCAGATTACCTCATGTGAAATGTCAGGTTGGCTGAAGCACAAGCTGTATTCAAAATTGCTGGGAGAAATATCAATAACCTCAGATATGCAGAGGTCACCACCTTCATGGCAGAAAGTGAAGAGGAACTAAAGAGCCTCTTGATGAAAGTGAAAGAGAAGAGTGAAAAATTTGGCTTAAAACTCAACATTCAACAAACAAAGATCATGGCATCCAGTCCCATCAATTCATGGAAAATAGATGGGGAAACAATGGAAACAGAGACAGAATTTATTTTCTTTGTCTCCAAAATCACTGCAGATGTTGACTGCAGCCATGAAATTAAAAGACACTTGCTCCTTGGAAGAAAAACTATGACCAACCTAGATAGCATATTAAAAAGCAGAGACATTACGTTGTGACAAAAGTCTACGAGCTATGATTAGAGCTATGATTTTTCCAGTAGTCATGTATGATTGTGAGAGCTGAACCATAAAGAAGATTAAGCATCAAAGAAATGACGTTTTTGAACTGTCATCATAGAGAAGACGCTTGAGAGTCCCTTTTACTGCAAGGAGATCAAACCAGTCAATCCTGAAGGAAATCAACCCTGAGTATTTTTTTGAAGGCTTAATGCTGAAGATCCAATACTTTGACCATCTGATGTGAAGAGCCAACTCATTAGAAAAGAGCCTGATATTGGGGAAGATTGAAGGCAGGAAGAGAAGGAGATGACAGGATGAGAAAGCTGGATGGCATCAGCAACTCAATGAACATGAGTTTCAACAAGCTCTGGGAGATGGTGAAGGACCAGGAAGCCTGGCGTGCTGCAGTCCACAGATTCACAGAGTCAGACATGAGTGAGTGACTGAACAACAGCAACAAATTTTCCCTGAGTTTAATTGTTGCTAATTGCTTTTTTCTTGTTGTTTACTAAGTACTGTAATTTTGCAGTATCCTCCTTGTGATTTTTAAGATTTATTTTGCTCAATTCACAATAGTTCAGTCACTCAGTCGTGTCTGACTCTGTGAGACCCCATGGACTGCAACACGCCAGGCCTCCCTGTCCATCACCAACTGCTGAAGTTTACTCAAACTCTGTTCATTGAGTCGGTGATGCCATCCAACCATCTGATCCTCTGTCGTCCCCTTCTCTTTCTGCCTTCAATCTTTCCCAGCATCAGAGTCTTATCGAATAAGTTAGTTCTTCACAACAGGTGGCCAAAGTATTGGAGTTTCAACTTCAGCATCACTCTTTACAATGAACACTCAAGACTGATCTCCTTTAGGATGGACTGGTTGGATCTCCTTGCAGTCCAAGGGACTCTCACGAGTCTTCTCCAAACCAGAGTTCAAAAACATCATTTTTTCAGTGCTCAGCTTTCTTTATAATCCAACTCTCATATCCATACATGACTACTGGAAAAACCATAGCTTTGACTAGACAGACCTTTGTTGGCAAAGTAATCTCTCTGCTTTTTAATATGCTGTCTAGGTTGGTCATAACTTTTCTTCCAAAGAGCAAGTGTTTTTTTGTTTTGTTTTGTTTTAATTTCACGGCTGCATTTACCATCTGCAGTGATTTTGGAGCCCCCCAAAAAATAAGAAGTCAGCCACTGTTTCCACTGTTTCTCCACCTATTTGCCGTGAAGTGATGGGACTGGATGCCATGATCTTAGTTTTCTGAATGTTGAGTTTTAAGCCAACTTTTTCGCTTCCCTCTTTCACTTTCATCAAGAGACCCTTTAGTTCTTCTTCACTTTCTGCCACGAGGGTGGTATCATCTGTATATCTGAGGTTATTGATATTTCTCCCGGAAATCCTGATTCCAGCTTGGGTTTCATCCAGCCCAGTGTTTCTCATGATGTACTCTGCATAGAAGTTAAATAAGCAAGGTGACAATATACAGTGTTGATGTACTCCTTTTCCAATTTGGAACCAGTCTGTTGTTTCATGCCCAGTTCTAACTGTTGCCTCTTTCCCTGCATACAGATTTCTCAAGAGGTAGGTCAGGTGGTCTGATATTCCTATCTCTAGAATAATTTTCCAGAGTTTATTGTCCACACATCAAAGGCTTTGGCATAGTCAATAAGGCAGAAGTAGATATTTTTCTGGAAATGTTTTGCTTTTTCAGTGATTCAAAAGATGTTAAAAATTTGGTTCTTTGGTTCCTCTACCTTTTCTAAATTCAGCTTGAACATCTGGAAGTTCACAATTCACATACTATTGAAGCCTGGCTTGGAGAATTTTGTGTATTACTTTACCAGCGTGTGAGATGACTGCAATTATGTAGTAGTTTGAGCATTCTTTGGCACTGCCTTTCTTTGGGACTGGAATGAAAGACACTGTGGCCACTGCTGAGTTTTCCAAATTTGGTGGCATGTTGAGTGCAGCACTTTCACAGCATCACCTTTTAGGATTTGAACCAGCTCAACTGGAATTCCATCACCTCCACTAGATTTTTCTTAGTGATGTTTCCTAAGGCCCATTTGACTTTGCATTCCAGGATGTCTGGTTCTACGTTGGTGATCACACCATCGTGATTATCTGGGTTGTAAAGATCTTTTCTGTATAGTTCTGTGTATTCTTGCCACCTCTTCTCCATATCTTCTGCCTCTGTTAGGTCCATACCATTTCTGTCCTTTACTGAGCCCATCTTTGCATGAAATGTTCCCTTGGTGTTTCTAATTTTCTTGAAGAGCTCTCTAAACATTCTCATTCTATTGTTTTCCTCTATTTCTTTGCATTGATAGCTGAGGAAGGCTTTCTTATCTCTACTTGTTATTCTTTGGAACTCTGCATTCAGATGCTTATATCTTTCCTTTTCTCCTTTGCCTTTTGCTTCTCTTCTATTCACAGCTATTTGTAAGGCTTCCTTAGACAACCATTTTCCCTTTTTGCATCTCTTTTCTTCTATATCCAGTACTATGACACAATCAACTAGTCCCATACATCATTTAAGGACTCAAAAGATAGTCTAAGATCTTTGGACTAGTTGACTGCTCAGTCATGTTAATAATTACTTTGGTCAAAACAAATGCAATTTTTGTGCCTTCAAAAAACTTTTGAGTGTCTAATTTTATAAATTCTTTAAATAATCATTAGGACATAGTAATTTTTTCTTGTTATAAACGTTGGAAAAAGGTATATTTTTAAATGTACCACCTTTAGAGTCACAGATTGTTATTTAAAATATTAAAATCTGGTTAAACATCAAGCACTTCTCAAAATTAACTAAATCAGGAATATTGCCCATGTTGGCAACTCTGAATAGATCTGTAAAGACATTCCACAAGTCTAACCCTGCAAATTGTGATGTTTCAGTCACTAAAGCAGTTAATTTGATCATCTAGTGAATAAGCATCTACCTTGAGCCTACTATGAGCTTGTCAGAAGGTAGAAGATGCAATAATTCATAGACTCTTCAATGAGTGTAGTGAATAGATAGACCCATAGTCTAATAAATGAATTAATAACATCCAGGTACCCAAAACATCCATTAATTATTATAATAACAATTTATAAAAAGTCATGTTTTGTTCAACAAACACCCATGCTGTGAAATGAAAACATCTCTATGGAGAATAAAAAGCCAAAATGGTATCTCATAAAATATTAAAAATTCCCTCAGTATCCATGCATTAATAATATCTCAGGTAATTTAGAAAATACTCAAAAAACTAAAAATAGTGTCCCCATCTAATCCAGCAATCTTACTTCTGAGATCAGTTCAGTTCAGTTCAGTTCAGTCACTCAGTCCTGTCCGACTCTTTGCGATCCCATAAATCGCAGCACACCAGGCCTCCCTGTCCATCACCAACTCCCAGAGTTCACTCAA
>SJYX01014294.1:66802-111693 GCA_006410675.1 Oreotragus oreotragus
GCTGAAGAATTGATGCTTTTGAACTGTGGTGTTGGAGAAGACTCTTGAGAGTCCCTTGAACTGTAAGGAGATCCAACCAGTCCATTCTGAAGGAGATCAACCCTGGGATTTCTTTGGAAGGAATGATGCTAAAGCTGAAACTCCAGTATTTTGGCCACCTCATGCGAAGAGTTGACTCATTGGAAAAGACTCATGCTGGGAGGGATTGGGGGCAGGAGGAGAAGGGGATGACCAAGGATGAGATGGCTGGATGGCATCACGGACTTGATGGACGTGAGTCTGAGTGAACTCCGGGAGATGGTGATGGACAGGGAGGCCTGGCATGCTGCAATTCATGGGGTCGCAAAGAGTCGGACACGACTGAGCGACTGAACTGAACTGATAGGGAAAGAAGGATGTTCCAAAGTTGTTATTTGGGAAAGTAATAGTCTGAGTCTCATCACACATTTGAAGGTGTATCAGTAAATGAATAGCTGGATGATCTGTGGGAGAAAGGATATTGCTAAGAAAATATATTCTTCTTCCCCTCTATATTCAAGTACAGGTGAAAAAAATCCATTTTTATTATTTCTTCTGGGGATTAAATTATTTTGCTCTGCTTCACCTGCCATCAGCTTCTAGAAAACACCAGCCAATTGTGTCCTTAATGAATAAAATAGCCTTAGCTGTTGTATTTCTGTATTTCCATATTTGTAAATTTGTGCTTTGTACCATTCTAACTCAGTTGTATTTTTTAGTCTTTCCCCTGCTCTGTCTTCTTAGATGTGACATTCATTTTAAGCAGAGAAAAAATATTTGTGATTATATTGGAAAACCTAACACAGTTTTGCATTACAATCTAATACCATTATATATGAATGCCTTGTTTGAAGTTACTTAAAAAGTAACATGAAGACAATAATAAGATATGTGAAATATTAGCATTTTTTAAACCAAAATAGTAATGGCAAAAACTCTTATTTTGTTGTTTTTCTCGTACTATACTGTGAACCAGGATTTACAATGCACGTATATAACTTGTACATGGTAGCATTTAATGGGCATGAAAAGACTTAATAAGGCAAAATTATCTTGCATAAACCTGCTAGGTCATCTGAAACATTCTTCATCAAGCTTATTTCTTAGGGTAGGACATTGTTCTCTGAGGTTGACTGTTAAAATTTCTTATACAGAAAATTTGTACATCCAAATAGCTGCTGATGTGTATTCCTTTTATACTAATACCTCTATCTCTTAGATGTGACCAGAGCCCTCAGAGAACAGGATAAGTGACAGACTAAAGTTGATATTAGGCAAATAATGAGATATATGCCTTTGCCCAGAGCAGAATTCTGCAGTGGAGTGCTTTGATATGAAAGGGTGAGCATTAAATACTTTACCAAGGTTCCTTGATTGAGGAAGGAAGGAGAGCACCCACTATGAACTGGACTAGGACCCCTGCGTGTTATCCATCTCTAACTCTCAGCCATTTCATGTGTCGGAGATTATCTCTGCATCTTATAGATCAGCATGCTGAAAGGGAATTAACAACTTAAAAACGTAACAGAGACAAACTTAGAGGTAGTAATGACAGAGACCTTGTATATCTAGGATAAAATAAGAATGATCCTAATTATTAATTAGGAAGGAAGGGAGGGAGGGAGGGAAGGACAAAGGAAAAGTGAAAGGAAGGTGACCATTTATTGATTTTACATGTAGCAAAGGCCTTCAAAATCATCCATAAGAAAATCAGGATGTCAGAGAGCAAAATTGGGTTGTAAGCTGATCTTATGACACTGCTAATTTTTTTTTTTTAATTAAGGAATGTGCTATCTGCCATCCTCTGAGTCTTCTCTTGAGAAAATGACTAATCTGCCACACTGGTGCTTAAACTCTCAATGTTTATGTTTTATCCTTGACTAGATTAATTGACTCTACACATTTCCAATTCTATTTATGGGGCAAACTCTTCAAAGTGAATTTTCATTTTCTGTTTCAAGGCCCTGGATCTTGCTTCTTCCTTGGAAGTTGTTTCAGTGATTGGCAGACACTAGATCAACTTCCACTGAAACTTTTCTTTGTATGTGAAATACAATAAATGTTTTTTTGTTTTTTTTTTTATAAAGCATGGTTAGGAGTCGGGATAGCTTGGTTGATTGTATATTCTAGTTAGCTGAGGAGTTGTGAGGCTGGGGGGATTACCAGATGGTTATAAAAATGTAGTGTGTGTGGTAAACTTATTAGTCCTGGGTTTATTACTTTTCATTCACTTTTTATATATTCATGGAAATATTTTCAATGTCATGTAAATTAAACAACTAGCATTTGGAAACTGATTATACAGTAGATATGATGGAGGACGTGACATGTTTGATTGCATTTTTGAGAGTCTGAACTTTCATTNCTTGATGAAAGTGAAAGAGAAGAGTGAAAAATTTGGCTTAAAACTCAACATTCAACAAACAAAGATCATGGCATCCAGTCCCATCAATTCATGGAAAATAGATGGGGAAACAATGGAAACAGAGACAGAATTTATTTTCTTTGTCTCCAAAATCACTGCAGATGTTGACTGCAGCCATGAAATTAAAAGACACTTGCTCCTTGGAAGAAAAACTATGACCAACCTAGATAGCATATTAAAAAGCAGAGACATTACGTTGTGACAAAAGTCTACGAGCTATGATTAGAGCTATGATTTTTCCAGTAGTCATGTATGATTGTGAGAGCTGAACCATAAAGAAGATTAAGCATCAAAGAAATGACGTTTTTGAACTGTCATCATAGAGAAGACGCTTGAGAGTCCCTTTTACTGCAAGGAGATCAAACCAGTCAATCCTGAAGGAAATCAACCCTGAGTATTTTTTTGAAGGCTTAATGCTGAAGATCCAATACTTTGACCATCTGATGTGAAGAGCCAACTCATTAGAAAAGAGCCTGATATTGGGGAAGATTGAAGGCAGGAAGAGAAGGAGATGACAGGATGAGAAAGCTGGATGGCATCAGCAACTCAATGAACATGAGTTTCAACAAGCTCTGGGAGATGGTGAAGGACCAGGAAGCCTGGCGTGCTGCAGTCCACAGATTCACAGAGTCAGACATGAGTGAGTGACTGAACAACAGCAACAAATTTTCCCTGAGTTTAATTGTTGCTAATTGCTTTTTTCTTGTTGTTTACTAAGTACTGTAATTTTGCAGTATCCTCCTTGTGATTTTTAAGATTTATTTTGCTCAATTCACAATAGTTCAGTCACTCAGTCGTGTCTGACTCTGTGAGACCCCATGGACTGCAACACGCCAGGCCTCCCTGTCCATCACCAACTGCTGAAGTTTACTCAAACTCTGTTCATTGAGTCGGTGATGCCATCCAACCATCTGATCCTCTGTCGTCCCCTTCTCTTTCTGCCTTCAATCTTTCCCAGCATCAGAGTCTTATCGAATAAGTTAGTTCTTCACAACAGGTGGCCAAAGTATTGGAGTTTCAACTTCAGCATCACTCTTTACAATGAACACTCAAGACTGATCTCCTTTAGGATGGACTGGTTGGATCTCCTTGCAGTCCAAGGGACTCTCACGAGTCTTCTCCAAACCAGAGTTCAAAAACATCATTTTTTCAGTGCTCAGCTTTCTTTATAATCCAACTCTCATATCCATACATGACTACTGGAAAAACCATAGCTTTGACTAGACAGACCTTTGTTGGCAAAGTAATCTCTCTGCTTTTTAATATGCTGTCTAGGTTGGTCATAACTTTTCTTCCAAAGAGCAAGTGTTTTTTTGTTTTGTTTTGTTTTAATTTCACGGCTGCATTTACCATCTGCAGTGATTTTGGAGCCCCCCAAAAAATAAGAAGTCAGCCACTGTTTCCACTGTTTCTCCACCTATTTGCCGTGAAGTGATGGGACTGGATGCCATGATCTTAGTTTTCTGAATGTTGAGTTTTAAGCCAACTTTTTCGCTTCCCTCTTTCACTTTCATCAAGAGACCCTTTAGTTCTTCTTCACTTTCTGCCACGAGGGTGGTATCATCTGTATATCTGAGGTTATTGATATTTCTCCCGGAAATCCTGATTCCAGCTTGGGTTTCATCCAGCCCAGTGTTTCTCATGATGTACTCTGCATAGAAGTTAAATAAGCAAGGTGACAATATACAGTGTTGATGTACTCCTTTTCCAATTTGGAACCAGTCTGTTGTTTCATGCCCAGTTCTAACTGTTGCCTCTTTCCCTGCATACAGATTTCTCAAGAGGTAGGTCAGGTGGTCTGATATTCCTATCTCTAGAATAATTTTCCAGAGTTTATTGTCCACACATCAAAGGCTTTGGCATAGTCAATAAGGCAGAAGTAGATATTTTTCTGGAAATGTTTTGCTTTTTCAGTGATTCAAAAGATGTTAAAAATTTGGTTCTTTGGTTCCTCTACCTTTTCTAAATTCAGCTTGAACATCTGGAAGTTCACAATTCACATACTATTGAAGCCTGGCTTGGAGAATTTTGTGTATTACTTTACCAGCGTGTGAGATGACTGCAATTATGTAGTAGTTTGAGCATTCTTTGGCACTGCCTTTCTTTGGGACTGGAATGAAAGACACTGTGGCCACTGCTGAGTTTTCCAAATTTGGTGGCATGTTGAGTGCAGCACTTTCACAGCATCACCTTTTAGGATTTGAACCAGCTCAACTGGAATTCCATCACCTCCACTAGATTTTTCTTAGTGATGTTTCCTAAGGCCCATTTGACTTTGCATTCCAGGATGTCTGGTTCTACGTTGGTGATCACACCATCGTGATTATCTGGGTTGTAAAGATCTTTTCTGTATAGTTCTGTGTATTCTTGCCACCTCTTCTCCATATCTTCTGCCTCTGTTAGGTCCATACCATTTCTGTCCTTTACTGAGCCCATCTTTGCATGAAATGTTCCCTTGGTGTTTCTAATTTTCTTGAAGAGCTCTCTAAACATTCTCATTCTATTGTTTTCCTCTATTTCTTTGCATTGATAGCTGAGGAAGGCTTTCTTATCTCTACTTGTTATTCTTTGGAACTCTGCATTCAGATGCTTATATCTTTCCTTTTCTCCTTTGCCTTTTGCTTCTCTTCTATTCACAGCTATTTGTAAGGCTTCCTTAGACAACCATTTTCCCTTTTTGCATCTCTTTTCTTCTATATCCAGTACTATGACACAATCAACTAGTCCCATACATCATTTAAGGACTCAAAAGATAGTCTAAGATCTTTGGACTAGTTGACTGCTCAGTCATGTTAATAATTACTTTGGTCAAAACAAATGCAATTTTTGTGCCTTCAAAAAACTTTTGAGTGTCTAATTTTATAAATTCTTTAAATAATCATTAGGACATAGTAATTTTTTCTTGTTATAAACGTTGGAAAAAGGTATATTTTTAAATGTACCACCTTTAGAGTCACAGATTGTTATTTAAAATATTAAAATCTGGTTAAACATCAAGCACTTCTCAAAATTAACTAAATCAGGAATATTGCCCATGTTGGCAACTCTGAATAGATCTGTAAAGACATTCCACAAGTCTAACCCTGCAAATTGTGATGTTTCAGTCACTAAAGCAGTTAATTTGATCATCTAGTGAATAAGCATCTACCTTGAGCCTACTATGAGCTTGTCAGAAGGTAGAAGATGCAATAATTCATAGACTCTTCAATGAGTGTAGTGAATAGATAGACCCATAGTCTAATAAATGAATTAATAACATCCAGGTACCCAAAACATCCATTAATTATTATAATAACAATTTATAAAAAGTCATGTTTTGTTCAACAAACACCCATGCTGTGAAATGAAAACATCTCTATGGAGAATAAAAAGCCAAAATGGTATCTCATAAAATATTAAAAATTCCCTCAGTATCCATGCATTAATAATATCTCAGGTAATTTAGAAAATACTCAAAAAACTAAAAATAGTGTCCCCATCTAATCCAGCAATCTTACTTCTGAGATCAGTTCAGTTCAGTTCAGTTCAGTCACTCAGTCCTGTCCGACTCTTTGCGATCCCATAAATCGCAGCACACCAGGCCTCCCTGTCCATCACCAACTCCCAGAGTTCACTCANGTGGGAATGCAAACTAGTACAGCCACTATGGAGAACAGTGTGGAGATTCCTTAAGAAATTGCAAATAGAACTGCCTTATGACCCAGCAATCCCACTGCTGGGCATACACACCGAGGAAACCAGAATAGAAAGAGACACATGTACCCCAATGTTCATTGCAGCACTGTTTATAATAGCCAGGACATGGAAACAACCTAGATGTCCATCAGCGGATGAATGGATAAGAAAGCTGTGGTGCATATACACAATGGAGTATTACTCAGCCATTAAAAAGAATACATTTGAATCAGTTCTAATAAGATGGATGAAACTGGAACCAATTATACAGAGTGAAGTAAGCCAGAAAGAAAAACACCAATACAGTATACTAACACATATATATGGAATTTAGAAAGATGGTAATGAGGACCCTGCATGCAAGACAGCAAAAAAGATACAGATGTGTAGAGCGGACTTATGGACTCTGAGGGAGAAGGAGAGGGAGAGGGAAAGGGAAGGATGATTTGGGAGAATAGCATTGAAATATGTATGCTTTCATGTAAGAAATGAATTGCCAGTCTATGTTCAATGCAGGATGCAGGATGCTTGGGGCTGGTGTATGGGGATGATCTGGAGGGAAGATGTTGGGGGGGAGTTGGGAGGGGGGTTCATGTTTGGGAGTTCGTGTAAATAAATAAATAAATAAATAAATAAAAACAAAGAAACAGCAAAAAAAAAAAAAGAAAGAAAGTGAAAGAGGAGAGTGAAAACGTTGGCTCAAAGCTCAACATTCAGAAAACGAAGATCATGGCATCTAGCCCCATCACTTCATGGGAAATAGGTGGGGAAACAGTGGAAACAGTGTCAGACTTTATTTTTGGGGGCTCCAAAATCACTTCAGATGGTGATTGCAGCCATGAAATTAAAAGACGCTTACTCCTTGGAAGAAAAGTTGTGACCAACCTAGATAGCATATTAAAAAGCAGAGACATTACTTTGCCAACAAAGGTCCGTCTAGTCAAGGCTATGATTTTTCCTGTGGTCATGTATGGATGTGAGAGTTGTAGCGTGAAGAAAGCCGAGCACAGAAAAATTGATGCTTTTGAACTGTGGTGTTGGAGAAGACTCTTGAGAGTCCTTTGGACTGCAAGGAAATCCACCCAGTCCATTCTGAAGGAGATCAGCTCTGGAATTTCTTTGGAGAGAATGATGCTGAAGCTGAAACTCCAGTACTTTGGCCACCTCATGCAAAGAGTTGACTCATTGGAAGGGACTCTGATGCCGGGAGGGATTGGAGGCAGGAGGAGAAGGGGACTATAGAGGAAGAGATGGCTGGATGGCATCACTGACTCTATGGACATGAGTCTGAGTGAACTTCGGGAGTTGGTGATGGAGAGGGAGGCCTGGCGTGCTGCGATTCATGAGGTTGCAAAGAGTCGAACATGACTGAGAGACTGAACTGAACTGAACTGATGAAAATGTGGACTACTATGGTTTACCTAATGCCTGCTGCTGCCAAGTCGCTTCAATTGTGTCTGACTCTGTGCGACCCCATAAACAGCAGCTCACCAGGCTCCTCCATACCTTGGATTCTCAAGGCAAGATTACTTGAGTGGCTTGCCATTGCCTTCTCCATGGTGTACCTAATGGACAAGGCTTTTTTTTCTATCTAGATTCCCTTCCATTGGTAATGAATTAGCTTAGATTGCTTGAGACTCCTACTCAGCAGGTGCTTTTATAAGATGGACCTCATCATACCTCTTCTCACTTCCTAGTTTATGCCTCTCCTTATAACTGCACCTAGCACCTAAGCCAGATAATCAGAATATTTCATTCTCTTGCTGTATCTCCTCCTCCCACCTCCAACCCTCTGTTTTAAGCCGTGTTTCAGTCCTGACAAGCATATACACATTGTATTATCTGCCATCTTCATTGGCCTTTTCCAGGAGCAAATGATTAAAATAAAATGTAAGATCTGGAGGGAAGATGTGGGGTGGGAGGTGGGAGGGGGGTTCATGTTTGGGAGTTCATGTAAAAAAATAAATAAATACAAAAAAAAAAGAAAGATTGCCGGGAGAAATATCAATAACCTCAGATATGCTGATGACACCACCCTGATGGCAGAAAGTGAGGAGGAGCTAAAAAGTCTCTTGATGAAAGTGAAGGAGGAGAGCGAAAAAAATTAATTAATTAATTAATTAAATAAAATGTAAAAGCTAAACAGAAACATTCTCTATACCTGTTCAAGTTACACAAAAAAATCTCCATTTTCAATAACTAGAATATATAATTATACACTTTAAAAATGCTAATTCATCAAAATAGAGAATAATTATGCAATGAAATAGAGAAAAACAGTCCTAATGGTTTTCTATACACTGTACAAATAGTTTGTAACTACAGTGTTCCAGGAACTATATTATAAGAAGTATTATCATCATCATTATTTTATAGATGATAAAATGTTGAAGCATGAGATAGTCAGGTTATTTGTGCAAAATTACATAGCAATTAAAAAGCAAAGTTGAGATTCAAATTTAGCTTAGAAAACAGAGTCCAGGCACCTAACTCCTTCATGACAAGTAAAGGCTTATTTTTTTTTAATTGGAAGTTAATTACTTTACAATATTGTACTGGTTTTGCCATATATCAACATGAATCTACCACAGGTATACACTTGTTCCCCATCCTGACCCCCCTTCCACCTCCCTTCCTATACCATCCCTCTGGGTCATCCCAGTGCACCAGCCCCAACATCCAGTGTCATGCATCAAACCTGGACTGGCGATTCATTTCATATATGATATTATACATGTTTCAATGCCATTCTCCCAAATCATCCCACCCTCTCCCTCTCCCACAGAGTCCAAAAAAACTGTTATAAACATCTGTGTCTCTTTTACTGTCTTTCATACAGGGTTATCATTACCAAGTTTCTAAATTCCATATATATGTGTTAGTATACTGTATTGGTGTTTTTCTTTCTGGCTTACTTCACTCTGTATAATAGGCTTCAGGTTCATCCACCTCATTAGAACTGATTCAAATGAATTATTTTTAATGGTTGAGTAATACTCTATTGTGTATATGTACCACAGCTTTCTTATCCATTTATCTGCTGATGGACATCTAGGTTGCTTCCACACCCTTGCTATTATAAACATTGCTGTGATGAACATTTGGGTTCACGTGTCTCATTCAATTCTGGTTTCCTCGGTGTGTATGCCCTGCAGTGGGATTGCTGGGTCATAAGGCAGTTTTATTTCCAGTCAAGTGAGACTGTGTGATCCCATGGACTGTAGCTTCCCAGGCTCCTCTGTCCATTTAATTTTCCAGGCAAGAGTGCTGGAGTGAGTTGTCATTTCCTTCTCCAGGGGCATCTTCCTGACCCGGGGATCTAACTTGGGTCTCCCACATTGCAGGCAGATGCATAACCTTCTGAGCCACCAGGGAAGCCCAGCTTATAAGTACCACTAAATTGTCAAGTGAAAACAAAATTACACAACCTAAAAGTTGAGAATTATGTTTTGTTTGGCAGACCAAACTGAGGACTTAAGGCAAGGAGGCAGTCTCTAAGAAATCTCTGTAGGACCACTTCATAGAGGTAAGAGAGGACTCAGGATACATAGGAGTTTTGCAGAAAGATCAGGTAGTGAAACTTTAAAAGATATCTATTAACACAGAAAAAGATTCACAGACTTTGAAAAATAAGCTTATGGTTCGACTCTTTGCGACCCCATGAATCATAGCACCCAAGCCTCCCTGTCCATCACCAATTCCCAGAGTTCACACAGACTCACGTCCATCGAATCAGTAATGCCATCCAGTCATCTCATCCTCTTTCATCCCCTTCTCCTCCTGCCCCCAATCCCTCCCAGCATCAGAGTCTTTTCCAATGAGTCAACATTCGCATGAGGTGGCCATAGTACTGGAGTTTCAGCTTTAGCATCATTCCTTCCAAAGAACACCCAGGGCTGATCTCTTTTAGAATGGACTTGTTGCATCTCCTTGCAGTCCAAGGGACTCTCAAGAGTCTTTTCCAACACCACAGTTCAAAAGCATCAATTCTTCCGTGCTCAGCTTTCTTCACAGTCCAACACTCACATCCATATATAACCACAGGAAAAACTATAGCCTTGACTAGACGGACATTTGTTCTCAAGTAATGTCTCTGCTTTTCAATATGCTATCTAGGTTGGTCATAACTTTTCTCCCAAGGAGTAAGCATCTTTTAATTTCATGGCTGAAGTCACCATCTGCAGTGATTTTGGAGCCCAAGAAAATAAAGTCTGACACTGTTTCCACTGTTTCCCCATCTATTTCCCATGAAGTGATGGGACCAGATGCCATGATCTTCGTTTTCTGAATGCTGAGCTTTAAGCCAACTTTGTCCACTCTCCTCTTTCACTTTCATCAAGAGGCTCTTTAGTTCCTCTTCACTTTCTGCCATAAGAGGGTGTCATCTGCATATCTGAGGTTATTGATATTTCTCCCGGCAATCTTGATTCCAGCTTGTGCTTCCTCCAGCCCAGCGTTTCTCATGATGTACTCTGCATATAAGTTAAATAAGCAGAGTGACAATATACAGCCTTGACCTACTCCTTTTCCTATTTGGAACCAGTCTGTTGTTCCATGTGCAGTTCTAACTGTTGCTTCCTGACCTGCATATAGGTTTCTCAAGAGGCAGGTCAGGTGGTCTGGCATTCCCTTCTCTTTCAGAATTTTCCACAGTTTATGGTGATCCACACAGTCAAAGGCTTTGGCAGAGTCAATAAAGCAGAAATAAATCTTTTTCTGCAACTTTTTTGCTTTTTTGAGGATACAGTGGATGTTGGCAATTTGATCTCTGGTTCCTCTGCCTTTTCTAAAACCGGCTGGAACATCTGGAAGTTCACAGTTCATGTATTGCCGAAGCCTGGCTTGGAGAATTTTGAGCACTATTTTACTAGCGTGTGAGATGAGTACAATTGTGTGGTAGTTTGAGCATTCTTTGGCATTGTCTTTCTTTGGGATTGGAATGAAAACTGACCTTTTCCAGTCCTGTGGCCACTGCTGAGTTTTCCAAATGTGCTGGCATATTGAGTGCAGCACTTTCATAGCATCATCTTTCAGGACTTGAAATAGCTCAACTGGAATTCCATAACCTCCACTACCTTTGTTCGTAGTGATTCTTTCTAAGGCCCACTTGACTTCACATTCCAGGATATCTGGCTCTAGGTGAGTGATCACACCATCGTGATTATCTTGGTCATGAAGCTCTTTTTTGTACAGTTCTTCTGTGTATTCTTGCCACCTCTTCTTAATATCTTCTGCTTCTGTTAGGTCCATATCATTTCTGTCCTTTANCCAGGGCTGATCTCTTTTAGAATGGACTTGTTGCATCTCCTTGCAGTCCAAGGGACTCTCAAGAGTCTTTTCCAACACCACAGTTCAAAAGCATCAATTCTTCCGTGCTCAGCTTTCTTCACAGTCCAACACTCACATCCATATATAACCACAGGAAAAACTATAGCCTTGACTAGACGGACATTTGTTCTCAAGTAATGTCTCTGCTTTTCAATATGCTATCTAGGTTGGTCATAACTTTTCTCCCAAGGAGTAAGCATCTTTTAATTTCATGGCTGAAGTCACCATCTGCAGTGATTTTGGAGCCCAAGAAAATAAAGTCTGACACTGTTTCCACTGTTTCCCCATCTATTTCCCATGAAGTGATGGGACCAGATGCCATGATCTTCGTTTTCTGAATGCTGAGCTTTAAGCCAACTTTGTCCACTCTCCTCTTTCACTTTCATCAAGAGGCTCTTTAGTTCCTCTTCACTTTCTGCCATAAGAGGGTGTCATCTGCATATCTGAGGTTATTGATATTTCTCCCGGCAATCTTGATTCCAGCTTGTGCTTCCTCCAGCCCAGCGTTTCTCATGATGTACTCTGCATATAAGTTAAATAAGCAGAGTGACAATATACAGCCTTGACCTACTCCTTTTCCTATTTGGAACCAGTCTGTTGTTCCATGTGCAGTTCTAACTGTTGCTTCCTGACCTGCATATAGGTTTCTCAAGAGGCAGGTCAGGTGGTCTGGCATTCCTTTCTCTTTCAGAATTTTCCACAGTTTATGGTGATCCACACAGTCAAAGGCTTTGGCAGAGTCAATAAAGCAGAAATAAATGTTTTTCTGCAACTTTTTTGCTTTTTTGAGGATACAGTGGATGTTGGCAATTTGATCTCTGGTTCCTCTGCCTTTTCTAAAACCGGCTGGAACATCTGGAAGTTCACAGTTCATGTATTGCCGAAGCCTGGCTTGGAGAATTTTGAGCACTATTTTACTAGCGTGTGAGATGAGTACAATTGTGTGGTAGTTTGAGCATTCTTTGGCATTGTCTTTCTTTGGGATTGGAATGAAAACTGACCTTTTCCAGTCCTGTGGCCACTGCTGAGTTTTCCAAATGTGCTGGCATATTGAGTGCAGCACTTTCATAGCATCATCTTTCAGGACTTGAAATAGCTCAACTGGAATTCCATAACCTCCACTACCTTTGTTCGTAGTGATTCTTTCTAAGGCCCACTTGACTTCACATTCCAGGATATCTGGCTCTAGGTGAGTGATCACACCATCGTGATTATCTTGGTCATGAAGCTCTTTTTTGTACAGTTCTTCTGTGTATTCTTGCCACCTCTTCTTAATATCTTCTGCTTCTGTTAGGTCCATATCATTTCTGTCCTTTATTGAGCCCATCTTTGCATGAAATATTATCTTGGTGTCTCTCATTTTCTTGAAGAGAACTCTAGTCTTTCCCATTCTGTTGTTTTCCTCTATTTCTTTGCATTGGTGGCTGAGGAAGGTTTTCTTATAGTTACCAAAGGGGAAACATGGGGGCAGAGAGGGAAAAATAAGGAATTTAGGATTAATGCATAAACACTACTATTTATAAAACAGATAATCAACAAGGACTTTAGTGTGTAGCACAGGGAACTCTACTCAATATTTTGTAATATCCTATATAGATAAAGTATTTTAAAAGAATGGATATGTGTATATTTATAAATGAATCTGTTTTCTATACAACTGAAATCAACACAACAAATCAACTATAATATACAATGAAAATCAGACATCTCAGATTAATGGATTTAGTGTTTTTCTATGTATGGAAAGATGCAAGAGTCTGGGCTTATGGAAATTATTCTTTTGATATGCCCCTCAGCTCACTGGGGCCAGTATCCTGTGCTTTTCTATTCTGAGTCTCCTCAGGATACATCCCTGGGAGTAGCCTAAGCAACTGACTGCTTGATGGTAGGCATCTTGTTTCTGTCCTGATTTCCCTGAGGATTTAGCATCAGAAGCAACTGTAATGTGATGGCTTGATGGCTGAATCATCCTTTGTTTATGGATATGACAGGCAACATTTTTTTCACTGATATATTCGTAGAAGAGGGGAGCAAAGCACTGTGGAACAGGAGAGTAAAATGACTCAAGCCCACTCTTGTCCAGGCTAACAGTGGCCTTGGATATAAGAGGAAAGGTATTCTATGTAGGGGGACCTCTTGTTACTTTGTAAGTGATGTTGCACTTAGGGGAAGGTTCTTTGCTCCTGAAAAGCCCTATCTTCACAGAAATGAGTTTGCACTGGCCATGTTTATATAATTTCTACCTCCGTCTCAAAAAGAGTGGAGTTGCTTCTATTTCCTGTCTCTTGCATTCTTCATTCTCTCAAATACTCTCAGAAATACTGCCCTCTGTACATTTAAGCCAATATTGCCTCTGTCCTTCCTCTTCCACCATTTTCTGTTTAGGTATATTCCACCTTATGCTACATAGGATCTTTTTTTCTTTACTTGCAAAATAAAAGCTACTCACCGTAAGTGCCTTATTTTCACAGTGCTTCCTGCTAAATCCTGCACAGCAAAACAACTTAAGCAAATGGAAGAGTTAAATGTTAAAAATAGGGGGAAAAGGTATGAAGAAATCTTGAGATAAATTAGAGTATAGGGTAGATTATTTTCAAACATGATGAATCAGAGGTTAAAGCCATAGAGAATTTTAAACAATTCAGATTCCTTAAAGATACACTAATGATTCAGGAAAGTAACTGAAAGTGCCCTTCCAGGACAAGTGTTTCTCCATAAGCTGAGTTCCCAAATCAGTTGAAGCTTCATGATGTGAATTTCCTGCTTCATGAGGGCAGTCACACACCTATTACTATCATTCTTTCTTTTCAGAGCAAGATGTTCGCAGTTTCAATGATATGGGAAAGGTATAAGGGCAGGAATTCCTGTAGCTTAATGAGTGATACCCACAGAAAGTCCAAATTGAAAGAAAAATAGATTCTTATCTGTTGTCCAGTACTCGTTTCCCCAAACTTCACAACCTGGAAATATGCATTCACTGTAAAACTTTGATCTCTGTTAAAACACAAATTTTTACGGCAGTATTCAATCACATGAGTCATTTTCAACTATGTTTAAAGAGAATTAGCAGATCACATCCTATGAAATGGTTAAAGTAGAAAGAAAGGAGAAATATTCATGAGGCTATGAGAAACCTGGATTAAAGACAAGACTTAAAGATCCTAAGATGGAAGTTCTAAAATCAATGTACTATCTTATAAAATAATTTTTCAAAACTTTTCTTAATCTGTATCTTCTTAAAGCCATTTTGTTTAAAGAGAAACAGTACTGAGGAAAAGAAAAGGAAAGGAAAGAGGAAAGATGCAAAAAAGGAGAAATCAAAGAAACTAATGTGTCAAATATGAATTATGTACTAGATAAGTATTGTGACTTTTCATTGTTGAAATTTATTGTTTTATATTGGCACACATTCGTAAATAAATGTGCTGCTGCTGCTGCTGCTGCTAAGTCGCATCAGTCCTGTCCGACTCTGTGCAATCCCATACATAGCAGCTCACCAGGCTCCCCCTTGGATTCTCCAGGCAAGAATACTGGAGTGGGTTGTCATTGCCTTCTCCAAAATAAATGTGAGTATGTTATATATCATTTTAATGCACATTTCTTGCTCTACATTTTCTTACTATTGAATTGTTACTTGCTGTTTATTTTACATTTATTTTGAACTATAGAAATGATGTTACACAAAAAGCAAATTTGAATGATTTTTTATTCAAGTTCAAAATTAGTCATAAAGCAGCAGAGACAACTCGCAACATCAATAATGCATTTGGCCAAAGCACTGCTAATGAATGTATGGTGCAGTGATGGTTCAAGAAGTTTTACAAGTGAGCTGAGAGTCTTGAAGATGAATAGTGCAATGGTTGACTATTGGAAGTTGACAAAAAACAAAGCATCATCAAAGTTGATCCTCTTACAACTACACACAAAATTGCTGAAGAACTTGAAATCATCCATTCTACAGTTGCTCAGCATTTGAAGCAACCAGGAAAGATGAAAAAAAAAAAAAAAACTCGATAAGGGGTGCTTTATGAGCTGACCACAAATAAAAAACTTGTCATTTTGAAGTGTCATCTTCTCTTATTCTGCACAACAACAGTGAACCATTTCTCAATCAGATTGTGATGTGCAACAGAAAGTGGATTTTGTATGACAGCCAGTGACAACCAGCTCAGTAGCTGGACCAAGGAGAAGTTCCAGAGCACTTCCCAAAGCCAAACTTGCCCCACAAAAGTCCATGATCACTGTTTGGTGGCCCGCTACTGGTCTGATCCACTACAGCTTTCTTAATTCCAGCAGAACCATTACATCTGAGAAGTATACTCAGCAAATTGATGAAATGGACCAAAAACTGCAATGCCCGCAGCCAGCATTGGTCAATAGAATGGGTCTAATTCTTCATGACAACACCCAATTGCTCGTCACACAACCAATGCTTCAAAAATGGAATAAATTAGGCTACAAAATTTTGCCTCATCTGCCATATTCACACTGTTACTGAGACTGAACTCACACTGCTTACTTCAGGATAAGGCAATGAATTTGAGAGATGAGGTGTTGAGGCAGAAAATGTGTCTTTAATACAAGAAGATGGCACATTAACATCTCAAAATAACCATCTATAAGAATCTGGATGGCAAGTTCTTTTATGGATCAAAGATGAGGCGGAGGTGAGGAAATAAAGTCAAAAAGGCCTTTAATCTTAGAAGTATCTCCTATAATGACAAGCCTTAGGCAGGGGGATGTGTTGATTTCTTCTTGCAACCTACAGGTAAACAGGGTTATAAACAAAGTCACTTTAGTTTAACCATTTAACTGGCAGAGAGACAGAGTTTTCTGAGGCATTATATATGATTATAATTTTTTTAAAAAAGCAAGTCAAAGAAATAGTTTCAACATGGAGTCACAACTGACTTCTCTCTGCCACAACCTGATCTCTCACCAACTGACTGCTTCTCTTCAAACATCTCAACAACATTTTTCAGAGAAAAGGCTCCACAACCAACAGGAGACAGAAAATGCTTTCCAAGAGACTTTCAAATTCCAAAACATGGATATTTTTTCCACAGTAATAAACATTTCTCGTTGACAAAAAATGTGTTTATTTTTTGGTTCATATTTTGATTAATAAAGATGTGTTGAACCTAGTTATAGTGATTTCAAATTAATTGACCAAAACCATAATTACTTTTACACCGACCTTGTATTATTTCTAATCACTACTTTTTGAGACATTTTGTGGATCTACTTCACATATGAGGAACATGAGTCTCAAAAATATTACTTCAGTTGAAAAATGTCACTCATCTAATAAAGATTAAAGAAGAAAAATTCTGGCTGCATCCTGTCTTCAGAACTTAGGTTCTCTCCATACAGCAATGGCCATAGCCATCTTGTTTCAAATTCTCTAACTACATGGTAACATTTTAAAATCTTTAGTCAGAGAAATATACATCATTTCATTCTGTAAATAAGGACTCTAAATATACTGATGCCATGTGCTGTGCTGTGCTTCAGTCAGACTCTTCAGTCAGACTCTCAGTCTGACTCTGCAACCCCATGGACCTCAGTCCACCAGGCTCCTCTGTCCATGGGATTCTTCACGGAAGAATACTGGAGTGGGTTGCCATGCCTTCCTCCAGGGGATCTTCCTGATTCAGGGATCAAATCTGTGTCTCTTGCATCTCCTGCATTGCAGGCATATTCTTTACCACTGAGCTATGAGGAATCCCACTGATGCCCATAGGATGCAACTAATGTCTTTATTTGTGATTAGGAACATATATAAGAGAAGGAAGGAAGGCTTACTGGAAGGAGAGAAAAAGAACAGAGGCAAGAGGACATAGAAGTTCACAGGAGCTAATAAAATTGTACCTGGGTCCCACTACGATCTGCTTGAGTTGAGTGCTCATGGAATTTCCATTGACCCAGGACTCACTTACTTATGAAAAAAGATATAAAGACAAAGCTTGAATAAATATTTTAGAAATCCCACCAGGATAATTTAATGGTAAATAAACAAACAGAATCCAGTAAAAACCCTTTAGGAAAGTACCTGCTAAAATTCAATTTTTACAATGTTGAAATTCAAGAATGTCATACACAGCCTTTCTTCTTTGTTATTAAAAATTCCTAACCTGGTCTGAGCCACAGCAAGAAATATACAATGAGACTGTTCTCCTTGTGTCTAAGATTTTGGGTGGAACTCGAAGCATTGTCTCCGAAGTGTAATTTACAAAGAAAACTTGCGTGGTCATGTTCAGATAAATGTAAAGCTTCCTTTTACTTGTTTATATCACAGGACAAAGGGATCTAATCATTTATATTAACTGCAAAAATGCCTCCAGGAGATTGCATTTAAAGGAAAGATTGAATTTATAAGAACCAGGAGGCAATAGCTACACAGAACAGAGACAATTTCCATAGGAAATTTGTAAAGGCACACATATTAAAGTACACCTGTACCAAAAATATAATTCATTAATATACCTAAGAAGGTTTGAATAGCCAAAGCCATAGATGCTGAGAAATTATATTTTGCTTCCAGTTATGCAAATTGGCATGTGTATCATCAAAGAATTTTGAAGCCACGGGCTTATTAAATTCAATATTTTTCTATAATTTATGTACTCTCAGTAATACATTTTAAAATATCATTATATTTTTAAACTTAGTATTTAATAAAATATTATTTTTTCTTTACAAATTTTCTTTTTAGGAGCAGTGATTTTCCTTTAGGTGTCTCACATGAAGAGTAATCTTTTCAGAACCAACTAAGAGAAGATTCTGTCTGTGGAAAGAGTTTCCTCATCTTCTTCAGCCTCTTCAGACTGTTCATCCATTCCCTCCCTGCTACGCACACCCTGACCTCAATAGCAGGTAACACAGAATTGGTCAGAATTGCACGAATGTGTGCAGTAGAGACCACCTATTCTAAAGCCCACTGACCCTACCAATTACTCTACTTTAAGAAAATACGAAGATCACTTCTAAGCAGAAAGTCTGCTAAGCTAAGCATACTGGAGAATGGACACTTGTTCTTGCAAGTCGGCCTCAGGATAGAGCAACCAGCAGAACACCATGAGGTTAATCAATTGTGGATGGAGGGGTGGGTTCAATGGTTCCTCAAACTCTTAGGAAGGCAACTATATACTCCATACTACTAAAAAACATAAAGGAAGCTAAAGCCTACTAATAACATAAGTTTAATTCAATGCTTCATATGTTCTAATTCCTTAATAATTTCTAATGTCTCCTGTTGAGAGTTTTTAATCACTAGAATGTATAGCAACTGTGAAAGAATTTCTTTGTTGTTGTTCAGATGCTAAGTCATGTCCAACTCTTTGCAATATCTTGGACTACAGCACACCAAGTTTCCCTGTCCTTCACCATCTCCTGGAGCTTGCTCAAACTCAAGTCCATAGAGCTGGGATGCTACCCAACCATCTCATCCTCTGTTGTCCCCTTCTCCTCCTGCCTTTAATTTTTCCCAGCATCAGGGTTTTTTACAATGAGTCGGCTCTGCACATTAGGTAGCCAAAGTATCAGCTTCATCATCAGTCCTTCCAATAAATATTCAGAACTGATTTCCTTTAGGATTGACTGGTTTGATCTCCTTGCTGTCCAAGAGACTCTCAAGAATCTTTCCAACAAAACAGTTCAAAAACATCAATTCTTCGTCACTCAGTGTTCTTTATGGTCCAACTCTCACAATCCATATGTGACTTCTGGAAAACCCATAGCTTTGACTATACAAATCTTTGTTGGCAAAGTAATGTCTCTGCTGTTTAATATGCTGTCTAGATTTGTCACAGTTTTTCTTCCAAGGAGTAAGCAACTCTTTTAATTTCATGGCTCCAGTCACCATCTGCAGTGATTTTGGAGCCCAGGAAATGAAGTATTTCACTGTTTCCATTGTTTCCCCGTCTATTTCCCATGAAGTGCTAAAACCAGATGCCATGATTTTCATTTTATGAATGTTGACTTTTAAGTCACCTTTTTAACTCTCCTCTTTCACCTTTATTAAGAGGCTTTTTAATTCCTCTTCACTTTCTGACCTAAAGGTGGTATCATTTGCATATCTAAGGTTATTGATATTTCCCCAATCAATCCTGATACAACTGTGTTTCATGAAGCCTGGCATTTCACATGATATGTACCCTCCATATAAGCTAAATAAACAGGGTGACAGTATACAGCCTTGAAGCACTCATTTCCACATTTTCAACCAGCCTGTTCCATGTTCAGTTCTAATTGTTGCTTCTTGACCTTCACACAGGTTTCTCAGGAGGCAGGTTAGGTGTCTGGTATTCTCACCGCTTTAAAAATTTTCCACAGTTTTAGTTTGTTGTGATCCAGACAATCAAAAGCTTTAGCATAGTCAATGAAGCAGAAGTAGATTTTTTTTAATTGTCTTGCTTTTTCTGTGATACAATAGATATTGACAATTTGATCTGTGATTCCTTTGCCTTTGCTAATTACAGCTTGTATACATGAAAATTCTTGGTTCATATAATGTTGAAGCCTATTTGGAGGATTTTGACCATATTTCCTGACATAGGAAAGGAACTTCTAGTTGGGGCTTAGTTCTGAGCAACAAGAAGGGGCAGATTGCTAAGTGGTAAGGACTAGAGTTGAAATAAAATGCCATTGTCCTCTTATAATTCCACATAGTGTACATTTTAAGAACAAGTCAGTTCAGCTATTTAGAATGTTTATCCTCCTCTTGAGCATGATAAAAATTTTAATGTATTTCAGTTCCTCACTGATGGATCAGCACCCATTTTGCTGTCTCTTTTTTGTTGCTGTTGTTATTTGAAAATTTAGTTTCAGAGGTCTATATAAGATTTTTTTTTTCTGATGACATATGCTTAATTACACATAGTAATATGTTTATTATTTCCTCACGAAAAAGCTTTGCTGTTATTTCAAGGGCGGGGGGTAGTGGTTCACTGGAAAAGGGAATGACAAACAATTTCAGCATTCTTGCCTTGAAAATCCCATGAACAGTATGAAAAGGCAAAAAGTTATGACACTGAAAGACAAACCCCAGGTCAGTAGATGTACAACATGCTACTGGTGAAGAACAGCAAAATAATTTCAGAAAAAATGAAGAGGCTGAGCTAAAGCAGAAACAATGCCATGCTGTGCATGTACCTGGTGATGAAAGTAAAGTCCAATGCTGTAAGAACAATGTTGCATAGGAACCTAGAATCTTAGGTCTATGAATGAATATAAGTGGGAAGTGGTCAAACAAGAGATGGCAAGAGAAAACATCAATATTTCAGGAATCAGTGAGTGAAAATGGACCAGAATAGCTGAATTTAATTCAGATGACCATTATATCTACTACTGTGAGCAAGAATCCCTTGGAAGAAATGGGTAGCAATCATAATCAACAAAAGAGTCAAAAGTTCAGTACTTGAGTGAAATCTCAAAAATAACAGAACAATCTTATTCATTTCCAAGGCAAACCATTCAATATCACAGTTACCCAAATCTATGCCACAACCACTAATGCAAAAGAAGATGAATTTCAACAGTTCTATGAAGACCTACAAGATCTTCTAGAACTAACATCAGGAAAAAAAAAAAATCATTTTCATCTTAGGGTACTGCAATGCAAAAATAGGAAATCAAGAGACACCTGGAGTAACAGACAAATTTGACCTTGGAGTACAGAATGAATCAGGGCAAAGGCTAACAGTTTTGTCAAGAGAACACACTGTTCATAGCACTCTCTTCCAACAAACACTCTCTTCCAATAATAGAAGAGAAGACTCTACACACTGACATCACCAGATTGTCAATACCAAAATCAGACTGATTATATTCTTTACAGTAGAAGCTGGAGAACTTCTATGCAAGAACAAAAAACAAGACCTAGCTCTGACTGTGGCTCTGATCATGTGCTCTTTATTGTAAAAGTCAGACTTAAATTGAAAAAAGTAGGGAAAACCAATAGACCATTCAAGTATGACCTAAATCAAATCCTTTAAAATTATACAGCAGAAGTAACAAATAGATTCAAAAGATTAGTTCTGATAGACAGAGTGCCTGAGGAACTGTGAACAGAATTTTTTTTTAATTGTATAGGATGTGGTGATCAAAATCATCTTCAAGAAAAAGAAAGGCAACAAGGGAAAACAGTTATCTCAGGAGGCCTTACAAATAGCTGAGAAAGAGAAAAGAAAGGCAGGTAAAAAGAAAAGATATACCCATCTTGATGAGAGTTTCAAAGCATAACAGAGAGAGAAAAGAAAGCCTAAGGGAACAATGTAAATAAATAGAGGAAAACAACAGAATACAAAAGACTAGTGATCTCTTCAAGAAAATTTGAGATACCAAGGGAAAATTTCATGCAAAGTTGGGCCCAATAAAGGACATAAATGGTATTGACCTAACAGAAGCAAAAGATATTGAGGACAGCAGAAGTGTACAAAAAGGTCTTAATGACCCAAATAACCACAATGGTGTGATCACTCTCCTACAACCAGACAACTTGAAGCATGAATCCACATGTTTTCTATGAAGCATTACTACAAACAAACTTAGTGGTGTTGGTGGAATTCCAGTTGAGTTATTTAAAATCCTAAATGATGCTGCTGTTAAAATTTCTACATTCAATATATCAGCAAATTTAGAAAACTCAGCAGTGGTCAGAGGACTGAAAAATATCAGTTTTCATTCCAATCCCAAAGAAAAGCAATGCCAAAAATGCTCAAGCTACTGCACAATTGCACTCATATCACATACTAGGAAAGCAATGCTCAAAATTCTTCAAGCTAGGCATAAACTGTACATAAATCTAGAACTTCCAGATGTGCAAGCTGGATTTAAAAATAGCAGAGGAAACAGAGATCAAGTTGGCAACATCTGTTGGATCATAGAAAAAGCAAGGGACCCCAGAAGAACGTGTATTTCTGCTTCATTTGACTACACTAAAGCCTTTGACGTGTGGATCACAACAAATTGTGGAAAATTCTTAAAGAGATGAGAATACCAGACCACCTGACCTGTCTCTTGAGAAACCTGAATGCACGTCAAGAAGCAACAGCTGGAACCAGATATGGAACAACAGAATGGTTCCAAATTGGAAAAGTTGTACGTCAAGGTTGTATTTTGTCACCTTTTTTATTTAACTTATATGGAAAGTACATCATGCAAAATGCCAGGCTGGATGAAGTTCAAGTTGAAATCAAGATTCCCAGAGGAAAAGTCATCATCCTAATAGCAGAAGTGAAGAGGAACTAAAGAGCCTCTTGATGAAAGTGAAGAAGAAAGTGAAAAAGCTGGCTTAAAACCAATACAATATTGTAAAGTGATTAACCTCCAATTAAAATAAATAAATTTATATTAAAAAAAAAAAACTCAACACTCAGAAAACTAAGATCACCACATCCCTTCCCATCACTTCATGGAAAATAGATGGGGAAACAATGGAAACAGTGAAATACTTTATTTTCTTAGGCTCCAAAATCAATGCAGATGGTAACTGCAGCCGTGAAATTAAATGACACTTGCTCCTTGGAAGAAAAGCTATAACCAACCTAGACAGCATATTAAAAATCAGGGACATTAGTTGCCAACAAAAGTACATCTAATCAAAGCTACGGTTTTTCCAGTAGTCATGTATGGATGTGAGAGTTGGACTATGAAGAAGGCTGAATGCTGAAGGTTTGATGCATTTAAACGGTGGTGCTGGAGAGATACTTTAGAGTCCTTTCAACTGCAAGGCAATCAAACCAGTCAATCCTAAAATAAATCAGTCCTGAATATTCATTGGAAGGACTGATGCTGAAGTTGAAACTCCAATACTTTGGCCACCTGATGCGAAAAACTGACTCATTGGAAAAGACCCTGACGCTGGGAAAGATTGAAGGCAGGAGGAGAAGGGGAAGACAGAGGATGTAAAGGTTGAATGGCATCACGGACTCAATGGAAATGAGTTTGAGCAAGCTCCAGGAGTTGGTGATGGACAGGGAAGCCTGTCATGCTGCAGTTCATGGGGTCTCAGAGAGTTGGACACGACTGCATGACTGAACTGCACTAAATTTCTTTGGGCTCCAAAATTATTGTGGATGGTGACTGCAGTCAGGAAGTAAAAGACGCTTGCTCCTGAAAGAAAAGCTATGACAAACATAGGTTGCATATTAAAAACAGAGACATAACTTTGCCATCAAGGATCTGTATACTCAAAGCTATGGTTTTTCCAATATTCTTGTACAGATGTGAAAGTTGCAGCATAAAGAAGGCTGAGCACCTAAGAATTGATGCTTTTGAACTGTGGTATTGGCGAAGACTCTTGGCAGTCCTTTGGACTGCAAGGAGATTCAACCAGTCTTCCTAAAGGAAATCAACCCTGAATATGTATTGGAAGGACTGCTGCTGAAGTTGAAGTTCCAGTACTTTGGCTACATGATGGGGAGAATNTAGGGAAAACCAATAGACCATTCAAGTATGACCTAAATCAAATCCTTTAAAATTATACAGCAGAAGTAACAAATAGATTCAAAAGATTAGTTCTGATAGACAGAGTGCCTGAGGAACTGTGAACAGAATTTTTTTTTAATTGTATAGGATGTGGTGATCAAAATCATCTTCAAGAAAAAGAAAGGCAACAAGGGAAAACAGTTATCTCAGGAGGCCTTACAAATAGCTGAGAAAGAGAAAAGAAAGGCAGGTAAAAAGAAAAGATATACCCATCTTGATGAGAGTTTCAAAGCATAACAGAGAGAGAAAAGAAAGCCTAAGGGAACAATGTAAATAAATAGAGGAAAACAACAGAATACAAAAGACTAGTGATCTCTTCAAGAAAATTTGAGATACCAAGGGAAAATTTCATGCAAAGTTGGGCCCAATAAAGGACATAAATGGTATTGACCTAACAGAAGCAAAAGATATTGAGGACAGCAGAAGTGTACAAAAAGGTCTTAATGACCCAAATAACCACAATGGTGTGATCACTCTCCTACAACCAGACAACTTGAAGCATGAATCCACATGTTTTCTATGAAGCATTACTACAAACAAACTTAGTGGTGTTGGTGGAATTCCAGTTGAGTTATTTAAAATCCTAAATGATGCTGCTGTTAAAATTTCTACATTCAATATATCAGCAAATTTAGAAAACTCAGCAGTGGTCAGAGGACTGAAAAATATCAGTTTTCATTCCAATCCCAAAGAAAAGCAATGCCAAAAATGCTCAAGCTACTGCACAATTGCACTCATATCACATACTAGGAAAGCAATGCTCAAAATTCTTCAAGCTAGGCATAAACTGTACATAAATCTAGAACTTCCAGATGTGCAAGCTGGATTTAAAAATAGCAGAGGAAACAGAGATCAAGTTGGCAACATCTGTTGGATCATAGAAAAAGCAAGGGACCCCAGAAGAACGTGTATTTCTGCTTCATTTGACTACACTAAAGCCTTTGACGTGTGGATCACAACAAATTGTGGAAAATTCTTAAAGAGATGAGAATACCAGACCACCTGACCTGTCTCTTGAGAAACCTGAATGCAGGTCAAGAAGCAACAGCTGGAACCAGATATGGAACAACAGAATGGTTCCAAATTGGAAAAGTTGTACGTCAAGGTTGTATTTTGTCACCTTTTTTATTTAACTTATATGGAAAGTACATCATGCAAAATGCCAGGCTGGATGAAGTTCAAGTTGAAATCAAGATTCCCAGAGGAAAAGTCATCATCCTAATAGCAGAAGTGAAGAGGAACTAAAGAGCCTCTTGATGAAAGTGAAGAAGAAAGTGAAAAAGCTGGCTTAAAACCAATACAATATTGTAAAGTGATTAACCTCCAATTAAAATAAATAAATTTATATTAAAAAAAAAAACTCAACACTCAGAAAACTAAGATCACCACATCCAGTCCCATCACTTCATGGAAAATAGATGGGGAAACAATGGAAACAGTGAAATACTTTATTTTCTTAGGCTCCAAAATCAATGCAGATGGTAACTGCAGCCGTGAAATTAAATGACACTTGCTCCTTGGAAGAAAAGCTATAACCAACCTAGACAGCATATTAAAAATCAGGGACATTAGTTGCCAACAAAAGTACATCTAATCAAAGCTACGGTTTTTCCAGTAGTCATGTATGGATGTGAGAGTTGGACTATGAAGAAGGCTGAATGCTGAAGGTTTGATGCATTTAAACGGTGGTGCTGGAGAGATACTTTAGAGTCCTTTCAACTGCAAGGCAATCAAACCAGTCAATCCTAAAATAAATCAGTCCTGAATATTCATTGGAAGGACTGATGCTGAAGTTGAAACTCCAATACTTTGGCCACCTGATGCGAAAAACTGACTCATTGGAAAAGACCCTGACGCTGGGAAAGATTGAAGGCAGGAGGAGAAGGGGAAGACAGAGGATGTAAAGGTTGAATGGCATCACGGACTCAATGGAAATGAGTTTGAGCAAGCTCCAGGAGTTGGTGATGGACAGGGAAGCCTGTCATGCTGCAGTTCATGGGGTCTCAGAGAGTTGGACACGACTGCATGACTGAACTGCACTAAATTTCTTTGGGCTCCAAAATTATTGTGGATGGTGACTGCAGTCAGGAAGTAAAAGACGCTTGCTCCTGAAAGAAAAGCTATGACAAACATAGGTTGCATATTAAAAACAGAGACATAACTTTGCCATCAAGGATCTGTATACTCAAAGCTATGGTTTTTCCAATATTCTTGTACAGATGTGAA
Source organism: Oreotragus oreotragus (assembly GCA_006410675.1). Classification (NCBI taxonomy): domain Eukaryota; kingdom Metazoa; phylum Chordata; class Mammalia; order Artiodactyla; family Bovidae; genus Oreotragus; species Oreotragus oreotragus. The sequence goes on from SJYX01014294.1 coordinate 92,964, forward strand.
AGTTGCAGCATAAAGAAGGCTGAGCACCTAAGAATTGATGCTTTTGAACTGTGGTATTGGCGAAGACTCTTGGCAGTCCTTTGGACTGCAAGGAGATTCAACCAGTCTTCCTAAAGGAAATCAACCCTGAATATGTATTGGAAGGACTGCTGCTGAAGTTGAAGTTCCAGTACTTTGGCTACATGATGGGGAGAATGGACTCATGGGAAATACTCTGATGCTGGGAAGTTTTGAGGGTAGAAACAGGTATCAGTAGAAGACAATATGGTTGGATGGCCTCATCAACTCAATGAACATGAGTTTGAGCAGACTGTGGGGGATGGTGAAAGAAAGGGAAGCCTGGAGTGCTACAGTCCAGGGGGTCACAAAGAACTGGTCACAACTTAACTCCTGAAAAATAAGAAGACATATTTTTGTTATTATTTATTTAATGTCCTTCTTTATATATTTGTTCACACTTCTTATTGAAAAAGTACATCCCTTAGAGATTATTTTAGAGATTATATGTGAAACATAACTCAGTCTTTATCTAAATTTGTCTTTATTTCTCACAACTCTTGATGAAGATTGACCGATGACAGAAGTTAATTTACCAGACACTCTGCCTCAGTAGTGCATTAAGGAATGTGTTGTCACTGATAAGTTGTAAATTTAATTTTCTATTTTGATGGTAATAATTCACCTTTATCTATATTTTAAAGAATTTTTTTCTTAACAAGTTTTTTAATTTCTCTGTGAAATGTGTCCATGCCTTTGCAACACAGACTGATCCACACAGAATTCAGGATGGTTGTATAATGATTTGGTTAAAAATCCTTCTACACCCCTCCTCTCTCTATCCACAGGATAAAGCCCTAGTTTCTTTGGAGAACATGTTGATTCTTGCCAATTCCTACCTCCTTACCTATCCATTTCAGCCCTTATACCTGATGCCCCAGACATATAAAGCTACTTTTAATTCAATGAACACCCCATGTTGTTTTTAGCTTCTAAGCCATTATTCATCCTGTTCTCTGCTAAAATGTCTCCAATCTCATTTCCATTTTTATCTGTAAGTGAAATTAATTATCTTATTTCAGTTACAATGCAGCTGACATCTTAAATATTCAAAGAAGCCCCCTGTAACCTCTTAGAGTGAGGTGGGCATTCTTCTGTGCTCTAACAATACTCTGGTTACATGACTGACTCTTCTAGTGGACCTTAATTTCCTGGGCCAAATGCTTCTATATTATACACTTCTGTTCCAATTCCCTACACTTAGGAGCTGCTAAGAATATATTTCCTAAATATTGAAAATAATTATGAAATATAAAAAGACAGTAGAGAATGAATAATGCAATTTTATGGACACATAGAAAGATTTTAATGCCTCTCAGAGACCAGACACAATACTAGTATCTTTCTCAATAATGGTAGGGAAACAATCATACCTATTTTCTCTTTAAAGCACTGATATATCTATGCCCAAATCAACAATACTGAAACATGCTCGTAACTTCCAACCTGGTTATTTTATTTGAAATTAATAATGGCAATTATGTCTCCCTGGAGAAGGGAATCCACTCCAGTATTCGTCCCTGGAGAATTCCATGGACAGAGAAGCCTGGCAGGCCACAGACCATGGATTCACAAAGAGTTTGACTCAACAGAGAAACTTTCACTTTCATTTCTTGATTTGTTCACTTCTCCAGCAAATGCTTAATAAGTGCTGATTAAAGCTTAGGTCCTACTGTAAGCCAATCACTGAACAAGGCACTGTGGATGCAACCATAAGCCAGTTACAGAATAAGGCTAATCTTTGGGGATATCACCTAGGGATGCAGGTAAATGTGTGGTAATAATAGAGCTTGGTTTTCTAATAAAATTACAGGGGATTTGAGAATATTTCTTCAGCAATATTATCCATCTCATAATGGTAAAAAAAAAAAGATATATGAAAGAGCACTTAATATAGTCTAATATGTATGAAGAAAGAACTGCTTGAGGAAATTGCATTAAAAATTGTGCTTAAAGTGGGGTGAGGAGGTCAGTGATGGGGAGGGAGGGGGGTGGTATGCAGCTACAGAGCAAGGCAGGGAAGGACATACAGCTACTCTCCGAGGACAGTAAAAGAAAGCAGGAGCTGAGAATAATAGACTTGGCCAAAGTCAAGAATGAATGGGTGGTGAAACGGGCATTAGAATTCTTGGCCGTGGCTCTCAGTCTAAAATGTATTAGAGTGAATATAGAAAAGTGACTAAGGTCTTCAGTTATGGTTTGACTGATTAGGTTCAGACTTGGCTTGTATAATTAATAATTACTTTAGATGGGCTAAGTAAACCCTCCATACTTAAGCCTTAGTATCTTCTGAATTGTATACAATTATTGTATTGTAATGTAACAGATAGTTTCCAAGATGCCTCTTCTGTACCTGTTTATGTCCTTTCAAAATACTCCTCCTTTGAATCAGGGTGGCGGCCCTGTGATTCACTGTTTGATCAATAAAATGTGATGAAAGTGAGCTGCTTTAGTTTACAGGCTAATTACAAAAGCCTTGATTTTCTTTTTGGGTCATTTGGAATGCACACTCTTAGGACACTCCCACTTGCAACTCAGATGCTCTCAAGTGAAAAACTGAAGTCACCTGGAGGATGCATGTGTGGTCTTGGTGGTCAACAACCTGGCTGAGCTCCTAGCAGATGGTCAAGATCAGCCAACAGCAGTGTGAGAGAGCCACTCTGGAGTGAGTGAGCTCTGACTGTACTCCAGATGTCTGCAGCTCCAGTCAAACTCAGAACACAAACCCATGAATGTCCCCACTTGAGAAGTGCCCAGCTGAATCTCATTAAATCAAAGAAGCATGAGATTATAATTAATTGTTTGTCATCATTGGCTGTTGTTTTAAAAAAAATATTTTTTACATATTTAGTTAGGTATTAAAACTAACAAATTAGACTAAAACTGCTGTTATAAAATATTTGACTATTTGTTAACTCGCACTCAAAATTCCTCCTTCTTAGGGAAATTATCTCTCCTACTTCCCACTAAAAATAGTTTCCATTTGGTTCTGAGAAATTAAAAAACTTAGGGTGTTTCTTCTAATGATAAGAATGATTAATTTTTTGTTTTACACTCTAGGAAAGTCCCTTGGACTGAAAGGAGATCCAACCAGTCCATCCTAAAGGAAATTAGTCCCTAATATTCATTAGAAGGACTGATGCTGAAGCTGAAACTGCAATACTTTGGCCACCTGATTAGAAGAACTGACTCATTGGAAAAGACCCTGATGCTCAGAAAGATTGAAGGCAGTAGGAGAAGGGGACAACAGAGGATGAAATGGTTGGATGGCATCACCGACTCAATGGACATGAGACTGAGTAGCTTCCAGGAGTCGTTGATGGACAGGGAAGCCTGGCATGCTGCAGTCCATGGGGTTGCAAAGAGTCAGACATGACTGAGAGACTGAACTAGGAGGGGAGAAACTATTATTATGTCCCATTTGATGTTAATTTATTTTGTATACATCTTTTTCATTTACTATCTTCACCTTAGTATTTTGATAATTCAAATGCAAACTCATGCTCAGTGCAGGAAATGGATTAAAATGTTAACCTTACCACATGTTCCTATCTTATGAAAATAAAAGTATTAATAATTTGATGTATTTCTTTTTGTTACATGGTTATAATATTTTTCTTTTATAATGTATACTGTGCTAATTATTGTTTTGTAGACTGCTTTCTTTTACCTTGCAGTATGTATTAACTTTCAGTTTTGTGATTTTTAATCTCTTCTTAAATAATATCATTATATTGCCATACTGTTGTTAGCTTAACCAATTCATATTCATGGACATATGGTTACTTACAAAGCTTTATATTGTTAAGGCATTTATTTTATATTGACAGATAAAATTATCTTTCTGATATTATGGTAAGTCTCCTATATATGAATGAGCTCTATTCTGAGAGTGAGTTCGTAGTCAAACTAAGTCCAGTTTGTTCCTGAGTCCAACAATTTTGGCCTAGGTATCCACCTGACATCATCAGCTATATAGTACTGTACGGTAATAAGTTTATACTTTTTACACCGATAATATTTACATAAAAACAAACACACAAATAAACATTTTTTTAATCTTATAGTGCCTTGAAAATTACAATAGTCTAGTACAACAGCTGGCATAGAGGGGCTGGCACCCATGTTTACATTGAAGGTTCATATGTAAGTGACTCACTATACTCGATAAAGCAACTGTTTTTCTATACCTTCACAAACATTAAGTGAAATATTTTAAACTACTAATATTTTACATTTCTTATTATGATTTTTTTCACCCTTTCGTGAAATGTCACCCCATATCCTGGTCCATATTTTTAGAGTGATGTTCATATTTCTCTTCACTTTTTATTTAAATTATAGAAATGCCAGATATAGAACATTATAATTCAACATCTGTATACACTACAAAGTGATCATTCCACAAATCTAGTTACCATTACTCCTGTACAGTTGATCCCCTTCACCCATTTTGCTACCCCCAACACACTTCCCCTTTGGTAACCACTAATCTGATACCTGTATTTATGAGATTTTTGTTTGTTTTGTTCACTTTTGTTTTAGATTCTACATATGAATAGAAAAATATAGTACTTGTCTTTCTGAGTCTGGCATTTCAGTTAGAATAATTCTTCATGATATATCCATGTTGCTGCAAATGGAAGGATTTCATTCTTTTTTATGGTTGAGTTATATCTATCTATCTGTCTATATATATAATATATTAACTGAAAGAGAAAATACTAGTCATTCAGTTCAGTCCAGTCACGTTCAGTCGCTCAGTCGTGTCCGAATCTTTGCGACCCCATGAATCGCACCACGCCAGGCCTCCCTATCCATCACCAACTCCCGGAGTTCACCCAGACTCAAGTCCATCGAGTCCGTAATGCCATCCAGCCATCTCATCCTCTGTCGTCCCCTTTTCCTCCTGCCCCCAAGCCCTCCCAGTATCAGAGTCTTTTTCAATGAGTCAGCTCTTCGCATGAGGTGGCCAAAGTACTGGAGTTTAGTGCCCAGCTGAATCTCATTAAATCAAAGAAGCATGAGATTATAATTAATTGTTTGTCATCATTGGCTGTTGTTTTAAAAAAAATATTTTTTACATATTTAGTTAGGTATTAAAACTAACAAATTAGACTAAAACTGCTGTTATAAAATATTTGACTATTTGTTAACTCGCACTCAAAATTCCTCCTTCTTAGGGAAATTATCTCTCCTACTTCCCACTAAAAATAGTTTCCATTTGGTTCTGAGAAATTAAAAAACTTAGGGTGTTTCTTCTAATGATAAGAATGATTAATTTTTTGTTTTACACTCTAGGAAAGTCCCTTGGACTGAAAGGAGATCCAACCAGTCCATCCTAAAGGAAATTAGTCCCTAATATTCATTAGAAGGACTGATGCTGAAGCTGAAACTGCAATACTTTGGCCACCTGATTAGAAGAACTGACTCATTGGAAAAGACCCTGATGCTCAGAAAGATTGAAGGCAGTAGGAGAAGGGGACAACAGAGGATGAAATGGTTGGATGGCATCACCGACTCAATGGACATGAGACTGAGTAGCTTCCAGGAGTCGTTGATGGACAGGGAAGCCTGGCATGCTGCAGTCCATGGGGTTGCAAAGAGTCAGACATGACTGAGAGACTGAACTAGGAGGGGAGAAACTATTATTATGTCCCATTTGATGTTAATTTATTTTGTATACATCTTTTTCATTTACTATCTTCACCTTAGTATTTTGATAATTCAAATGCAAACTCATGCTCAGTGCAGGAAATGGATTAAAATGTTAACCTTACCACATGTTCCTATCTTATGAAAATAAAAGTATTAATAATTTGATGTATTTCTTTTTGTTACATGGTTATAATATTTTTCTTTTATAATGTATACTGTGCTAATTATTGTTTTGTAGACTGCTTTCTTTTACCTTGCAGTATGTATTAACTTTCAGTTTTGTGATTTTTAATCTCTTCTTAAATAATATCATTATATTGCCATACTGTTGTTAGCTTAACCAATTCATATTCATGGACATATGGTTACTTACAAAGCTTTATATTGTTAAGGCATTTATTTTATATTGACAGATAAAATTATCTTTCTGATATTATGGTAAGTCTCCTATATATGAATGAGCTCTATTCTGAGAGTGAGTTCGTAGTCAAACTAAGTCCAGTTTGTTCCTGAGTCCAACAATTTTGGCCTAGGTATCCACCTGACATCATCAGCTATATAGTACTGTACGGTAATAAGTTTATACTTTTTACACCGATAATATTTACATAAAAACAAACACACAAATAAACATTTTTTTAATCTTATAGTGCCTTGAAAATTACAATAGTCTAGTACAACAGCTGGCATAGAGGGGCTGGCACCCATGTTTACATTGAAGGTTCATATGTAAGTGACTCACTATACTCGATAAAGCAACTGTTTTTCTATACCTTCACAAACATTAAGTGAAATATTTTAAACTACTAATATTTTACATTTCTTATTATGATTTTTTTCACCCTTTCGTGAAATGTCACCCCATATCCTGGTCCATATTTTTAGAGTGATGTTCATATTTCTCTTCACTTTTTATTTAAATTATAGAAATGCCAGATATAGAACATTATAATTCAACATCTGTATACACTACAAAGTGATCATTCCACAAATCTAGTTACCATTACTCCTGTACAGTTGATCCCCTTCACCCATTTTGCTACCCCCAACACACTTCCCCTTTGGTAACCACTAATCTGATACCTGTATTTATGAGATTTTTGTTTGTTTTGTTCACTTTTGTTTTAGATTCTACATATGAATAGAAAAATATAGTACTTGTCTTTCTGAGTCTGGCATTTCAGTTAGAATAATTCTTCATGATATATCCATGTTGCTGCAAATGGAAGGATTTCATTCTTTTTTATGGTTGAGTTATATCTATCTATCTGTCTATATATATAATATATTAACTGAAAGAGAAAATACTAGTCATTCAGTTCAGTCCAGTCACGTTCAGTCGCTCAGTCGTGTCCGAATCTTTGCGACCCCATGAATCGCACCACGCCAGGCCTCCCTATCCATCACCAACTCCCGGAGTTCACCCAGACTCAAGTCCATCGAGTCCGTAATGCCATCCAGCCATCTCATCCTCTGTCGTCCCCTTTTCCTCCTGCCCCCAAGCCCTCCCAGTATCAGAGTCTTTTTCAATGAGTCAGCTCTTCGCATGAGGTGGCCAAAGTACTGGAGTTTCAGCTTTAGCATCATTCCTTCCAAAGAAAACCCAAGGCTGATCTCCTTTAGAATGGACTGGTTGGATCTCCTTGCAGTCCAAGGGACTCTCAAGAGTCTTCTCCAACACCACAGTTCAAAAGCGTCAATTCACTCAGTCATGTCCAACTCTTTGGGACTCTGTGGACTGTCGCCCACCAGGCTTCTCAGTTCATGGAATTCTGCAGGCAGGACTTTCGAAATGGTTTACCATTCCCTTCTCCAGGGGATCTTCCCAGCCCAGGGACTGAACCAAGGTCTCTTGCATTGCTGGAAGATCTTTACTGGGAAGGACACATGTTGTTTCCATATCGTGGCTATCATAAATAATGCTATAATGAACAAAAGGGTGTTTCTTTGCAAACTAGTGTTTTCATCTTCTTCAGAAAAATACTCAGAAATGGAATGGGTGTGTCATATTCTTAATTTTGCTTCTATTCTTATTTTTTGAGGAATCTTCATACTCTCTTATATTTTTCAGGGTTATCTTTTAAAGTTTTAATAAATTGTGTATGCTACCTCTCATCATAAATGTTGCAAATAGTTTTCAAATTTTATTTCTTTTATTGACTTTGGTGAGTAATCACACACATGAGTGTTTAATTCTAATTCTAGGTAGTCAGATAGATTAATCTTTTAGCTAAATTGCTAAGTTTTACTGTTCAACCAGTTTTTGCTATCTGAATTGCAATTATTCAGTTGACTGATGCTGTTGTAGAAGACACTATAAGTATCAACCTTATGTTTCCAAGTCTTCCATCTTTTTCATATTTGAGCCAAATCCTACATTTTATGTCTCCCAAAATAGTTCATGTTCCCTATATGTATTATTATAAATAATAAATCTAGCCCTCATCAGAGTTTTGATGAAGTGTCTACTCGTGTCTTTACCTGTTTTACACTGAACATACATGAGGACTCAGTTACTTCCAGCTTTACTGTTATTTTCATCTACTATATCACCTCCTGGATAGTATATTGAAAAGCAGAGACATTACTTTGCTGACTAAGGTCCGCATAGTCAAGGCTATGGTTTTTCCTGTGGTCATGTATGGATGTGAAAGTTGGACTGTGAAGAAGGCTGAGCGCCGAAGAATTGATGCTTTTGAACTGTGGTGTCGAAGAAGACTCTTGAGAGTCCCTTGGACTGCAAGGAGATCCAACCAGTCCATTCTGAAGGAGATCAACCCTGGGATTTCTTTGGAAGGAATGATGCTAAAGCTGAAACTCCAGTACTTTGGCCACCTCATGNTCTTGAGAGTCCCTTGGACTGCAAGGAGATCCAACCAGTCCATTCTGAAGGAGATCAACCCTGGGATTTCTTTGGAAGGAATGATGCTAAAGCTGAAACTCCAGTACTTTGGCCACCTCATGCAAAGAGTTGACTCATTGGAAAAGACTCTGATGCTGGGAGGGATTGGGGGCAGGAGGAGAAGGGGACGACCGAGGATGTGATGGCTGGATGGCATCACGGACTCGATGGACTTGAGTCTGAGTGAACTCCGGGAGATGGTGATGAACAGGGAGGCCTGGCATGCTGCGATTCATGGGGTCGCAAAGAGTCGGACACAACTGAGCGACTGAAATGAACTGAACTGAACTGATATCACCTCAATACAAATGATAAATTATATCTTTCTCTTTATTTCCCTATGTATGGATAAACCAGGCTGCTGATTCTTTATGAACTTTGCTAAGCGAGTATAAAGACATTTAATATTGGATCTCTTTTACCCACTGTTTATGAGCTACTGTTGTTCACTGGGATTTACTACTGTCTGTCTTCCTTCTGAGTGCAAATGCAGCACAATCTGGTTAGAGAACCCTGCCTGAACAGATGGTAATTCTCTCTCTTGCTTTCTTTCTCCTACTTTAATGGAAAAGAAAATGCATACTCTCTGCATTTAAAGGATGCCCAAGATTAACATAATCTCTGAAAGCATATTTGCCCTGTTCCCAAGGAAAACTATTTATACACAATATTAAAGTCACAGTTATACCATCAGTAGGTATTATTCATTATAAATGGTAGAAACAAAAACTTCATACTAGATTTGGCTTGGTGAAAAAGATTCTATCTTCCTCATTCCCCTCTCCTAACACAAATAGACAATTCTCATTGCTTCATTTTCTAATTTATATTGCCTTCAATTTTTCTTACTGTGAACTAGTCTTCTCTAAATAGTAGGCATAAGGGCTACCAGCAGATTTCACAATTCCCATCTCAAACCTTTACCACCATAAAGGGATGGTAACAGATTTCTATAATCCAATTTGAAAATATCCCTGAAGTTTTTAAATGACCGTTTTATCCCCACACATCAATCATGGGCTCAGAAACATAAGGAAAAGTCTGTTGTCACCAAATAAAATCCATTGCAAGGAAAAATTGCATATGTGGATCAATTTAAGGGAAAATTTGGAGAATTTAGGGATCTTCTCAACTCCAATTTTCTATACACACACCAAAAACTTATTCCTGCTTAGAACTTATTCAGAAGGTACTTCCTACTCAACTCAAGATGCTTTTAATCTTTTTGACTCTAGTTTTTCTCTGAATATTTAGCAGGTGTCAGTTATCACTGCTGAGGAGGAGGCAGCTCATGCTCATTGCTAAGATCATGGACTCTGGAGGCAATCTACCTGCATCCAAATCCTAGCTCTACCACATGTGAGCTGTGTCATTAGGCAATTACTGAATCTCTTTCAGTTTCCTTATCTTTGAAATAGAAGTACCTGTCATGTTGACATCTTTCAATTTTTAAATAAGCTAAATATGCAAAGCACTTAGAACATTGCCTGACACATATTATACATTTAAAGGAAATAAATGTACTATTTTCAGTCGTCCAATCTTACAGTTATCAAAACAATACCCATCATTTTTTTCTGTGCAAGTTACAGATTCCAAATGTAACACTTCAGTAATTTTTTCTTTGTTTTATTCCATTTGATTATACTTTTGAAGCAAAAATTTAACATGTTTGGTAACAGCTTTTTATTCCAGTATATAATTGGAATAGTTTCAGAGCCTGGTATACAAAGAACTTATATATTCTTCTTCACTTTCTAATTCTCAATCATCCATATAAACTGTCAGAGAAATAATAATTATTTCCTCATGAGGAACCAATTAGCAATTATTTAAATCAATGGCTTGCAAATCAGCACTCTTGAGTTTTGATTGGCTTTGTACTATGGCTTTCACTGGTTCCTCTTCTCTAGGAAGTGACCGTCCTTAAATTGAAGGGACATATTGTTCTAATCATATTTGGCTAGACCAAGGTCAATACCATGGCTCCCAGTTCTCATTGTTTGCTGAAGTTACATGTTTCAACCTCCTCCTGCACCAAATAAGAAAATTAAATCATTTGTAGTATCTTCCTTATTCCTCATTGGAGCTAACATTTTTTTAATTTATATACTCAGAAGTATAACAACTTAAACTTATTTTCCCTCTAAATAATGAAAATCTCTTACATTTGAGTGAGATTTAATAGGAAAAATTTACAATCGATCTTTTGAAAACATATATATATATATATGTATATGTATATGTATCATATGTATCAGTTCAGTTCAGTTCAGTTGCTCAGTCATGTCTAACTCTTTGAATCCGTGTCCGACTCCATGAATTGCAGCCCACCAGGCCTCCCTGTCCATCACCAACTCCCTGAGTTCACTCAGACTCGTGTCCATCGAGTCATTGATGCCATCCAGCCATCTCATCCTCAGTCGTCCCCTTCTTCTCCTGCCCCCAATCCCTTCCAGCATCAAAGTCTTTTCCAGCGAGTCATATATATATGAAAACTTTTATGATTATGTTTATCCCAAAGCCCAAGGTTTAGCTTTGTCAACNCCATCTCATCCTCAGTCGTCCCCTTCTTCTCCTGCCCCCAATCCCTTCCAGCATCAAAGTCTTTTCCAGCGAGTCATATATATATGAAAACTTTTATGATTATGTTTATCCCAAAGCCCAAGGTTTAGCTTTGTCAACTTTTTGATTTCCCATCCTGAAGTACCTTTGAATATACTAGTTTTATGTGACATTATACTATATTTTCTGTGTCCACTCAGGAAAGAGAAACAACTTATAGTTTTTTTTTTATAAACACAATATAAAATCTATAATGGGAATACTTTTTTCTATACATTATAAAGCTTGACAGCAAATATTTTATAAAGTACACTGTGAAAAGACTTTACGTTTCATTATGAAGGGACAATCAAAATAACAAGAATCATCAGATTAGAATTTCTTCATCTTCCCACCAACAAATCTAATAACCCACTCATAAATGTTTCCATAAAACCTGCCTTCCTCCAACCACAATATATGTGCAACACATTTTGCTCCATTTGCCTCACAAGAATTTTGTTGTTGAAATTATTCTCTCATCTATATTGTCAAATTTTCACCTGGAACTGAATTGTTTTCCTTTAGTTCACAGACACATCTCAAAATATTTCTCAACTTAAAATGATACCAAAGCAACAGACCACAGCAATCTCTTGATCACACCCTGCCTATCTGCATAGCAAATTCTACAATATGTACTGTGTTTGTTACTTTATCCTCATCTTCCATTCTGTCCTCAACTTAGCCTAAACATCTCTGTTCATCACAGCTCCTCTAAAAAAAATGATTCCATGCTCACCTTCACCTTGCCACACCCAGTGGTTAAATTCTCAGTTCTTATCTTTCTCTTGCAAATGGACTGTACACCACTGACCAGTTTCCCCTTGAATCATTCTCTTCCCTTGATTCTGAGCCAGCCATATCCTACTGGTTTTCTTTATGAAACAATAACTTTTCCTTTTAGATAGCCTTTTCTGATTGTTCCTTTTCTTGTCTGATTTAGATTTTTTACAGTGCACATTGAATTCTCAGAAATCTTCAGTCTCCACACTCACATTCTAGATATTCTCATATTATCCCTTGACTTTAGTTTTTGTTTGTTTGTTTGTTTTTAGAGCTTCCATTGTACTTTATTTTACTTTACAGTACTCTATTGGTTTTGGCATACATTGACATGAATCTGCCACAGGTGTACACGAACTCCCAAACATGAACCCCCCTCTCTCCTCCCACCCCACATCATCCCTCCAGATCATCCCCATGCACCAGCCCCAAGCATCCTGCATCCTGCATTGAACATAGACTGGCAATTCATTTCTTACATGATAGTATACATATTTCAATGCTATTCTCCCAAATCATCCCTCCCTCTCCCTCTCCCTCTCCTTCTCCCTCAGAGTCCATAAGTCCGCTCTACACATCTGTATCTCTTTTGCTGTCTTGCATACAGGGTCCTCATTACCATCTTTCTAAATTCCATATATATGTGTTAGTATACTGTATTGGTGTTTTTCTTTCTGGCTTACTTCACTCTGTATAATTGGTTCCAGTTTCATCCATCTTATTAGAACTGATTCAAATGTATTCTTTTTAATGGCTGAGTAATACTCCATTGTGTATATGTACCACAGCTTTCTTATCCATTCATCTGCTGATGGACATCTAGGTTGTTTCCATGTCCTGGCTATTATAAACAGTGCTGCGATGAACATTGGGGTACATGTGTCTCTTTCTATTCTGGTTTCCTCAGTGTGTATGCCCAGCAGTGGGATTGCTGGGTCATAAGGCAGTTCTATTTGCAATTTCTTAAGGAATCTCCACACTGTTCTCCATAGTGGCTGTACTAGTTTGCATTCCCACCAACAGTGTAAGAGGATTCCCTTTTCTCCACACCCTCTCCAGCATTTATTGCTTGCAGACTTTTGGATCAGAGCCATTCTGACTGGTGTGAAGTGGTATCTCATTGTGGTCTTGATTTGCATTTCTCTGATAATGAGTGACATTGAGCATCTTTTCATGTGTTTGTTAGCCATCCGTATGTCTTCTTTGGAGAAATGTCTATTTAGTTCTTTGGCCCAAAATGGGCCAACTTTATAATTTTATAAAGATATTTAACACAATCAGTTACTTTTGTGGTGAAATAGATGTGAAGTCACACAAAGGACAGTGAAGCAATCTAGACATTAACAGAAGGAAAACACTAGTAGCCTTATGTCTAGAGAAGCAAGAAAAAAAAAGTAATTACACAACCAGTGTACCTCTTGCTGAGCAAACTTTCCCAGAAATAAAAGAACCATGGAGCCCAAGAAATACCTTTTCCCAGAACACAGAGCAGAGTGGACATAAGTAATGCCAGAAATGGGGCTTGTAGCAAATAGACAGTCATCAGTTACACACGGAGTTTTTAAAGTGAATAAGGTATTTTAGTCTATGTCATCTTCACATTGCAAGCACAAGTACAACATGAGAGCTGTTTGAAAGGCAAATTCTTATACCAACCCAAATATGCAAATACAGAATATCTGAGGGTGGACCCAGGAATCCGTGGGCCCAGGAATAAGTGATAAATCATTTATAACAGTAAGTTACCAGACAAGTTTATGGTCAACTAAACATCTTCTTCTCCTTTTCACTTGATGCTGTAACTTTCTGGGATGACAGTGCTTGAATAGGTCATCGTTTTTGAGAATCCGGCTTGCTTATTAAGCCTTCTAGCAGGTTTACTAACTAGGTGGAAACATGATATTTCTACTTCCACAACTCATCCAGAAAAATCCAGAAGGTGAGACACTTCCTGAGTATAAGTGTCCACCTTCTGTGCCATTTATATATTTTCTGAGAGGGCAGTTAAGGGTCAGGCTGTGCCATGTAGCCAGCTATGAGTAGCTGTGGTGATAATGATTCTGGGCAGCAACACATACGAATAAATAAGCCTCAGGAATTTGAGCCTCTCTTTTCCAATGAGAGCAAAAAATACACTGCTTAGCAAATCTCCTTTCTCTCACCCATGAGACACAATTCTCCCCTGTCACTTTTGAAAGCCAATTTTCTCTTGTCTTCTCTCTGCTATGAATAGATTTTAGAAATACAGTGTTGTTAGCTGAAATACTCTATTCAGTTTGACACAGTGGATTTGCTCCAGTATTATCCATCTTAACTTGCATTTGCTTATTCTTCCAAATCAGTTTCTTAAATTTCCACAGTCTGGAAAAGCTTTCTGCCTAGTACTTACATTGTTCATTGAATCATTTCATTAACAACAATGCTTTGCACATCTTTTTTAGTTACACCAATATTGATTTTGAACAACAATTTCAGCATTTCAGTGTACTTTTAAATTTTCTATTGCTTGCACTGTCTTTAATAAAACACAGACAATATAGCTTAGCAATTTGTAACTTCCTCTTCTAGCTGCTCAAAATTTATGTAATTATTAAAATTGGAAATATGTTTAATGACTCTGCTATCAGTAATCTCAAGCTTGGATATTTTCATATTTCATTTAAATTTTATACTTAATTTAGAAAACTACAATGAGGGAGACAAATATGTTACCTTGGTTTCCTATTTTATAAATAAAAATATGACATATTACAGTAAAATAAATAACAATAATGTTTTATATAAAGTAACAGTTGTTAACAGGTTGTTATAACTTTCAGATGTTCAGTTGCTCAGTCATGTCCAACTCTTTGCAACCCCATGGACTTCATCATGCCGTCTTCAGTGTCCATCACCAATTCCTGGAGTTTACTCAAACTCATGTCCATCTAGTCATTGATGCCATTAAACCATCTCAACCTCTGTTATCATCTTCTCCTTCTGCCTTCAGTCTTTCCAAGCATTAGGGTCTTTTCTAATGAGTCACTTAGGCACATCAGGTGGCCACAATTGTGGAGCTTCAGCTTGAGCATCAGTCCTTTCAATGACTGTTCAGGGTTGATTTCTTTTAGGATTTACTATCTTTTTGAGCTCCAAAATCACTGCAGATGGTGACTGCAGCCATGAAATTAAAAGACACTTACTCTTTGAGAAAAGGCATGACCAACCTAGACAGCATAATCAAAAGCAGGGACATTACTTTGCCGACTAAGGTCCGCCTAGTCAAGTCTATGGTTTTTCCAGTGGTCATGTATGGATGTGAGAGTTGGACTGTGAAGAAAGCTGAGCACCAAAGAACTGATGCCTTTGAACTGTGGTGTTGGACAAGACTCCTGAGAGTCCCTTGGACTGCAAGGAGATCCAACCAGTCCATTCTGAAAGAGATCAACCCTGGGTGTTCTTTGGAAGGAATGATGCTAAAGTTGAAACTCCAGTATTTTGTCCACCTCATGTGAAGAACTGACTCATTGGAAAAGACTCTGACGCTGGGAGTGATTGGGGGCAGGAGGAAAAGGGGACGACAGAGGATGAGATGGCTGGATGACATCACCGACACGATGGATGTGAGTCTGAGTGAACTCCGGGGGATGGTGATGGACAGGGAGGCCTGGCGTGCTGCAATTCCTGGGGTCACAAAGATTCGGACACTACTGAGTGACTGAACTGAACTGAAATTAATTTTTAAGTACAAGGGACTGTCAAGAGTCTTCTCCAACACCACAGTTCAAAACCATCAATTCTTCAGTGCTCAGCTTCCTTTATGGTCCAACTCTCACATCCATATGTGACTACTGCAAAAAAAAAAAAAAAAAAAAAACATAGCTTTGACTAGATTGACCTTTGTCAGCAAAGCAATGTCTCTGCTTTTCAATATGTTTTCTAGGTTTGTCATATCTTTTCTTCCAAGGAAGAAGCGTCTTTTAATTTCATGGTTGCAGTCAATATCTGGAGCGATTTGGGAGCCCAAGAAAATAAAGTCTGTCACTGTTTCCATTGTTTCCTCATCTATTTGCCATGAAGTGATGGACCAGATGCCATGATCTTTGATTCTGAATGTTGAGTTTTAGCCAGCTTTCTGACTCTCCTCTTTAACTTTCGTCAAGAGGCTCTTTAGTTCCTTCTCATTTTCTACCATAAGGTGGTGTCATCTGCATATCTGAAGTTATTGATACTTCTCCCAGCAATATTGATTCTGGCTTGTGCTTTATCCACCTGGCATTTCACATGGTGTACTCTGTATATAAGTTAAATAAGCAAGGTGACAATATACAGCCTTGACATACTCCTTTCCCAATTTGGAACCAGAATGTTGTTCTCTGTCTGGTTCTAACCATTGTTTTTTGAGCTGCATACAGATTTCTCAGGAGGCTGGTAAGGCAGTCTGGTATTCCCAACTCTTTAAGAAATTTCTATATTTTGCTGTGATTTACACTGTCAATGGCTTTGGCAGAGTCAATAAAGCAAAAGTAGAATTTTTTTTCTGAATTCCCTTGCTTTTTCATGTTTTTTGAGCTGCATACAGATTTCTCAGGAGGCTGGTAAGGCAGTCTGGTATTCCCAACTCTTTAAGAAATTTCTATATTTTGCTGTGATTTACACTGTCAATGGCTTTGGCAGAGTCAATAAAGCAAAAGTAGAATTTTTTTTCTGAATTCCCTTGCTTTTTCTATGATCCAACGGATGTTGGCAATTGATCTCTGGTTCCTCTGCCTTTCTAAATCCATCATGAACACCTGAAAGTTCTCAGTTCATGTACTGTTGAATCCTAGGTAGGAGCATTTTGAAGATTATTTTGCTAGCGAATGAGATGAGTGCAATTGTTTAAAAAATTGAATGTTTTTTTTTGGCATTGCCTCTCTTTGGGATTGGAATGGAAACTGACCTTTTCTAATCCTGTGGCCACTGCTGAGTTTTCCAAATTTGCTGGCATACTGAGTGCAGCACTTAAACAGCACCATCTTCTAGGATTNTTTTTTTTGGCATTGCCTCTCTTTGGGATTGGAATGGAAACTGACCTTTTCTAATCCTGTGGCCACTGCTGAGTTTTCCAAATTTGCTGGCATACTGAGTGCAGCACTTAAACAGCACCATCTTCTAGGATTTGAAATAGCTTAGTTGGAATAACATCACCTCCACTAGATTTGTTCAGAGTGATGATTCATAAGGGCCACCTAACTGCTCACTCCAGGATGTCTTCCTCTAGGTGAGTGGTTATAACACCATTGCTGTTATCAGGGTCATTAACATATTTTTCATATAGTTCTTCTGTGTATTCTTACCACCTTTCTTAATATCTTCTGCTTCTGTTGGGCCCATACCATTTCTGTCCTGTATTGTGTCCATCTTTGTATGAAATATTCTTTTGGTATTTATAATTTTCTTGAAGAGATCTCTAGTGTTTCTAATTCTCTTCCTTCCATTTATTTCTTTACCTTGATCACTTAACAAGGTTTTCTTATCTTTCCTTGATATTCTTAAGAATTCTGCATTCAAAAAAAAAAAAAGAATTCTGCATTCACATTGGTATGTCTTTTCTTTTCTCACTTACCTTTCACTTTTCTTAGCTATTTGTAAAGCCTCCTCAGAAAACCATTTTGCCTTTTTGCATTTTTTTCCTTTGGGGTGGTGGTTTTGATCACTGCCTCCTGTACAATGTTACAA
This sequence comes from Oreotragus oreotragus, assembly GCA_006410675.1. Lineage (NCBI taxonomy): Eukaryota > Metazoa > Chordata > Mammalia > Artiodactyla > Bovidae > Oreotragus > Oreotragus oreotragus. The sequence continues at coordinate 110,671 of SJYX01014294.1, forward strand.
ACTTCTATCCATCGTTCTTCAGGTACTCTAACTATCAAATATACTCCATTCAATCTATTTGTCACTTCCACTTTATAATTACAAACAATTTGATTTCAGCCATATCTGAATGGTCCAGTGTTTTTCCCTACTTTCTTACATTTAAATCTAAATATTGCAGTAAGGAGTTCATTATATGGGCCACAGTTAGCTACCTAGCTTGTTTTTGATGACAGTATAGAGCTTCTCCATTTTTGGCTGCAAAGAATGTAATCAATCTGATTTTCATATTGACCATTTGATGATGTCCATGCCTAGAGGAGCTATCCCACGTTGATGGTCAGGAATGGTGGCGGTAAGGAGATACCCCTCGTCCAAAATAAGGAGTAGTGGCTGTGCTTTGCTGAAGCAACCGTGAAGAGATACCCCACACCCAAGGTAAGAGAAACCCAAGTAAGATGGTAGGTGTTGCATAGGGCATCCGAGGGCAGACACACTGAAACCATACTCACAGAAAACTAGTCAATCTAAGCACACTAGGACCACAGCCTTGTCTAACTCAATTAAACCAAGCCATGCCTGAGGAGCAACCCAAGATGGGAGGGTCATGGTGGAGAGGTCTAACAGAATGTGGTCCACTGGCAAATGTAATGGCAAACCACTTTAGTATTCTTGCCTTGAGAACCCCATGAACAGTGTGAAAAGGCAAAATGATAGGATATCAAAAGAGAATCTTCCCAGGTCATTAGGTGCCCAATATGCTACTGGAGATCAGTGGAGAAATAACTCCAGAAAGAATGAAGAGATGGACCCAAAGAAAAAACAATACCCAGTTGTGGATGTGACTGGGGATAGCAGCAAGATCGAATCCTGTAAAGAGCAATATTACATAGAACCTGGAATGTCAGTTCCATAAATCAAGGTAAATTAGAAGTGGTCAAACAAGAGATGGAAAGGGTGAATGTCAACATTCTAGGAATCAGCAAACTAAAATGGACTGGAATGGGTGAATTTAACTCAGATGACCATTATAACTACTACTGC